>JANAVB010022999.1:6050465-6519004 GCA_029216955.1 Iris pallida
AGCATGTTCTGATGTTCATACCTCTTCAACTCTCTACAGCATGCACTTGTCTAGTAGTCGTATGTGCATGCCGAAATAAGTCTTTTGACTATACCGTGCATGTTCTAATCTTGAGGCGATATTAAAGTATAATCTCATAATGGTTTTGATGTTTGGATACTTGAGTATCTTGCATTAGTAGCTACGGGTGAAAGAGGAAGACATAATTATATGTTTGTTATCGAGGATACCGGGTAAAGTGCAAAAAATTCTCCTCCAATTTGTCTCGTTGCAAATATACTCGACGGACAAATGTAATAATTAAACCCTCTCGCAATATTGAATCGATCAAAATGCTCCATACCGTCTATGAACCGTCATATTTGACCGTTCGTGACTGTTTTAAAATAAAAATTAAAAAATAGCCAAAATACCCGCCACCTCTTCCCATTCAACCACCTCCATCCCTCACACCAATCCCGAGCCCCCGCGGTGGTGTGCAGCCACCCCTCCTTCTCCCCGCCCCCTCCTCCTCCCCGCAAGGGGGCAGCCCACAGCCCCTCCACCCCTGCAGTGGTGGCTGCCCTCAGCCCCCTCCTCCCCGCGCGGCCACCTCCTACTCCCCGGCCCTCCCTCCCCCCACGGTGGTGGCAGCCCCAGCCTCTCTCTTCCTCCCCGTGCCTTCACCGTCCTCCTCCAACCCCCCTCCCTCCTCCCTCGCGGTGGCAGTCCCCCCCTCTTCCCGCGTGACCACCCTCCCCCTCCCCAACTATCTCTCGCCTCGACGGTGGTGGCAGCCCCTAGTCCCCTCCTCCTCCCCGTGCGGCCACCCTCTCCCTCCTCCTCTACGTACACCCGCCCCCCCCTCTCCTCCTCCCTGCCCCCCCAGAGAGAGAGGGGGGAGAGACGGGAGGAAGGGTAAAATCATCATTTCAGGCGTATTTTAAGGTCGGTTAATGGCAGAATTCAAAATGGGTGTAAACTAAATCAAAATAAAATTGTGATAATTTTTTAAGCCATGGAGCCTTAAATGCAAAAACACAAGTCTAAGGAGGATTTATTTTTGCACTTCACCCACCAGCACTATATGAGAACCTATTATGGTGAACAGATCTGCTAGAAAGTGATGTTTGGACATAAATTTCTCATATAACTTTAAAGTTATATCGAAGTTGAATCACGGGTGCATGAATATTGCATGAGTAGTTCTCATCTTGATTGTCCAAGGTGTAAAAGGATTAATACAAAGTCTTTTTTCAATTATATTTCCTTCTACTTTTTCTTTTCAATTTATGGGACAAATTCGGACTTGGAAGCCATCTAGACCCGCTAGTAGAGTTTTGGAATCCGCTAATGGTGCAAAACTAAAAAATATTAACAAATTTAAAACTGAAATACGTGTGGTGGAGATAACTTAATTTTCCTATTGTGTTGTGTGTCTAGATTACCAACTATATTTATATATGGATAACAAAAATATACTATAGTGTGTTATGATTTGTACAAATCCAAATGATGGGTCCTTATCTTTAACTATAACAATCCTTATCTTATTTCTCCATATATATTCCCATATAAAGAAAAGCCACAGTGTTATTCTATTCCGCTGCAAATCCTTTCTTCGATTTTTATAACACGTTATCAGTACCATACTCTATAAAGAAGACCAAGAAAATGGCTGAAAGGTCTATTATCAAGATCACATGATGACGAGAAATGCTCCATATCAGGTCACACGATGATGGAAAATACTCATCGATCTGCAACAAAAATCAACATAAGAGTAAGAACGCATGACTAATCGTCACATGCGATTAGTATTTGATTATGTTTATGTCCAAATAAACTTTTTGGTAATCATGCTATATTATTGTATCTAATTTGGACATGAAATTTAAAAAATGTGCTTATCGGTTCTAGTGGAACTCAACCTTTCTTATGTGTCATAGTACTATATTTTAACACGTCTATAAGACTCAATACTATTTTATATAATCTTTTTGCATTGTTTTTAATGCTTGTTTTTCAATACCACTTTTCTAGATAGGGAAATTTTGTCAACTCATATTATATGTTTATTGTGCATAATTATTTATTTATTATAGTGTTAGTTATTGTGGTTAGTGACTAGCTTATTTGTTAACTTGTGCTAGTGGACTAATTAGACTAAACATGACACTAGAGTCCAATAAATAGAATGATATGACATTTGGACTTACACTTTGGACTAGGCCCAATAGATCCAAGAGGCATGCCATTTATTAAATAGAGATTAATCTATTTACCAAATAGGATTAGAAACATTCATGCATTAATTAGCCTTCATGACACCTTAAAGGGTAGATTAAACTTTTGCATTTGGCATGAATTAACCTATTGTGGCCGACCATAAGAGGGTGTGCTCACTCTCTTTCTTCATTTCATTTAGGCCATTTTATCCCAATTTGGTGTTCTTCCACAAATTGATCCATCCCTCCATCAATTTTTCTCAACTCCACTCCAATTCTCTTCCATTACTCTTCATTCTTATCACTTGAGGGCATATGAGCTTGGAGGCTATGAGCACTAGAAAAGGAGGCAATTGCTAGAATTCGTGACTGGTCTGTCTATTTGGCTTTCCATTGGGAATCATCTTCCAATAGTTATACATCTTAATTTTCTCTCTAATTATGCAATTTGACCCTTAGAAATTCACCCCTGGACTAGGACTACCTATAGGATGAAGAATTAGACTCTAATGACCTCTATGTGAAAATTATATGGAGATTTGAGCCAATTTTTAGAGAATTTTGAGATTGGTGTTGTAAGCCCATGTTATTTATTATTTTTAAATTAAGGGTTTTAGTGCAAATGACAATTTAGCCTTAGAATAATTTTATGATTATTAGAATTTTCTAGAATTTTTAAATAGTTTTTAAAGGCTAAAATATCAATTCACAATTTTTAAAATTAGTTTTGTAATTTATTAAATTATTTTATAATGTTTTTAATTAATTTAAAAGTTTTAAATCAAAATTGCAATATTTGATTTTCTGTGCAAATTAAATTTCCACAGAACACAGCGGAGGTTAGATTGCAAATCTAGAATTTGCATATTGCTAAGGCAGTGGACTGTTTGCAATTTGAGAACTTGGAGAGTTTTTCTGCAAATTTGACCCACGTGTCAGCAGGCCATTGGCCGAACGGCGACCGGCCCCGCCGAAACCGACCTAAACCCGAACCCTAATTTCTCCACGAAAATCCCAAATTGACCCTCAAATTTTTTCTATAAACCCCCCCTTTCGAAACCCTAGCTTCCCACGCCATCCCGACCACCGTAGCCACCGCCATAGGCTCATCTTCTCCGACGAGTTCGCTAGAAACCTAGATCAAGGATTGGCGCCGATTTAGCCATCGATAGCCGCTCGACCACCACCAACATGTTCGCCACGATGAGACGAACCTCATCCTATTTTCCTCCGGCTATCCTGACGTCTCCTCCGCCGTACAGTAGCCCCAAAAATCACCATCGCCGGACACGTGTGTCACTTCGTCTTTGTTCACCTTCAGTGTCCCGTTTTCACCTAGGTGAGTCGCGCGTGTCGGGGAGTCTCGTGTTGGTCTCGGACACGAAAAATTCCTAACAGAACCCTAGAAATCATCTAGGACACAGGACTCAGTGTCGGGTTCATTGCTCATGTCCCAACTGTAGCACCCAGTTTCCAAATGAGGGTAATTTAAAATTTTGTGTTTATAATTATTTTAATAATAATATTTAATTCATGATATAATTTTTGGTGATTTTAAATCATTTTAAAATTATTTAAATTAATGACTTGTGGTTTTGACGTTTTGCTAGTGAAACCCTAAGACTGTTTGACCTAGAGCCTAACCATGTGATTATGATATTTTAATATCATTTTTGGCCTAAGGATATTTTTTTATTTGACCTTGTGAATTATTTTGATATTATTTTATTATTTATGATATTGTTTTGGGGTTATTTGAGTCGGGTTCGAATTTTAACTCAATCCGACTTGAACGGGGACCCGGGGAGTTTGACTCTAGTGGGACCCACACACTAGTTAGACATCGCCCACATGATATTAATTTTAGTCCCATGATAGAAATATTTAGTTAGGTTAGACTAATTATTATGGATAAGGTTAGTGTGACTAGAGACTTTAGAATGACTAATTAGCCCCAACCAATTAGCCCTTTCCTAATACTCATAGAATAGGTTAGTGGGGGCATTTTGGACCTTACCATAATAGGACAAATAGTCCCATATGTCTAGGCACTTTGGGAGAGGATAGGCTCAAGTTCATTTCATTATTCTCATCCACACTCTCTCTCTTGTTCTTCCCCAAATTCCTAGAGAGCAATCCCTAGCAATTTCTCTACCAAATTATTCCATTTCACCACTAAATCTTTTCTTTCCTTCTCCATTCTAGCCAAGGAGGAAGCTACCCAAGTTTGGAGGATTCGGAGCTCGTTCGTGTCCTTTTGAATCTCTACGTGTTCGGTCGCTTCGGGAAGACTTTTCTTCGATTAGATCTACCAGAAGGTATAAATCCCTTCTCCTTTTCATTTTCTCATGCATATAGGTCTATTTTGAACCCATAGGAATGACCCCATGGTTGTATCTCCATTTGTGTCCATTTTGTGTCCATTTGGAGGTCATAGGAGTGTCATTTGTGTGTGGTTGTGTCCATGTGGGAAAATCTCAAATTTGGACACACTATGTTGTTATTATGTATGAATTTATTACATGTTTAATCTCATATTTTTGTATTGGAGATGTGTTCTATAGTGTCTCATATATATATTAGTTAGAGAGGGAGTTCTTGATATATTATGTTATATACGTGTTCTTTTCTTTGTCTCAACTACCCAAATCCGTCATGATTTTTATCCACGTTTTTAATTTCGGCCCTAACTTAGAAATGTCATAACTTCTAGCTCAAAGCTCGGTTTATTCTCCCATTTTTTAAAAGAAGCGTATTGAAGTGCTTTCCAAAATCATATATTAATAGGCCTAATTCTTTCTGTAACTTTCTGGAGAATATTTGAGTGTCAGCTGTACGAAAGACAAACGCGTTCTCAGTGCTTTCGCGATTCCGGGAGTTTTCGGAAACGAAAAATGCGATCCGTTTAAAGTTTCGGAAAGCTAACACATAGATCTATAACATACTTTAATCCTAAATTTTATTCATGCTGAGATGGTACAGTATTGATTATTAGTAGGAGTTACTATTCGGCATATGTATTTTGTGCACCCTTGTGTGTAATATAATGTTCTATTTAATTTTAACCCATGTTAATGTATATACATTATGTAATTAAATAGATAATACAACCATGAGTAAATGGTTAAATAATGATGTATGAGGTGTAAGTATCATATCCAATGTAAGCATGTATAAGTATGGCTTGTAATGAATATGTAGGTTCCATAGTATGTAATGTATGGTGCATATAGTGGTACAAGAGAATGAATGAATGAATGCAAGCATGAATGTAATTAATAATAGATGTAATGTATGCATATACAAGTTAAGAGATGTAATGTTCTATGTTAACACAAATCCTATATTACCTCATGTACCCCCTTACACTATGTTGACACTATCACACTTGACACATTGTTCACTTACACTTTGACACTCTTTGATATGTATACACATGTATGCCCATTTAACCCTCACTTGCCCCTTTGCCATGTTCACATACACACACATAGCCTCTTAAATAAGTATTTATGAATATAGTTAACTTAGCTATGTATGTATATTATATATATGTTAGCATATTGTGTTGTAATATATAAGTTTATATAACCATTTGAAATGCCATGATTATAGACCTAATATTGAATACCAATATGCATGTGTATATATGTGTAGACATATATAGCTTAAAGTAATAGATTATCTAGTGTATATCCAATGTGAATTCTTGCCTATTTGAGTATTGAATAATTGCATGCTATATAGAGTTGGGTGTATATTGGCTTGTATAGCCTTGTATTGATGTGTGCTTGCTAGGTAGTCTGGTTAGGCCTAGTAAGACTTACTGGGTTAGGACATGACCTAGTTTGACTAGTGCAGTTGACCAGAGTTGACCAAGGGTTGACTTTGGCCTAGTTTGACCTAGATTCATGTAGAAGTATTGTAGTGCTTTATATTACCCTTCTGGATATGTTGTGACTTGTGCTGTTCTAATTAGGAGCCAGACACCTTGTAACCTGTGTTGCTTTAAATAGAACTCTGTGGCTTCAGTTGGACCCCATATACTTATCAGCTGTCAGGTTATCAGGCGAGTACATTCTCTGATAGTTCTCTCCTTTATTTGTCAATTACTGTATTTCACTTCTAGTTAGTTGTATGCGATTCTCTGTTACAACACGTGTGGATATTACTGGATTCATGTATACGACACATATTTATTTTCTGGCCTCTATTACTGGTATCATCATTTTTGACTTCTATTACTAGAATCACCTGCTGGAATCATTTCTGGAATCATTTACTAGAATCATTTACTGGAATCATTTACTGGTATCATTATATTTTGGCTGGACTCATCATGAATCATTGTGTCGGAATTCTAGATTCACTGCTGGGAGGGGAAATACTAGAGTAAGATGTAGACATACCCCATTACTGGAATCACCCCTACTGGAATCTACTAGAATGATAGCCATCTCTCGCCTGATCAGTGAGAGGTGCCGGATTACCCACAGCCGTTTACATGTCGATCTCGGTTATTTGAAATACACTGTTAGAGTATAGGCTGGACTCACCCTGGAATCATTGATCACTATAACTGGAATCGTCCCTTACTGGATTCATCTTGTATTAGATTCAACTTGTACTGGACTTACATTGGAGTTACACTGGTCTACATTGTTGTCTGGACTTCATATCATATTACCCTGGTTCAGCTTGTTCTATTTTTACAGACTTCATTGCTATGACTTCTCTTGTTTAGTTATTTACTTTCCTTGTACCTTATCTGTCTTTCTTACCATCACCTGAATAAACTGCCATTTTCATCAATACAACTGCCTATAACTGCTTTATAGTTCTCTGTCATTTACATGGGTTTTCTAGATGAGATGTGCCCGTTCCTGTCCTGACTGGACCGTTGATAAATTTTACAGATAGCTTGGAGGTTGCCTGCTAGCCTAGATAGAGAGACACCTTGAGGTTGTTTAGATAGTTATTTCATTTGTCTGGAGTTGTATTTACTTTGTTGATTACTGTATTTGAGTTTTGAGATGTATTTTTGGGTTTTTGTATCTTAGACACTTAGACTTCTATCTCCCGTATCTCTTTGGATTTTATGTTTTATCTAACCTTATCATGCTCTACCTTAAATGTGATTGAGACTGTATCTGCTTAGCATTATATTATTAGATGATGTGACCTAGGACAGCGTTCTAACCCGCCGACTCGCTAGGCTTGCGTTGTTACGTTCTCGTACCCTAACAGTGGTGCGGGTCATGACACGTTTTTAGTGGTGGCCCATGCAGGTCGAGTTTATGTAGTGGTATCGAACTTGAGTACCACTATAGCCTGCAGTAGGAATAGGATATATCTTGAAGGTACTCAATCACAGTTAGGAACCCTTGAGAGATTCCCGAACGACCCTTGAGAATCTTATTTAACTTCGATTTGAGAACTCTTTTTTCCTTTGATTTGATTTATTTTTACTTACTGTTGTTAAATTTGATTTTGATGGATTATGGTTGAATTTGAGTTGTATTTCATTGATTTTGATGATGATTGCGAATTTTGAATCTTGATGATAGCTGTTGCATCCGAGTTGTATTTTAATGGATTTTGTTCATTTTGAATTTTGAAGTTCGTTGATAATTTGATTTGATTTGTGTATTCATTGTTGATTTAATTTAATTTTTTGACAAGATGAAATTATGGGCTAGGTCATCTATGTTATGGCTAGTCTTCTATAGTCACATTAGCCAGCATGGTGAGGACATATAGTCTGACTCTGGATATATTTCTCGGGTGTGGGAATTTAAGGTTTTCGCAGCCAAGCGAGCGGCACCGCGAAAATGTTAAATACCACGATTCTAGAGGTATGTGCATAAGTCAAGGCTCTGTGATTATCGTAGCCTTGCTTACTAGTATGACGGAGATTTAGAGTACCATGATTTTGGATAGACGCATATGATTATCAGATTGTACCTTAAATATTTTCAAGCATGTTTTCTCTACTTTGATGCAGTCCTTCAAAAAGAATATTATTTGTTTTGCTTTGTTTTGTTTCTAATTATTTAACTTAGGAGTAGCTTGTGTAAACTTCTTGCTATGAGTTTTTTCTTAATACATGAATCGATGATTTTGCTAGACTTTATCTTGGATTTGATATTTAGCTCTGGTATCAAAATGGTTCCTTTTTTTAGGCAAATAAGCAAACAGCTTTATCGTTATTTCGTCTTGCTATTATTCTAGTATTGAATAATAATAATAAAACTGCCTTGATTTCGTCAATCACCTATTTTGCGATCTTGGTAGGAATCTAAATGTTGGTCTAAACGTAGAATTTTTTTGGGACATGAAATATATGAGTATATTTACATAGTGGACACTTGCCTGATACGTATGCATGCTACACTTGATTTTCCACATATCTAAATACATATTATATGTTTTAATGTTAAAATTTTCAAAATCCCAATTTCTGGTTTTCTGCTTTCCAGTTTAAATTCGTAATTTAAATATAAATTTCATGTTATTAGTTTTGTCTACATAACTGCACATGTAGATATCTGCAGAGTTTCAATTTTTAGAGAAATTGGTTAAGTTATGTTAAATTTGTAAAATCTGAGACTGGCATTATGTTAATATTACACTGGTTTAAATATTAGCTTATTTTTAGATTTTTTATGTAAATGCTGAACTAAAACTGGATTTAACCTTTCAATACTAAGCTATAACCCTGTACAAGGACACACACACACCCTAACTTAGTATACGCTGTCATGTAACCTAACCTTTCCTCTCTATGTTATGATCACATACTTGTATAGATATATATAGAGCTTAGGCATACATGTTATAATATATGTATATACATAACTAATCTACCTCTTATAGATGTTTATGGTTAGCCATGCATGTTATGATTAAATAGGTTGTGTATTGTAGGTTGTTAACCCATATGTCATGAGTATGTAACAGGATAGCTCATATACAATTTCATGTATATTTCACATACACCCATACACACACAAACCATATAAAAAATAGCTAGTTTTTCCTCTCTAACGCTCTCCTGTATATATATATTGTGATTTGGATTTCAATGCAAGTGATTTTCAATTCCTTAATTTTTGAATTTGATTTTCTGTACCCTTTTTCAGATAATTGGTAGTTGCCTTTATTTTGTTTTGATAATTGCCAGTTTCATATAGGATGGTAGACCGCCTTACAGTTTTGATGGTTTGTTGTTTCTATAACTTCTCTAGTTTAGCACCCTAAATTGCTGTATGTTTTGATACCCTATAACCGTTTCGGTTAGCATGACTAGTATACCTAGATGAGACTTTCACTACCCCGTATGCCATGACCCTGTATGTCATCCTTGATCACATGATTTGTTTAATCTGGGACTTTGATTGTGGGGGTTTGACCTAGAGGGAGTATGGACATTTTAATTTCGAGGACGAAATTTTTCTAAGGTGGGTAGAGTTGTAGCACCCAGTTTCCCAAATGGGGGTAATTTTGAAATTTTGTGTTTATATTATTTTAATAATATATTTAATTCATGATATGATTTTTGGTGATTTTAAATCATTTTAAAATTATTTAAATCATGACTTGTGGTTTTGACGTTTTGCTAGTGAAACCCTAGAGACTGTTTGACCTAGGCCTAACCATGTGATTATGAATATATTTTTTAGCCTAAGGATATTTTTCATTTGACCTCTTTGAATTATTTTGATATTATTTTATTATTTATGATTGTTTTGGGGTTATTTGAGTCGGGTTCGAATTTCAACTCAATTCGACTTGAAACGGGGACCCGGGGATAGTTTGACTCTAGTGGGACCCACACACTAGTTAGACATGGCCCACATGATATTAGTCCACATGATAGAAATATTTTAGTTAGAGGTTAGACTAATTATTATGGATAAGGTTAGTGTGATGAGACTTTAGAATGACTAATTGCCCCAACCAATTAGCCCTTTCCTAATACTCATAGAATAGGTTAGTGGGGAAATTTTGGACCTTACCATAATAGGACAAATAGTCCCATATGGCCAGCCCTTTGGGAGAGTTAGGCTCAAGTTCATTCATATTCTCATCCCACTCTCTCTCTGTTCTTCCCCAAATTCCTATAGAGCAATCCCTAGCATTTCTCACCAAATTATTCCATTTCACACCAAATCTTCTTCTTTCCTCTCTATTCTAGCCAAGGAGGAAGCTACCCAAGTTTGGGAGGATTCGGAGCTCGTTCGTGTCTTTGGAATCTCTATGTGTCGGTGTCGCTCCGGGAAAGCTTTTCTTCGATTCGATCTACCGGGAGGTATAAATCCCTTCTCTTTTCATTTCTCATACATATAGGTTATTTTGAACCCATAGGAATGACCCCCATGGGTATCTCCATTTGTGTCCATTTTGTGTCCATTTGGAGGTCATAGGAGTGTCCTTTGTGTTGTGGTTGTGTCCATGTGGGAAATTTTAAATTTGGACACACTATGTGTTGTTGTTATGTATGAATGAATTATTACATGTTTAATCTCATATTTTGTATTGGAGATGTGTTCTATAGTGTCTCATATTATATATTAGTGTAGAGAGTGAGTTCTTGATATATTATGTTATACTTGTGTTCTTTTGTCTCAACTACCCAAATCCGTCATGATTTTATCCACGTTTTCAGCCCTAACTTAGAAATATCATAACTTCTAGCTCAAAGCTCGTTTATTCTCCCGTTTTTTTAAAAGAAGCGTATTGAAGTTAGCTTTCCAAAACATATATTAATAGGCCTAATTATTTCTGTAACTTTCTGGAGAATTATTTGAGTGTCAGCTGTACGAAGACAAACGCGTTCTCGGTGTTTTCGCGATTCCGGGAGTTTCCGGAAACGAAAATGCGATCCGTTTAAAGTTTCAGAAAGCTAACACATAGATCTATAACATACTTTAATCCTAAATTTTAATTCATGCTGAGATGGTACAGTATTGATTATTAGTAGGAGTTACTATTCGGCATATGATGTTTTGTGCACCCTTGTGTAATATAATGTTCTATTTGATTTTAACCCATGTTAATGTATATACATTATGTAATTAAATAGAGAATACAAGCATGAATAAATGGTTAAATAAATGATGTATGAGGAGTAAGTATCATATCTAATGTAAGCTTTATAAGTATGGCTTGTAATGAATATGTAGGTTCCATAGTATTGTAATTATGGTGCATATAGTGGTACAAAAGAATAATAATGATGAATGAATGCAAGCATGAATGTAATGTAATATATTATTGTATGTAATATACAAGTTAATGAGATGTAATGTTATGTTAACACAAATCTTATATTACCTCATATACCCCCTTACACTATGTTGACACTATCACACTTGACACATTGTTCACTTACACTTTGACACTCTTGATATGTATAACACTATGTATGCCCATTTAACCCTCCTTGCCCCTTTGCCATGTTCACATACACACACATAGCCTCTTAAATAAGTATTTATGAATATAGTTAACTTAGCTATGTATGTATATTATATATATGTTAGCATATTGTGTTGTAATATATAAGTTTATATAACCATTTGAAATACCATGATTATAGACCTAATGTTGAATATCAATATATGCATGTGTATATATGTGTAGACATATATAGCTTAAAGTAATAGATTACCTAGTGTATATCCAATGTGAATTCTTGCCTATTTGAGTATTGAATAATTGCATGCTATATAGAGTTGGGTGTATATTGGCTTGTATAGCCTTGTATTGATGTGTGCTTGCTAGGATAGTCTTGGTTAGGCCTAGTAAGACTTACTGGGTTAGGACATGACCCAGTTTGACCTAGTTTGACTAGTGCAGTTGACCAGAGTTGACCAAGGGTTGACTTTGGCCTAGTTTGACCTAGATTCATGTAGAATGCATTGTAGTGCTTTATATTACCCTTCTGGATATGTTGTGACTTGTGCTGTTCTAATTAGGAGCTAGACACCTTGTAACCTGTGTTGCTTTAAATAGGACTCTGTGGCTTTATTTGGACTCCTATACTTATCAGCTGTTCAGGTTATCAGGCGAGTACATTCTCTGATAGTTCTCTAATTTATTTGTCAATTACTGTATTTCAGTTCTAGTTAGTTGTATGCGATTCTCTGTTACAACACGTGTGGATATTACTGGATTCATGTATACGACACATATTTATTTTCTGGCCTCTATTACTGGTATCATCATTTTTGACTTCTATTACTGGAATCACCTGCTGGAATCATTTACTGGAATCATTTACTAGAATCATTTACTGAAATCATTTACTGGTATCATTATATTTTGGCTGGACTCATCATGAATCATTGTGTCAGAATTCTGGATTCACTTGCTGGGAGGGAAAATACTAGAGTAAGACATGTAGACATACCCCATTACTGGAATCACCCCTACTGGAATCTACTAGAATGATAGCCATCTCTCGCCTGATCAGTGAGAGGTGTGCCGGATTACCCACAGCCGTTTACATGTCGATCTCGATATTTTAAAATACACTGTTAGAGTATAGGCTGGACTCACCCTGGAATCATTGATCACTATAACTGGAATCGTCCCTTACTGGATTCATCTTGTATTAGATTCATCTTGTACTGGACTTACATTGGAGTTACACTGGTCTACATTGTTGTCTGGACTTCATATCATATTACCCTGGTTCAGCTAGTTCTATTTTGACAGACTTCATTGCTATGATTCTTCTCATGTTTAGTTATTTACTTTCCTTGCACCTTATCTGTCTTTCTTACCATCACCTGAATATAAACTGCCATTTTTATCAATACAACTGCCTATAACTGCTTTATAGTTCTCTGTCATTTACTTGGGTTTTCTAGATGAGATGTGCCCGTTCCTGTCCTGACTGGACCTGTTGATAAATTTTACAGATAGCTTGGAGGTTGCCTGCTAGCCTAGAGGAGACACCTTAGAGGTTGTTTAGATAGTTATTTCATTTGTCTGGAGTTGTATTTACTTTGTGGATTACTGTATTTGAGTTTTGAGATGTATTTCTGGATTTTTGTATCTTAGACACTTAGACTTCTATCTCCCGTATCTCTTTGGATTTTATGTTTTATCTAACCTTATCATGCTCTACCTTAAATGTGATTGAGACTGTATCTGCTTAGCATTATATTGTTAGATGATGTGACCTAGGACAGCGTTCTAAACCGCCGACACTGCGGCGTAGGCTGGGCGTCGTTACGTTCTCGTACCCTAACAGTGGGTGCGGGTCGTGACACTAATTGTCCAGACACGAGTTTTATTTTAATGGGTTAACGGGTTGGTATCGGATTTGGACCCAAACCCGTTCTGTCATTGGGCCGGGTTCACTGTACATCGGGTCGGGTTTTGGCCCGTTGGGTTTGGGCTTGATTATATATATATATATATATATATATATATATATATATATATATATATATATATATATATATATATATATATATATATATATATATATAATATGGAAGCGGATCAAAAGCCCCCCTAGAAAACCCCTAAAAACCCTCTCACTCTCAGCCGTCCATTTAATGTTAATATTAATATTAATGTTAATGTGTTAATGTTAATATTATTTATTTTTATTATATTAATGTTATATATATATATATATATATATATATATATATATATATAATATATATTATTTATATTTTATATATATTATATAGATATATATTATATAGAATTTATATATATATATATATAGAGACTATATTTATATATTATATATATATATAATAATATATATAGATATATATCTATATACATATTATATTATATATATATATATAATATATATATATGGGAGCGGATCAAAAGCTCCCCTTAGAAAACCTCCTAAAAAAATCCCTCCTCTCAGCCGTAATTTAATGTTAATATTAATTTTAATGTTAATATTAAAATTAATATTAATGTTAATTAATGTAATGTTAATTAATATTATTTTATTTTAATGTTAATATTATGTTAATGTTAATGTTAATGTTAATGTTAATGTTAATGTTAATGTTAATGTTAATGTTAATGTTAATGTAATGTTAATGTTAATGTTTATATTAATTTTAATGTTAAGTTTAATACTAATTTTAATATTTAATGTTAATATTAACATTAATATTAATTTTAAAATTAATATTAACATTAAATTACGGCTGAGAGTGAGGGAAGTTTTAGGGAGTTTTATAAGGGGGCTTTTGATCCGCTCCATATATATATATATATATATATATATATATATATATATATATGTATATATATATATATATATATATATGGAGCGGATCAAAAGCCCCCCTTAGAAAATCCCCTAAAAATCCTCTCACTCTCAGCCGTCCATTTATATATATATATATATATGTATATATATATATATATATATATATGGAGCGGATCAAAAGCCCCCCTTAGAAAATCCCCTAAAAATCCTCTCACTCTCAGCCGTCCATTTAATGTTAATATTAATATTAATGTTAATATTAATGTTAATATTAATGTTAATATTAATGTTAATGTTAATATTTATTTTTATTTTAATTTTATATTAATGTTAATGTTAATGTTAATATTAATGTTAATGTTAATATTAATGTTAATGTTAATGTTAATATTAATTTTAATTTTAATGTTAAGTTTAATGTTAAACTTAACATTAAAATTAAAATTAATATTAACATTAACATTAATATTAACATTAACATTAATATTAACATTAAATGGACGGCTGAGAGTCAAGGGGGTTTTCTAAGGGGGACTTTTGATCGGCTTCATATATATATATATATATATATATATATATATATATATATATATGTGTGTGTGTGTGTGTGTGTGTGTGTGTGTGTGTATGTGTGTGTGTATTTTTGTATATTTAAATACTGTTATATACTTACTTATATTTTATATATTTTATGTACATATGTAAACTAATATACTGTACATATATTGTAATTATATATATTTATATATTTTATATGTATTTCTATATATATAAAAATATATTATTATGTATATCTATATATACTTATTTATATACTATTTAGTATATTTCTACTTCTATGTTTATGTAAGTTTTGTGCTATATTTTAATATATGAAAATTTACATGTTATTTTATTATCAGTAAATATTATGGTTAAGTATATTTTACTGCATTAAAATATTATTATAGTATTTTAATATACATATGTATCTTTATATTTAATTTTGTATTTTTGTGTATTCTGTGAACTATGGCCATTTTAGTCCAGACCTAGCATGGGTTTTATGGACTTAAATGAGTCTAAAGTACATTCAAGGCTTGTACGAGTCGTATCGAACTTGATTCATGGCCTTGGGTTCCCTATCTGGACTTCGGTTCAATTTCGTATACGTGGATAAATATATTAAATAATTAATCATTTATTTTCAGAAATTATACCTTGCTGTATTTGAATTTTTAGACAATATATAAATGCTGTAAAAATCTAGAAAAAAAATATATTTAAATACTATGTTAAGTTAGCTAATTTAATGTAATTTTTCAGGATTTAATTTGTATTCTTGCCATTTTATAAAAATAGGAAAACAGAACTCATTTTTAAAGTACTTATGTTTACTGATTTTTAATAAATATCTATAATAGTTTACAAATTCCAGAAAAGTTAGTATAAATTTCTATAAGTAACAAGAATCATTTTGGTACTTTATTTTATATATATTGGAGCTTTTTGCCTATCTTAATAATTGTTGGAACACAGTGTACAGTCTGATTTACTAATTAAATAATTATGTCTTGTGAAGTTATGTGTGTTTTAGGGATATTTTAGTATTGGGACCTTACCCTACCTTAGTATAGAGACCCTAAAAAGTTGGTTTAGGTATTGTGTCACCCCACATTGGTCTCCTATGCTAAAGTCATCACTTGGCTAGGTGTCCAGTTAGAAAATCGTGTCACACCACTAGTGTCCTAGTCTTGAGCTTAGTATGGAAACTAAGATTGTATATCCTTTGTAACAGTGACAAGACACCGAGCATCTATAGCATCGTATTCATATCCTTGCTTTGCATGAGGTAAGTACCCCTACAAACTTTACTTACTGCATATAATGAATTGCGTATGAACTATGTTAATACAGTTACTTAAATGGAAAATCATATCCTACATGTTTCTATGTACCCCCCGTATATTTTACATGCTTTAAACTGTTCTTATATTTTCTTAGATGTTATAACTTGGGTTATGGAGAAACTAATAGCTGAGTACGTGATCATGCCCCCTTCTCATGTACGTATGTACCGAGCAAGGTCGCATTATATGCATAACTTGTCGTAGGCCATTTATCCCGTATTTCTGTACGTATATACACCTATGCTTGTAGACTTGTACGTACGTACATTTTATTACATGTAGACTTGTACACCGGTACATTTTATACCTGTTGACAATCACGTGCCTGCTCTAATTTAAACATTACCTATAAATCTGTCGTCATGACAAATGTATCTTCTATATGATAGATTGTGATATGACATGATTCCTGTTTATTACACCTCTGTTCATTCCATGCTCCATATATTTAGTTTGTAGAATCAGTACTTGCTCCCTTCCAGACAAGAAATGTTGCAGGTATACTTACGGAGGAGGAGTTGCTATGTGATTCCTTTTATGGGGTCACCATTGAGTAGCGGGTAGTGACATATTTTTAGTGGTGGCCCATGCAGGTCTTAGACTTAAATTGTTTGGTTACACCAAGCATACCTGCAACTAGGATTATAGGATAACTTGATAAAAACTAGGAACAACATCTAGAACACCTAGAGGATTCCTAGGATTACAACATAGGAAACTCATCACAATATAGGACCGTTATTATAAATTAGATTTTTTGTTTGTTTGTGATTGTTTACTTAAAAGGTTCTTATAGTTCTTTTATTTTTCTATTAGATGGTGCTCACGCGCTCATCCCAGTATGCCACACCTGAAAATGGTGTACTTCCTATCCAGCCGGTTGACCAGTTGACCAGAGCACTTCCACCTCCACCTACCATACACCCCCACTCCACAAATCTACCAACCCAGATACCTCCACCACCTCCTACATCACAGTCCCAACAGGACCAGATACTTCCACCACCACCTGTTGCTATACCTACCCAGACTTTCGTCACTCTCGACGGGAACCAACAACTTACTCTGATCCAGGGATTCCTAATGACCCATCAGGAGCAGACCACCTTACTTCGCCAGAGCATGGAGCGCTCTACGGAGCGTACCGTGACCCCACCACCTGTAGAGCCACGACCGAGAGCGGAGAATATCAAGGACTTCATGAACTTGAACCCCAAGGAGTTCATGGAAACTGAGGGCATCATAGTCGCAGATGACAGGTGCTACACTGGATCAGTTCAAGATCCAGTTCAAGAAGAAATTCTTCTCGACTACCGCTAGAGTAGCCATGGGGCTACAATTCCAGAACCTCCAGCAGGGGAACCGTTCTGTTGACGAGTATGCGACGGAGTTTAGTCGTTTGAGCCATTTTGCCCTAGCCTGATTTCAGACCCAGAGGAGATGGCACGTAGATTTTGCCATGGTCTTGTCCCATACATCGTCATCCTCCTAGTGGCAAACGGGACGACTGACTACTAACAAAGCCTGGAGTTGGCCCGGGGGATAGAGGAACGTCTTCTATCTTGTAAGAGGCTAGCTTTCGGACACAACGAGGGACCTTCCAAGTGCCAGGCTTTTCAGTCGAGAGCACCGACGTTGCACCAGCAGGCATACCGTCCTCCCGTACCCCATCACCCAACACCACCAGTTAGAGCTCCGGTACCACAGCAGCAGAAGGGAGCTGTGTGTTCATACTGTAGGAGGCCAGGGCATGACTATACCATCTGCAGAAAGAGGTTGAGGCAGTGCTTAGCTTGTGGGTCTACCACCCATCAGCTTCGGGATTGTCCAGCAGCGAGGGCGTCAGGCACGGGACCGCCTAGGGCACCATCGCTCCCGATCCAGCAGCAGCGGTTTGGGCAGCATCTGCAGCAGCAACAGAAAGGACCCCCGGGGAAGGCTTATAGTCTAGATCTTGAGGCAGAGCCGGAGCAGATTTCGGAGCCAGATTATTTGGCCGATGTCATCACAGGTCATGTTTATTTGTACACTTTTCTAGCCGTATGCTTGTTTGATTCTGGTACATCATATAGCTTTTTGTCATTAGAATTTTTTAAAAAACACCATTTAGTACCTACACCCACCAAGGAGATGAGTAAAGTAATGACAGGAGGCAGACCAGTACCCATTAGAGCTATCTATAGATGTTCTATTACTATAGCTGGGAGAGTGTTTAGAGGATGATTCTTTGTGATGCCACTTTCTGGATATGATATCATATTGGGAATGGATTGGCTTAGCTATGCTTACGCAGCTATAAACTATCATGAGGGTAGTATTTTGTTCAGTCCTCCCGGATCGGCACCATTCAGTGTGAGGAGGACCGGGTCGGAGATCATCCTAGAGATGAACTGTTGTGCTACAGTTGGGAAGCTAGCACCGCCACACCCTATCATTGGAGAGTTTGTGGATGTATTCCTAGAGGATCTTCCAGGCCTTCCACCTGACAGAGATGTGGAGTTCACTATAGATTTAGTACCGGGCTCATCACCAGTGTCCCGGGCTTGCTATAGAGTGAACCCCAAGGAGGCCGTAGAGATGGAGGAGCAGATCGAAGACCTGTTGAGAAAGGGTTTCATCCAATCTAGTGCTTCTTCATAGGAAGCACCTGTGCTCTCTGTGCCAAAGAAGGATGGTATAGTCCGGTTGTGCATTGACTACCAGGCATTGAATGCCATCACCATTAAGAGCAAATATCCTCTTCCTCGGATAGATGATTTGTTTGACCAGTTGAGTGGGGCGAAGGTGTCACGACCCGTACCCTATTTAGGGGCACAAAAATGTGGGTATGTCCGGCCTACGCCGCAGTGTCGGCGGTAGAATGTTGTATAGGTCATCTATAACATCTAACATCTAACAACAAGATATATAAACCTGTCATCTCCGCACGGAGGTATAATATAACATCTCTATACTATAATCTCAATCACAAGTCTAAGGAAGATAGAGCACGATATGGAATCAGATAAAAGGAAGAAACTAAATATAAATACAGTTATCACACCACACAAAATAGATGTCCAAGACAAATAAATACAAGTCCTAAATATAAATAAGTCTCAACTAACAATCGGAATAATCTGATACAAACTGAAAGCTATAAAGTACTAAGCTATAACTAAGCACACTTACTGGGCTAGGTTCCTCCTCTGGCTGCTGTGTACCACCCTCATCATCCTCATAAAAGGTAGGACAGTCATCTATATCATCTGTAATATTAGTCAACATATCCAGTCAAGATAGAACGAGCACATCACCTCTAACAGTTCAAAATAATTGACAAGCGCTATAAAATAATAATAAAATTCTTGATGATCAAGTTATAGAGGTAATGTATAATGAAAGGACAAGTGTATAAAGAACATACGAGAACAGGCAGATATGTAATAATGGTAAACCCGTCATGCAAGGTATGTAATAGACAACTTAGAGGATTTGTGTTTTGACCAGAAATTTAAAATAGTAATTTGTCATGTGAATGGCTAGAGGAGGATATCCAGTAAACCATACACCTACATGTGTGGCCGCTATTATTCACACAAGATCAACGAGATACAAAGGGTATGTTCACATGTCTCTTAGGTATTTCCCCGGCCGACTAGTATACATAGAATCCAGGTTCTTCGACATCCATTTCATTATTCGTGATAGATGCATTAGTCATGATTTATATTATTCATAATAGTCATGAAACCACGTATCTCCAGTCAAGGAATCCATAAAATACCAATCCGTGAGTCCATCGTGTTAGAATCAAGATAGAACACTAGTATAACATGCATCAAAGGATATATCAACATAATAAAACTATCAGAGAATGTACTCGCCTGATACCCTGAATGACTGATATGAATAGATGTCCGAACTGATGTCACAGAGTCCTAATTAGAGCAATACATGTTATAAAGAGTTCAATTTGAAATGATAGAAATTAACAATGCAATCTATATGTTTCTAAGTCAATCTAGGTCAAAGTCAACTCTTGGTCAATTCTAAGTCAACTCTGGTCCACCTTGGGTCAAACTAGGAGTCAAGGTTAAGCTTCTAGTGTTATGGTCAAACTTAGATTAGTGGTCAACATATATGATACTTAGGATATATTAATATATATACATACCACATATATCCTTACCCATATAGTACCACCCTAACACATACATATAGATATCATATATCAAGTATATACATATCCTCACTATGAACCATAACCTATATCTAAATACTCTTATAATATATAGATACTATATAACCCAAAAATATATATACCTATCTATATAACCCTTCCACAATCTAACATCACCAACTCAAACTCAACACTTAGACACTAACCCACTAACACTAGGATACCATATCAATCTTGGTCATATCGGCATCCCAATACCTATACCTTGGTTGGAATCTAATACCTTAACTTGGGTAAACCTAACCTTACCTTGATATCTTGATACCTTACCTTGGTACCTTGATACCATATATTGGTCATAAGGTAAACTAATAATTTATCTTGAAGGTAAAGGTAATTCATATTTACCTTAAGATACTAACTTGGTATCATGAGATACCAAGATGCCCCTCAAATATCTAATTAACTAACAACCTAATGTACTAACATAACATCTTAACTAATATCTAACATATAACCTGTAGAGACTAACATGCTAACATACCAATATCTAGAACTAACATAACCTACTAACATATCAATATCTAACATACTAGATATCTAACATCAAACTATCCAACAACATATCAAATATCTAACAAAATACTAACCTCTACTATCTAACTAACACTAATACTAACAAATATTACCTAACAATAATATATATATATATATATATATATATATATATATATGTATTATATCATACATATATTCGACAAACTATGATACCTACATTCACTTAATATCCATAATACATAGGCTCATAGGTTACACAAAATGCCTACATCGTATAGTCACTTTTCTACTTAAAACAAAAATTGTATCAATTGGGCCTTCACTAAATTCTAGGATTAAAGTATTTGTAGCCCTTCGTATTAGCTTTCCGAAACTTCAAACGGATCACATTTTCGTGTCCGGAAGCTCCCGAAATCGCAAAAAACACCGAAACGCGTTCGTCTTTCGTACAACTGACACTCAAACAATTCTACATAAAGTTCTAGAACGCATTTTCCCTATTAATATATATATTTGGAAATCTAAATTCGATACGGTTCTTTAAAAAAAGGAAGATTAATCAGAGTTATAAGCTAAAAGTTATGACATTTCTAAGTTGCTATGGCTACTAAAAACGTGGATGAATATCATGACGAATTTGGGTTGTTTTGGACAAAAGAAACACATGTAGGCCAAGATACTTGGATATCAACATAGGTATCCAAATGAAACTCATTCTAACCATTCTAACTAAGATCAATCCACTCTCTAACCATTCTAAAACTGAATTTAAAACACAATTAATCCTATTAGGCAATAAACCAAACACATGCGGTGTCCTAATTTGGGATCTATCAAGTAGGACACAAAACACATATCTAAATCATCAAGAGAGCTCCAAATAACATCAAACTTGAATCTAAAGGGGGTACGTGTATGGAGATGGATCCTATGGACTCAAAACTAACTAATATGCATAGGAAATTAATTTAGAGGGTTGGTTTTACCTATTGGGAGTGGAATCCCAATAATACTCTCAAGGACACGGCTCCGACACGAAGATCTTCCAAAAAGGACACTCCTCCTTGCACTATACTCCAAATCTTTGCTAGTACCCTCCCTTGGTAGTATGAGAAGGTTGGATGAAAGTTTTGGTGGAGGAATGTAATGATTTGGAGATCAAATCAAAGAGAGAAGCTCTCAATTTGGGGAAGAACACTTGTAAAAGAAAATAGAGGCTTGATGGAATGAAATGAAAGGAAGGGCAACCCTCCTATATGTGGCTGCCATCTAATCCTATTTGGGCCTTGGGGAAAGTCCAATAAGGCCCCTACTAATCCCCCTTGGTTAATTTTAAGTTAGGTTCAAGTTTGGGATCAAAAGGGTTAAGTTTAAGGCTCTAACTTAACAAATCTAACAAGTGGGATTAGTCTAAACTTACTAACTTAATTAGTGGGGTTTGTGGGCCATGACAAACTAATCTGGGGGTCCCGTCTAGTGTCTAAGCTACCCGAGTCACTAACACAAGTCGAAATTAGATAAAAATCGAACCCGACTTAACAAATCCAATAAATCAATATTAAAATACAAAAATTCACAAAATATTAAAATATAAAAAATGACCAAAATCACAATACATTAATTTAAATATTATTAAAATAATCTAAAATTCACCAATTAATTAAAATCCTAAATAATTCAAAAGTCACAAAATGATCAAAATACCCTTAGCCTAAAAAGTGGTAAATAGCTAATATAATCATATGGATTTGGCCTCCAAGGTCATGGTTAGTCTCTAGGCTAAACACTTCTAAGGTTACACTAGCAAATCAAATTCATAATGCACTAATTTAAATAGTTTTAAATTAATTAAAATTTATCATAAATTATTATTATTAATATTAAATGATAAATTCTTACAAAAGTTCAAAATTACCCTCATTTTAGAAAAGTGGTGGTTACAAATTTACCTTCCTTAGAAAAATTTCGTCCTTGAAATTAAGAAGGCCATACTCCTCCTAAGTTAAACCCCCAACAATCAAGGTCAAGATAAATATATTTAATAACATACAAATTGTGGTCCTACTGGTCGTGATTTTATAGTCTCAACAGGGTCATTACACTATCTAGCACACACAAAACAATCTAAGAGGTACTATTAGAATATACAACAATCATGGAAAAAGGACGGAAGAAGAACAGAGGACAGACTGCTAACCCATCACCTGTAGCATCGACCTCCTCGGCGATCAACGCAGGAACCTGCCCGGCTGGGTATATTCCTTTGCTCATGCGGGGCATAACGCTGTTCCACAGGTGGCCTAACTCCATCTCTCTGCCCTTGGTGTGGACACTGGCCAGGACAATGAAGGGTTAAGAGAATTCTTAACCAGATGCTTCGTTGATCCACAGTACAAGCACACTCCCAGCCTCTTTCTGCACACCTTCCAATAATGGTCTGACCTCCAACAGTAGGTACAGGTAGGAGTTGGCTGAAACTGCCTCGAGGGGTGTTGCTGATCTAGTTATACTGGAGCTCGTATCATCGCATGAAACCGCTGAACCCGGGCCCTAGATGGGGCCTGGAACTGCTGTTGTGGTGACTGAAAAGATTGATACAGAATTGAGAGCTCAAATGAATGGGACACAAGTAAAATATGCATAGTAGGCTTAAAGTAGGTCGTGCTCATACTTTGGGTCGTCAAGTTTAGGTCAAAATGGTGTCTCTAACTCGAGTCGAAAATAAAAGTAACTCCGTAGGGAAAATTAAGATTAGGTCTTGTGTCAGGAAAGTTATGTGATAAAAATGAAGTACAAGATGGTGTATCCAAGTGGGACACGAAGGTCATGGGTGTAGGGTGTCCTGTCTAGATCATGTATGTAAAGTTGGTTTTGAGAAAACAACTAGTCTTGTGCTCCTAAGTTAAAAGTCATGGCAATGTGTATATAAAAATCATAAATAAAAGTGGGAAATGGTCAAATGGCCTAAATTGAACCAAAAGTTGTGATACAAAAGTAGTAAAAGAGAACAAGTTTGAGTGGGACGTGATATATCAAAATGAAGATAATCTTGTCTACTACAACTCATGAAGGAAGTTTTCAGAGATTGACATCTCTGACGCTCCAGAAATCGAAGTCACGAAAGAACACTCGTCTATCTAGAATACTCTCTCCAGGGTGTCTACCCAAGTCTAGTCACTGTTTATACATGGCACCAACTCTTCTAAATGATACTAGGATGGTACCCCTATACTAGGTTGTTCATACCCCTTCTCCAACTAGTCACTAAACCGTTTCGGTGCCTAAACTTCTATAACATTTGAGATACCTTGTGTCTGGCTACTAGGGTACTCCTCTTATCATGTTTCCTGGTGCAACTCCTATCTTGACACTTATTGTTCACTCTAGGGTTCTCATATATATCTAATTATCAAAACCATATACAATACTTCATACTCTAAACTATTAACACAATTAATCAAGAACACAGACCAACTGCAATCACCAAGCCATCATACTATGAAGAACCTATAATGAAATAAGAATATACCAGGACCTGGACTAAAGAACTGAAGGTATCCTAACTCTTAAGCTAATTTAGGATGGAACAAAATCTATAATAACAGAAATAAATTGATAGAGATGACATGTTAGGACCCTTCTCAAGATACAATCTAATAATTATACACGTCTGTCCAAAATCATGATACTTAAAATCCTCGCCATGCTAGTAAGCAAGGTTGAGATAAACGGTAGAGTCCATAACTGGGGCATGCACCTCTATAATTATGTTGTCTGGAATCCTCGCTATGCTGACTAGTATAGTTGCGAGAAATCCAAAATCTCGTAACCAAGATATGTACATCTAAAGTCAGGTCTCTACGTTTCCGCCACGCCGGCTAATATAGTTGCGATAAACTCTAGGTTCCATAACCAAGTAAACATTTTACCTTCCATATTATTTTCGTCAACATATGTCATCAGAAGATACCGTAACTCAGGCCATAAGATTCATCTCGATATAAAAAATCAAATCAACAATAATTTTATCAAAATCAAGTTCAATAACAAGGAATAAGGGTGAACGAAAGCAAAAGGAAATGATTTCAAAATTAAGTTCAAAACAAGATTTTCAAGGGTCGTCCCAAGAATCTCTTAAAAGTCCTAACTGTGATTGAGTAACTTCTATAATAATAATCTAGCCTATATCCTAACTGTAGGCTCGTAGCAGCACTCTAAGTCGAGCACCACTACGAAATTGTATTAGTTGCGATCCTGGCCTGCATAGGCCACCACAAAATCGTGCCACGACCCGTACCCTGTTTAGGGGCACAAGAACGTGGGTACGTCTAGCCTACGCCACAGTGTCGACGGTAGAACGATGTATAGGTCATCTATAACATCTAACATCTAACAACAAGATATATAAACATGTCATCTCCGCAAGGAGGTATATTATAACATCACTACTATATAATCTCAATCACAAGTCTAAAAAAGATAGAGCACGATATGGAATCAGATAAAAAGAAGAAACTAAATATAAATAGAGTTATCACACAACACAAAATAGATGTCCAAGATAAATAAATACAAGTCCTGATTATAAATGTCTCAACTAATAATCGAAATAATCTGATACAAACTGAAAGTTATAAAATACTAAGTTATAACTAAGCACACTCTACTGGACTGGGTCCTTCTCTGGCTGTTGTGTACCACCCTCATGAGCCTCATAGAAGGTAGGACAGTCATCTATATCATCTGTAATATTTGTCAACATATCCAGTCAGGATGGAACGAGCACATCACCTCTAACAGTTCAAAATAATTGACAAGCGCTATGAGTATAAAATGATAATGAAATTCTTGATAATCAAGTTATGGAGGTAATATATAATGAAAGGACAAATGTATAAAGAACATATAAGAACAGGCAGATATGTAATAATGGTAAACTTGTCATGGAAGGTATGTAATAGACAACTTAGAGGATTTGTGTTTTGACCAGTGATTTAAAATACTAATTTGTCATGTGAACGACTAGAGAGAGATATCCAGCAAACCATACACCTACGTGTGTGGCCGCTATTATTCACGCAAGATCAACGGGATAGAAAGGGTATGTTCATATGTCTCCTAGGTATTTCTCCGCCCGACTAGTACACATGGAATCCAGGTTCTTCGACACGCATTTCATTATTCGTGATAGATACATTAGTCATGATTTATATTATTCGTGATAGTCATGAAACCACGTATCTCCAGTCAAGAAATCCATAAAATACCAATCCGTGAGTCCATCGTATCAGAATCAAGATAGAACACTAGTATAACATGCATCACATGATATATCAACATAATAAAACTATCAGAGAATGTACTCGCCTAATATCCGGAATGACTGATATGAATAGATGTTCGAACTAATGTCACAGAGTCCTAATTAGAGCAATACATGTTATAAAGAGTTCAATTTGAAATGATAGAAATTTACAATACAATCTACATGTTTCTAAGTCAATCTAGGTCAAAGTCAACTCTTGGTCAATTCTAAGTCAACTCTGGTCCACCTTGGGTCAAAA
The DNA here is from genome assembly GCA_029216955.1 of Iris pallida. NCBI lineage: Eukaryota > Viridiplantae > Streptophyta > Magnoliopsida > Asparagales > Iridaceae > Iris > Iris pallida. Next base: position 6,077,108 of record JANAVB010022999.1, read on the forward strand.
TAGGAGTCAAGGTTAAGCTTCTATGGTTTTGGTCAAACTTAGATTAGTGGTCAACATCTATGATACTTAGGATATATTAATATATATAAATACCACATATATCCTTACCCATACAGTACCACCCTAACACATACATATAGATATCATATATCAAGTATATACATATCTTCACTATGAACCATAACCTTTATCTATATACTCTTATAATATATATAGATACTATATAACCAAAAAATATATATACCTATCTATATAACCCTTCCACAATCTAACATCACCTACTCAAACTCAACACTTAGACACTAACACCAGGATACCATATCAACCTTGGTCATATCGGCATCCCAATACCTATACCTTGGTTGGAATCCAATACCTTAACTTGGGTAAATCAAACCTTACCTTGATATCTTGATACCTTACCTTGGTATCTTGATACCATACCTTGGTCATAAGGTAAACTAATCATTTACCTTGAAGGTAAAGGAAATTCATATTTATCTTAAGATACCAACTTGGTATCATGAGATACCAAGATGTCCCTCAAATATCTAATTAACTATCTAATGTACTAACATAACATCTTAACTAATATCTAACATATAACCTATAGAGACTAACTTGCTAACATACCAATATCTAGAACTAACATAACCTACTAACATATCAATATCTAACATACTAGATATCTAACATCAAACTATCTAACAACATATCAAATATCTAACAAAATACTAACCTCTACTATCTAACTAACACTCATACTAACAAATATTACCTAACAATAATATATATATATGTACTATATCATACATATACTCGACAACCTATGATACCTACATTTACTTAATATCTATACTACATAGGCTAATAGGTTACACAAAATGCCTATGTCGTATAGTCACTCTTCTACTTAAAACCAATACTGTACGAATTGGGCTTTCACTAAATTATAGGATTAAAGTATGTTGTAGCCATTCGTATTAGCTTTCTGAAACTTCATGCGGATCGCATTTTCGTGTCCGGAAGCTCCCGGGATCGCAAAACCACCGATACGCGTTCGTTTTTCGTACAGCTGACACTCAAAAAATTCTACAGAAAGTTATAGAATGCATTTGACCTACTAATATATATATTTGAAAATCTAACTTCGATACGGTTCTTTCAAAAAAAAATGAAAGATTAATCGGATTTATGACATTTCTAAGTTGCTATGGCTACTAAAAATGTCAATGAATATCATGACGAATTTGGGTTATTTTGGACGAAAGAAACACATGTAGGCCAAGATACTTGGATACCAACATAGGTATTCAAATGAAACTCATTATAACCATCATAACTAAGGTTAATCCACTCTCTAACCATTCTAAAACTGAATTTAAAACATAATTAATCCTATTAGGCAATAAACCAAACACATGGAGTGTCCTAATTTGGGATCTATCAAGTAGGACACAAAACACTTATCTAAAATCCTCAAGAGTGCTCCAAATGGCCTCAAACTTGAATCTAAATGGGGTACATGCATGGAGGTGGATCCTATGGATTCAAAACTAACTAATATACATAGAAAATTAATTTAAAGAGTTGGTTTTACCTATTGGGAGTGGAATCCCAATGTTACTCTTAAGGACACAGCTCCGACACGAAGGCCTTCCAAAAAGGACACTCGTCCTTGCACTTTACTCCAAATCTTTGCTAGCACCCTCCTTTGGTAGTATGAGAAGGTTGGGTAGAAGTTTTGGTGGAGGGATGTAAGGATTTGGAGATCAAATCAAAGAGGGAAGCTGTCAATTTGGGGAAGAACACTTGTGAAAGAAAATGGAGGCTTGATGGAATGAAATGAAAGGAAGGGCAACCCTCCTATATGTGGCTGCCATCTAACCCTATTTGGGCCTTAGAAAAAGCCCAATAAGGCCCCTACTAATCCCTCTTGGTTAATTTTATGTTAGGTTCAAGTTGGGATCAAAAGGGTTAAGTTTAAGGCTCTAACTTAACAAATCTAACAATTAGGATTTGTCTAAACTTAATAACTTAATTAGTAGGGTTTGTGGGCCATGTCTAACTAATCTTGGGGTCCCATCTAGAGTCTAAGCTACCCGAGTCATGGCAGAACGAGTTTTTGGTGATGCCATTTGGTCTCACAAATGCGCCTGCAGTGTTTATAAACTTAATGAACAAGACGTTTCACCAGTATCTAGATAAATTTGTTGTAGTGTTTATCGACGACATCCTGATATATTCGAAGATGCCAGAAGAACACGAAGAACACTTGCAGACAGTTTTGAGGATTCTGAGGAATGAGAGGTTGTATGCTAAATTGTTGAAGTGCGAGTTCTTTCTCGACCGAGTGGAGTTTCTCGGTCATGTGGTTACTGGAGAGGGGATCTCAGTGGACCCCAGAAAGGTTGTTATTGTCGAGACATAGAAGGCTCCGACATCAGTTTCAGATATTATGAGTTTCTTGAGATTAGCAGGCTATTACAGGAAGTTTGTCCATGACTTTGCTAGAATAGTCGAACCTATGACAAAGTTGACACGAAAAGACACAGAGTACATCTGGTCAGAGGACTGCCAGGCAGCATTTGAGGAGCTGAAGAGGATACTGACGACTACACTAGTTCTGGCACTACCTTCAGGATCTGGAGGTTTCACCATTTACAGTGATGCTTTGGGAAAGGGGCTAGGATGTGTTTTACAGCAGCATGGGAAAGTGATTACCTACGCATCTAGGCAATTACGGACTCATGAACAGAACTATCCTACTCACGACCTAGAGTTTGCTATGGTGATCTTTGTACGCAAGTTGTGGAAACACTACTTATATGGAGAGCGAGTGGAAATCTTTACAGACCACAAGAGCTTGAAGTATGTGTTCATGCAGAAGGAGCTGAACATGAGGCAGAGAAGATGGTTGGAGTTGATGAAGGACTTTAACATCGATTTGCAGTATCACCCGGGGAAGGTAAATATGGTAGCGGATGCACTGAGCAGGCATCTGATGGCATGGTATCTGATGATGGATCGACATTTCAGAAAGATCTGGAGAAGCTCGGTATTGAGATAATTCAGCCAGGATCAGTGATACAGATGATGGTGCTAGATATTCAGTCAGGTTCGATAGAGCAGATCAAGGAGACTTAGTCTACAGATGAGAGCCTCTACAGACTCGAAGTTCAGACTTTAGTTGGATTGCTTGATGACTTTACCGTAGCAGAGGATGGATCTTTGAGGCACGACAGCCGGTTATGCGTACCGAAGGGTGAGCTGATAGAGGCAATCTTGCAGGAGGCACACCGATCGTGATATTCTATTCACTACGGTGCCAACAAGATGTACCGTGACTTGCGGGAGCATCTCTGGTGGCACAGGATGAAGAGAGATGTATCACGCTTTATTTCGAGGTGCCTAGTTTGCCAACAGGTAAAGATGGAGCGTCAGAGACCAGCTGGTCTATTGCAGCTGTTATCCATTCCCGAGTGGAAGTGGGAACACATTACGATAGACTTTGTCTCAGGGCTTCCTCGTTCCCAATGAGGAAAGGATACCATATGGATTATCGTTGACAGGCTGACGAAGTGTACTCATTTCATACCCTTCAAGGTGGGACTTTTCACCGAAAAGTTGGCAGAGCTATACATGCAACAGATAGTTCGCTTGCATGGAGTACTGGTGAGCATTCTATCAGACTGGGACAACAGATTGACATCCCATTACTAGAGGAGCTTGCAGGAGAAGTTGGGCCGTCGGCTCAAGTTCAGTACAGCGTACCACCCACAGATTGATAGACAATCCGAGAGGACGATTCAGACACTCGAGGACATGTTGAGGACTTGTGTACTGGACTTTGAAGGATCATAGGAGAGTCATCTTTACTTGGTAGAGGTTTCATACAACAACAGTTACCAAGCCAGCATCGGTATGTCTCCATTCGAGGCACTATATGGACGACGATGCCGTACACCGTTCTTTTGGGATGATGTTGGAGATAGAGTTATGTTTGGGCCAGATATGATCACTGAGGCAGAAGAGAAGGTCAGGATGATCAGAGACAGACTCAGAATTGCTCAGGACAGGCAGAAATACTGGACCGATGCTAGTCGCAGACCGATGGAGTTCACCAACGGAGATATGGTATTGGTGAAGATATCACCTACCAAAGGGACGATCCGATTCGGACGAGGCAGCAAGTTGAGCCCTAGATACATTGGACCGTTCGAGATACTCGGCAGGATCGGAGTGGTAGCTTACAGGGTTGCACTACCACCCAACCTGGCAGGAGTTCACGATGTCTTTCATATATCTCAGCTGAGGAGATACGTTCTCGACCCCAGCCATGTAGTGGATCATTCAGAGTTGGAGATCGGGCCGAGTCTTGTAGTTACTGAGCAGCCAGTGGAGATATTGGACCAAAGGGAGAAGAGGCTGAGGAACAAAGTCATACCCTTAGTCCGAGTAGCTTGGAGCCGTCACTCTCCAGGGAAATCTACTTGGGAAAGGGAGTCGGACATAAGGGAGAGATATCCTTACTTGTTCGACCCACCAGCCAAGAGGGAACCATTTGTTCCCGCTTGATACCTTAGAGGTTAGTCTTAATGGTAGACTTAGTCATTATTTGAATTGCTTGCTATATTAAATGTTTGTAGAGTCTTCTATCCTTATGAATTTCGAGGACAAAATTTTTCAAGTAGGAAAAATTTGTAAGCCCCTATTATTTACTTATTTTAAATTAAGGGTTTTTAAGTACAAATGACATTATTAGCCTTAAAATAATTTATTATGATTATTAGAAATTTTCTAAAATTTTTAAATAGTTTTTAAAGGCTAAAATATCAATTTGCAATTTTTAAATTTAGTTTTGTAATTTATTAAATTATTTTTATAGCAGTTTGTAATTAATTCAAATATTTTAAATTAAAACTGTAATATTTGATTTGTCTGTGCAAATTAAATTTGCACAGAACACAGCGGGGGCTAGATTGCAAATCTAGAATTTGTATATTGCTAAGGCGGTGGACTGTTTTGAAATTTAAGAATCTTGGAGTGTTTTTCTGCAATTTTGACCCACGTCGTCGGCAAGCCATTGGCCGAACGGCGACCGGCCACCGTGACAACGACCTAAACCCTAACCCTAGACCCTAATTCATGAAAATCCTAAATTGACCCATAAATTTTTCCTATAAACCCCCCATGTTCGAAACCATAGCTTCCCACACCATCCCGACCACCGTAGCCACCGCCATAGACTCATCTTCTTCGATGAGTTCGCCGGAAACCTAGATCTAGGATCGCCGCCAATTTAGCCATCGACAGCCGCTCCGACTACCACCAACGTGTTTGCCGAGACGAGACGAACCTTATCCTATTTTTCTCCGGCCATCCCTACGTCTCCTCCGCCGTGCAGCAGCCCCGAACACCAACCATCGCCGGACACGTGTGTGTCACTTCGTCTTTGTTCACCTTCAGTGTCTCATTTTCACCTAGGTGAGTCGTCGCGTGTCGGGGAGCCTCGTGTTGGTCTCGGACACGAAAATTTCCTAACAGAACCCTAGAAATCATCTCGGACACAGGACTCAGGGTCGGGTTCATTGCTCGTGTCCCTAACTGTCCAGACACGAGTTTTATTTTAATGGGTTAACGGGTTGGTATCGGGTTTGGACCCAAACCCGTTCTATTATTGGGTTTGGGTTCGGGTTCACTGTTCATCGGGTCGGGTTTTGGCCCATTAGGTTTGGGCTGGATTATATATATATATATATATATATATATATATATATATATATATATATATATATATATATATTTGTGTGTGTGTGTGTATATATATATGTATTTTTGTATATTTAAATACTGTTATATACTTATATTTTATGTACATATGTAAACTAGCATACTGTACATATACTGCAATTATATATATTTATATATTTTATATGTATTTCTATATATATATTTTTTTATATGTATTTCTACATATATATAAATATATTATTATGTATATCTATATATACATATTTATATACTATTTAGTATATTTGTACTTCTATGTGTATGTATGTTTTGTGCTATATTTTAATATATAAAAATTTACATGTTATTTTATTATCTGTAAATATTATGGTTAAGCATATTTTACTGCATTAAAATATTATTTTAATATTTTAATATACATATGTATCTATTTAAATTTGTATTTTTATGCATTCTGTAAATTATGGCCATTTGAATCCAGACCTAGAATGGGTTTTGTGCACTTAAATGAGTCTAAAGTACATTCAAGGTTTGTACGAGTCATATCGGACTTGATTCATGGCCTTGGGTCCCGTATCTAGACTTCGGTTCAATTTCGTATACGTGGATAAATATATTAAATAATTAATTATTTATTTTCAAAAACTGAACCATGCTGTGTTTGAATTTGCAGACAGTATATAAATGCTGTACAAATCTGGGAAAAATTGTATTTACATACTATGTTAATTTAGATAATTTAATATAATTTTTCCAGGATTTAATTTCTATTCTTGCCTTTTTATAAAAATAGGATAACAAAATTTATTTTCAAAGTACTTATGTTTACTGATTTTTAATAAATATTTATATTAGTTCCAGAAAAATTAGTATAAATTTCTATAATTAACAACGATCATTATGTTACTTTATTTTATATATATTGGTGTTTTTTGCCTATCTTAATAATTGTTGGAACACAGTGTACAGTCTAATTTACTAATTAAATAATTATGTCTTGTGAAGTTATGTGTATTTTTGGGGTATTTTAGTATTGGGACCTTACCCTACCTTAGTATAGAGACCCTAAAAAGTTGGTTTAGGTATTATGTCACCCCACATTGGTCTCCTATGCTAAAGTCATCACTTGGCTAGGCGTCCAGTTAGAAAGTCGTGTCACACCACTAGTGTCCTAGTCTTGAGCTTAGTATGGAAACTAAGATTGTATATCCTTTTTAACAGTGACAGAACACCGGATATCTATAGCTTCGTATTCATATCCTTGCTTTGCACGAGGCAAGTACCCCTACAAACTTTACTTACTACATATAATGAATTGCGTACGAATTATGTTAATACAGTTACTTAGATGAAAAATCATATCCTACATGTTTTTATGTACCCACTGTATGTTTCACATGCTTTAAACTGTTCTTGTATTTTCTCACATGTTATAACTTGTGTTATGGGGAAACTGATAGATAAGTACGTGATCATGCCCCATTCTCCTGTACGTATGTACCGAGCAAGGTCGCATTATATGCATACCTTGTCGTAGGCCATTTATCCCGCATTTCTGTACATATGTACACCTATGCTTGTAGACTTTTACGTACGTACATTTTATTACATGTAGACTTGTACACCGGTAGATTTTATACCTGTTGACGATCACGTGCCTGCTCCAACTTTAAATATTACATGTACATCTGTCATCATGAAAAATGTATCTTCTACATGATAGATTGTGATATGCCATGATTCCTATTTATTACACCTCTGTTCATCCCTTGCTCCGTATATTTAGTTCGTAGAATCAGTACTTGCTCCCTTCCTGACAAGAAATGTTGCAGGTATACTTACCGAGGAGGAGTTGCTATGTGATTCCTATTATGGGGTCACCATTGAGGATCAGGCTTTAGCCCACGAGGATGTACCTGCGGGGAAACTCGTCTAGTTTTTATTTTAGTTGCTCTGGTCTTTGAGAGCAGGACTGTTTAGTCTATGTATTTTGTTACTGGACTTCTATCCAGTTTTATATTTTGGCCATGTATCTTTAAACATATTTGTATATTAGATATTGTGTTATGATGATTTCTTCAATATGACAAATGGAACTATTAGCACACTTCAATCTTTTACTGTTTACTTTTAAAAAAACAGCTTACTACGCTATAACTCAAGCGTAGGCTGGACATGCCTCAATCCGTCCCAACAATTTGGGTAGCGGGTCGTGACATGCTTTTAGTGGTGGCCCATGCAGGTCTTAGACTTAAATTGTTTGGTTACACCAAGCATACCTGCAACTAGGATTGTAGGATAACTTGATAAAAACTAGGAACAACATCTAGAACACCTAGAGGATTCCTAGGATTGCAACATAGAAAACTCATCACAACATAGGACCGTTATTATAAATTAGATTTTTTGTTTGTTTGTGATTGTTTACTTAAAAAGTTCTTATAGTTCTTTTATTTTTCTATTAGATGGTGCTTGCACGCTCATCCCAGTATGCCACACCTGAAAATAGTGTACTTCCTATCCAGCCGGTCGACCAGTTGACTGGAGCACTCCCACATCCACCTACAATACAACCCCACTCCATAAATCCACCAACCCAGATGCCTCCACCACATCCTACATCACAGTCCCAGCAGAACCAAATACTTCCACCACCACCTGTTGCTATACCTGCCCAGACTTCTGTCACTCTCGATAGGAACCAGCTACTTACTCTGATCCACAGGTTCCTAACGACCCATCAGGAGCAGACCACCTTACTTCGCCAGCGCATGAAGCGCTCTGCGGAGCGTACCGTGACCCCACCACCGGAAGAGCCAGGACCGAGAGCGAAGAATATCAAGGACTTCATAAACTTGAACCCCAAGGAGTTCATGGGAACGGAGGGCGTCATAGTCGTAGATGACTGAGGAATTCAAGACCACCTTACTCTTGCACAGCCGTTCGTGTGCCAGTTCGTGCGACTAGATGGCGCACCAGTTCACGCAACCAGATGGTGCAGCAGTTGACGCTATCGTTTGTGCGACAGTTGGCATAGGGTGCACAGGTTGTGCGTGTTGCACAGGTGGCGCTGATGGCGTTGTGCGTGCGTTACGCTAGTGGCACTGTATGCACAGTGTGCGTGTTGCGTGCGGTACGTAGGTTAAGCTGTTGACGCTGTGTGCGCGGTGCACATGTTGCATGCGGTTCACAGGTTGCATTGTTGACGCTATGTGCGCATATTGTGCAGGTGGCGTGCGCTGTGTGCCATTTAACACAGATCATATTTGTGCACTATTGACCAGTTACAGCTTGTTCGGGACAGTTTCTTTCCACATCCCGGACATGTCGCTAACTGGGCGATTACAGAACGGGGCTGTAAAAGCTTTTTTTCTTTCTCTCTCTCTTAGTATATAGAGTACACAAGTGTTTCTTAACACAATTCCTTACGTATTCCCACAGAGTTTGATAGAGAAGAGAAGAGAAGCAAAGCACCAGTGCCACTTAGCGCAGGTGTCCACTGCCATCCGAGGAGTCAGAAGAGCGGAGTGTTCCAAAGTTCTCCGTCGAACTTGCTCGTTCCTGGAAGCTGTTCGTATGGGGCGAGTCAAGCTTTGAGCGCCGGTGATCATTCACGCCAGCAGGCTGTTCGTCTATCCATCTCTTGTCATCGCTGCTGCTATTAGCAATTCGATTAGTAACTTCTTTTTAGAAGTACTACATTCTTTTGCAGCTGTTATGAAATCTTTTTAGATTTTCGTAACCCAGGATCCTCCAAGGATCTTTGTTGTGCACCTTCTTTGAAGTATTGCATCGAAACGTTGTTTTTATAATCATTTTATTGCTCAGTTTTTCATCGAAAATTACACCCCGAGACTAACAATCTCAAAGCTTGACTCCACCGATGGAAAACTGTCACGACCCGCTCCCAATTTTGGGATAAAAGTTTGTGGCCAAGTCCAGCCTACGCCACAGCATCGACTGTAGTATGATGTCTATGATAACAATGATCCACAACAAGCGTAACACGCACATACATCACCCATAAATAAGCCAGTAATAATCACCAAAGATATCCAATAGTCTCAATATAATAATTATCAAATAATCTACTACAACTCATAAAGTCTCGGGAACAAACCCGGATAGCAGTAAATAAAACAAACTCAACTCTATAACTATAACTACTAACTAAAGCAAATCCATAAGGAAGAAAATATGCTAATTCGCATCAGGACTGGAATCGGGTACGCCAGTGACGTAAGGGTCGCCAATATACTCACTGTAGAACTTGTGACAAATCTTGCCGTCTAAAGCTGAAAAATAGTTATCCAGTCATGATTGGAGCAAGATCACCATGACACTACATTACACAATATAGTATACAAGCATGAAAAAATGATAAAAGGAAATTAACTGAAGATAAGTATAGGCATGACATTATATGATAAGGAAGTACCTCTGAGACATGATAACAATATGAAGGTAGACTTTGACATACCACTAAGACATGTTAACAATAAGAAGGTAGACTTGACGAAAGAAGAACAATAGACAATAGAGCAACAATAATTAAGTCATAAGTACTATGTGTTTTAGAATACAAACTTTCAGCATGTAGACGGCTTGGGATATCCGTCAGTCATACATATGGTGTATGACTGATATTATGCAATCAATGTATAGGGCGTCTGTACTCAATTTGTTGACCACATGCTTACTTGTTGTATTCTTCCGTCCGACTCTCTCACAATACATGTCCACTACGATAAACATTAGCAATACGATAAACAGTAAACAATGGAAAATAATGAGTAAGACATGAACATGTATATATACCCAAATGATTCTAACTCTCGTGCACAATAGTAATCATGAACAATGACAATCATGAACCATAAGGGAGTAATAGTGAAAAGACGACACGAAGATACATGCAGTATAAAATATAGGAAATATAGGTCATAATGATACTTGCCTGCTTCGATATATATTAAAGTCACAACTCAAGACGTCATAGCCTGATCTACCCCGTCACAAAAACAACTACAAGTTAGATCAACGATTCCCACTCTAAAAATCCTAGAAAGTGACTAATGGGTTAACTTAAATAATTCTATTCTAATTTTGGAATAAATCATCTAAAATATTTTTTAACCTATTTAATTCTGAAATAAAATCTAAACATAAATATTTGGCCAAAGAAAGTCACGGTTCCAAATAGCACCAAATCGAGACATACCTTTGAGTAATAATCAAACATTATGACTTTAAAAGTTTGAGTGCGCAACATAATAGATTTTAGTGCCACAAGTGCACTGGAATCGGCCGTGCTGCAAAATCACGATTTGGTCAAAAGTTTATCGTCATTATGGCTAACCATGACCAAATCGATGAATCGTTGACCAAATCTGACTTCTACGAATAAAATAAAATATTAGATAAAACTCTGAATGTCTGGAAAAATTATATATTGTAGGTCTCAGTGTCAGATTTCCAAAACTTCAAACGGATCACGAATCAGAGTTCAAAATCTCTCGAAATCTTAAAAATCGTGCGACACATCAATTTTTGGATAACCGACACTCAAATAATTATCCAAAAATTCAAACACAAAATTCCAGAAAATAAAGTAGATATCTGAAAACCTAACCTCAATGCTTCTAACAAAAAATGGCGCATGAAATGGACGTCTAGATCGACGGCAATCGCTCCAAGAAGTCGAGGACTCCACTTGAACTCTCCCACAAAAGCTGCTGGAAATAAATCTAGGGTTTTCTGAAAAAACTAAACTATATACTAATCAATATAGGGAGAGAGGGAGTCAGTGGAGCCACTAAGTCGGCTGGCTATGACACGTATCACAATCTGTGCGGCTCCGCACCAATCGGATGGTCCAGCATCCATCTGGCTTGGCTCAGCATTTCAGGCTCAGCTTGGCTCGGTCTTAGTATAGAAACAACTGAGTTAGCTGTGCTATAGACTGACACACGGGCCAGGACAGAGAAGGCTGAGCGACTGACAGGTAGGCCAGTATGCTGACTGGCATGGCTGATTGTACTGCTGACTGTATAATTAATTATTTAATTGCAGAAATTTATTAAAAATTTATTTTAACTCCAATACATCCCAGAAAAATCCAAAAAATTCCTAGAAAATTCAAGAAACTATTTCTGGGTGTCTAGAGCCTAGATATAAAGTTTGGTCTCAAAGTCACTTCGTGTGACTCCACATTAAATCCCAAAAGCCTATGGAAAAAATAATTTCTATAGGTTTTAATTATCCAAAAAATTCCAAAAATTGTAGAAAATTCTAAAATAGTAAAATAAAATATTTGGGCTATCTAGGGACTCTAATGCCCATATATGACCTAATATTAGTATATCTCACCTATAGGCCTAGGTAAATAGCATTATGATCTAAAAATCAAAATATTAATCTAACCACACTATACCTAATAAAAATAAAAAAATATTCTCCAAATATATATATATATATATATATATATATATATATATATATATATATATATATATTATAAGGAACCAAATGCTAAAAACTACCCTCCTTAAAAGATTTTTGTCCTCAAAAATCACACATCACAAATGGCATAATATAATATATAACCTTAGAAGCAATTTAAGAATAACTCTTAGACTAGGTCATGGAGAGATAAAGAATTAGGAATCCAAAGGTAACTAAATCAATACATCTAACCCAACTACGCATACTACAACTTAACTAAGCATACACCCTATCTAACAACTATAACTATGGAAGGCACTACAAACTCAACATCCTCGGGTGTGAAACTCTTAGGTTCTGTGGTATATGGGTCAACTACCCCCCTTTAACCTTACGGATCATACTATGCCTTATATCAACCATTACTAACTGAAAAGAATAAAAGATCCCAGATAGAACAGTAGATGCAAACATATCGAAGAAATCACGGACGGAATCAAGCAGGATGCATAGATAAAATAGACTCATATGGTTGGAATCCCTATTTGTGGATGATAGAACCTCCTAACTTCAACTCTATTCGTAGGCTCGCAGTAGTACGGCTAACTTAAGTACTACCACGAGTTCTCAACCTTGCAAAATTGGACCTGCATGGGCCACCATAAAAACGTGCCACGACCCGCTCCCAATTTTAGGATACGAGTTTGTGGCCAAGTCCAGCCTACGCCACAGCATCGGCGGTAGTATGCTGTCTATGATAACAATGATCCACAACAAGCACAACATGTACATATATCATCCACAACTAAGCCAGCAATAACTACCAAAGATATCTAATAGTCTCAATATCATAATTATCAAATAATCTACTACAACTCAGAAAGTCTCAAAAACAAACCCGGATAGTAGTAAATAAAATAAACCAAACTCTATAACTACTAACTAATGCAAATCCATAAGGAAGAAAATATGCTTATTCGCATCAGAACTGGAATCGGGTACCCCAGTGATGTCAGGGTCGCCAACATACTCACTATAGACCTTGAGACAGATCTCATTGTCTAAAGCTGAAAAAAAGTTATCCAGTCAGGATTGGAGCAAGATCACCATAACACTACATTACACAATATAGTATACAAGCATGAAGAAATGATAAAAGGAAATTAACTGAAGATAAGTATAGGCATGACATTATATGATAATGAATTACCTCTGAGACATGATAACAATATGAGGTAGACTTTGACATACCACTAAGACATGATAACAAAAAGAAGGTAAACTTGACGAAAAAAGAACAATAGACAATAGAACAACAATGTCTAAGTCCTATGTACTGTGTGTTTTAGAAACCAACTTTCAGCATGTAGACGGCTTGGGATATCTGTCAGCCATACGTGTGGTGCATGATTGATATTATGCAATCAATGTATAGGGGGTCTGTATTCAATTCGTTGACCATATGCTTACTTGTTGTATTCCCCCGCCCGACTCACTCACAATACATGTCCACTACGGTAAACATTTGCAATAAAATAAACTGTAAACAATAGGAAACAATGAGTAAGACATGAACATGTATGTATACCCAAACGATTCTAACTCTCGTGCACAATAGTAATCATGAACAAAGACAATCATGAACCATAAGGGAGTAATAGTGAAAAGACGATACGAAGATACATACAGTATAATATAAAGGAAACATAGGTAATAGTGATACTTGCCTTCTCTGATAGATGATCAAGTCACAACTGATGATGTCATAGCCCGATCTACCCCGTCACAAAAACAACCACAAGTTAGATCAACGATTCCCACTCTAAAAATCCTAGAAAGTGACTAATAGTTTAACTTGAATAATTCTATTTAATTCTGGAATAAATCATCTAAAATCCTATATTAACATATTTAATTCTAAAATAAAATCTAAACAAAAATATTTTTCCAAGAAATGTCATGGTTCCAAATTCAGGACCCATGATACGCAAACCGAGATATACCGTTGACTAATTAGTCAAACATTACGACTTCAAATGTTTGAGTGCGTAATATAGTAGATTTTAGTACCACGAGTGCACTGGAATCGACCGTACTACAAAATCACAATTTGGTCAAAAGTTATCGCCATTATGGCTAACCATGACCATATCGATGAATCGTTGACCAAATCTGACTTCTACGAATAAAATAAAATATTAGATTAAACTCTAAATTTCTGGAAAAATTATAAATTGTAGGTCTCAGTGTCAGCTTTCGAAAATTTAAAACGGATCACGAATCAGAGTTCAGAATCTCTCAAAATCTCGAAAACCGTACGACATGTCAATTTTTTGATAACCGACACTCAAATAATTATCCAGAAATTCAAACACAAAATTCCAGAAAATAAATAGATATTCGGAAACCAAACCTCGATACACTTCTAACAAAAAAATGACACATGAAACAGACGTCTAGATCGACGACAATTGCTCCGCGAAGTCACGGACTCCACTTGAACTCTCCCACAAAAGTTGTCGAAAATAAATCTAGGATTTTCAAAAAAACTAAACTATATACTAATAAATATAGGGAGAGAGGGAGTCGATGGAGCCATTAAGTTAGCTAGATGTGACATGTGTCACAATATGTGCGGCTCCGTACCGATCGGATGGTCCAGCATCCATCCGGCTTGGCTCAGCAGCTCAGGCTCGGCTTGGCTCGGTCTAAATATAGAAACAGCTGAGTCAGCTGTGCTATAGACTGACACGTGGGCTAGTGCAAAGAAGGCTGAAAGGCTGACAGGTGGGCCAGTATTCTAACTGGCATGGCTGACTGTACTGCTGACTGTATAATTAATTATATAATTGTAGAAATTTATTAAAAATTTATTTTAACTCCAAATAAATCCCAAAAAAATCTTAGAAAATTCAAGAAACTACTTTTGGGTGTCTAGAGCCTAGATATAAAGGTTGGTCTCAAAATCACTTCGTGTGACTCCACAATAAATCCCAAAAGCCAATGGAAAAAATAATTTCTATAGGTTTTAATTATCCAAAAATTCCCAAAAATTCCAGAAAATTCTAGAATAGTAAAATAAAATATTTGGGGCTATCTAGGGACTTTAATGCCCATATATGACCTAATATTAGTATATCTCACCTATAGTCCTAGGTACATAGCATTATGATCTAAAAATTAAAACATTAATCTAACCACACTATACCTAATAAAAATAAAAAATATTCTCCAAATATATATATATATATATATATATATAAAATGTATATATATACATATATTATAAGGAACCAAATGCGACAAAAGCTTTCGTGCTTTGCTAGTCAATCCTAACTTCACAAAGTTAGAACAATTTGATGGTGAGCATTATCAAATCTGGAAAAGGAAGGTTAGCCTCAATATTCAGTTTTCTGATGTTGATCATGTACTTTTTAAGGAGGAACCTACTATTCCAAAACTGGATCTGTAGCCGCAATTTCTGCGGCTACTAAGAACTAGACCAAGTGGAGAAGAGAAAATAGCATTTGTAGGCTTATGATCCTAAATGCTATGAAAGATTCTCTTGCAGAATCATATTCCAAGAAGACTATTGCCAGATAGATTTAGGAGTCTCGGGGGAAATTGTACGAAGATGATAAGAACCGAAGCAAGATATCTTTAGTTGAAAAATATCATAAGTGGTTCTTTGAAGACGAGAAGCCAATACTGCCGTAGGTGAAGGAGTTCCTGAAGCAGCGACAGAAGTTGGAAGACGAGGCAATGCCCCTCCCCGATAAGTTTGTTGTTGGAGGGATCGTCTCTAAGCTCCCCGCTGGGTGGAGCAAGTTCTATACAAACATGCATAGGAAAAAGTTGGAGATCAGGTTGAAAGATCTCCTGCAGGAAGTCTATGTTGAGGACCAAATGAGGGCTCAACTGAAGGTGGACGCACTGTCCAAACAATTGGCCAACGCCAATTTAGTTCACACCAAGGAACCAAAGGGAAAGCATGCGGCTTCCCACAACAAAAAGAAGGACCCCAATAATCTGAAAATAAAAGGGACCACCTTCAAGCAAAAGAAGGCAAAGCCTCAGATGCCTTGTTTCAAGTATGGCAAGAAGGGCCACTTCAAGAGTGAATGCAAAGCGAAGACCAAGCAATCAGAGCAAGGTGAGTCTAGCAAGGTTTTTATGATCACTGACGTTGTTGCAATGATTACGCAGGTCACTGCGGTGGGGGCTGACTCTGACTGGTGGGTAGACACTGGGGCCACCTGCCATGTCTGCTCCAGCAAGGAGTGGTTCACCACCTATACACCAACTTCTGAAGAGGTTATAGTGTCAAACCAGGCACAAGCTGAAGTGCTCGGGATTGGAATGATGGTTTTGAATCTGACTTCGGGGAAGTCTCTGATGCTTCAAGGTGTGAAGCATGTACCTGCTATCGCAAAGAGCCGGATCTCGGGAGGCCTACTCTGTAATACAGGCCTCAGGATGGATATTAATACTGGTCAGATGGTGATGTCCATTAAGAAAACATATTTCGGAAAGCTTTTTATACTGAAGGAATGTTCAAAATTCAGCTTGTAAATCAGTCCAATGTAATTAATGCAATTATTCATTCTGCTTATACTCCTGAGTTGTGGCATAATAGACTAGGGCATGTTTACTATAAAAGAATAAACAAAATGTCTAGTATAGGACTTATCTCCAAGTGTGGGGGTAAGGTAGAGAAATGTGAAGTTTGTGCTCAAACGAAGATCATAAGGAAACCATTTTCTCGGGTTAATCGAAGTACAGATCTTCTAGAGTTGGTACACTCCGATATCTGTGGCTTCAAATAGTTCTCTACAAAGGCTGGAATGAAGTATTTCATAACCTTCATCGATGACTTCTCAAAGTATGCATTCGTCTACTTGCTGAAGGCTAATGACGAAACATTCGAGAAGTTCAAAGAGTTCATAGTCGAGGCTAAACGGCTGACTGGACAACAACTCAAGAGAATAAGAAGTGATCGAGGCAGAGAGTACAGGTCTCACGAATTTGCATCCTTCTGTAAAGAACATGGAATTGTCAACGAGACTACGGCTCCAAACTCTCCTCAATCTAACGAAGTAGCAGAGAGGAAGAACAGAACGTTGACAGAAATGATTAACTCAATGATGTTGACTGCGGGTCTTCCAAAGTGCTATTGGGGAGAAGCTGTATTGACGGTCACTTTTATTCTAAATAGAGTATCTCATGCAACTTCGGACGTTACTCCTCATGAACTCTGGTTCAAGGTCAGACCTAACTTGAATGTCATTCGAGTGTGGGGGTGTCTGGCATATGTGAAGCTTGCAAATCTGAAGATTCAGAAGCTTGTGACAAGGACTACAAAGACGATCTTCTTGGGCTATGCCGAGAAGAGTGATGCTCGGAGATTTCTTGATATTGAGTCAAATCATATCTTTTAATCTCGCGATGCAGAATATTTTGAAGACAAATTTGCAAGGCACAAGAACATTGTTCTTGCAGATATTCCGGAGAACAATGAGGGTGCACAGAAAACTGAAGTTTTCAATGAGGATGTAGTCCATGAAGATGTTGTTGTTGAAACAACGGTTGAACCAGAACTAGATGATCATAAATAATTATCCAAATAATCAATAATCAAATAAGTCAAAAGATTTCTCCAAATAAGTGAAAAGAATTATCCAAATAATCAATAATCAAATAATTCACCAAATAAATTAAAAATATTTTCCAATTAAATAATTTTTTTCAAAATAATCACATAATTCAACAAATTAAAGTATTTCTCCAAATAATCAAAGACTTTACCAAATAAAGTAAAAAAGATTGTGAGGACAATTACAACTGATCATAAATAATGTCCTATTTACGAGAAAAACTTGATATAATGTTCCCCTTTTTTAAATGATTCCAAAAGATTTGATAGACTAATACAAAAGATAAAAGTCCCTCTCCTTGTTAGCAATTCGGCAAACAAAAAAAAAATCAAGACGAAAAAAGTACAAGCATAAATTGGCGCAGTGCAAATAAAATACGTTAATAAAAAGGTCAAATATTTGACAAATGGAAATATTAAGATTAGAAACTTCACATTCTTATGATCGTAATGTCAAATTTGGCTAATTAAACAGGTTCCTACCACATTTTTTTGCCAATTGTTTTAATAATTTATACCTAACACGTTTAAAAGTTTGTGTGCTTAAAATTTGTGTACCGATTCATATCTTTAAAACTACGCAAGTATTATACATTTCTGGAATATACAAAAAAATTTGCCTATAATTTGAGTATTATTCGGGTGATTGCTAACAAGGGTCACTCCCCCACCGTGCATCCGTTGCACCATTTTTCGGCTATGTAAAGACAATGTTCAAGCACACTGTACTACGAGTAGTCAATCTCTATTAGTGTCCTCTCAAAACTTTTAAAAATCAAACATTCATGAAATTATTAGAATTTGTTTCCTCCTACCATTTCAGTGACTCTTTCTCTTTCTCTCTTTCTCTCTCTCTGCCAAAAATAAATGTAATCCCCCTCCCCAATATTTGTTCAGATTTGTAGACTAAACTGTTTCAAAATGATTTCAAACCGTTTAAAAAATTCTCCAAGTAATCAAATAATATACAAAATTCATCAAAAAGATTTCTCAAAATAATCAAATAATTCACCAATAAATTTAAAAAAATTCTCCAAATAATCAAATATTAACAAATTATCAACTAAAATTTTTTTATTCAAAATTATGTGAAAAATAATTCTTGTTGAATATATTTCCTTTTTTCCAAATAAAAATACATTTGATTATTTCCTTTTGTTCCCAACAAAACTTCAAAAGATTTGATGACCGCTTCATAAATAAATGTCGCCCTCCCCCATATTTTTTCGGAATAACCCCGCGCACCTCCCCTCCTAATTTTTTTGGATTAGTCCCGCTCTCTCCCATGTTAGGTGATATCCTCTTCACTAAAACCCTCCAACCCATACATGCTAAAAGAAAAAAAAAAGTATTCTTCTCCACTGCCTCCTCCTCAGGTTCTCTACTGCTATTTTGTGAAGAATACGTCCGGCGATGAACAGAAAGAAGCACGAAAAATTTAGGTATTTTTTCTACCTTCTTTATTTTTCTACTTCTGCTCTTGCTATTTCACTTTATTCTTCTATATGATGTAAACAAATGAAATTGGCTTTTAACAATCAGAAACCAAGTTTCTTTCCAAACACCCAACTATTTTTTTTTTACTTTTTCTTCTTTTTGTTTTTTCCTAACACCTGATCATCCGATCAATACTATATGCGAGGACGACCGAAATTTGCTTTTCTATTTTTTTTGGGCTTTTTTTAGGACACCTATATGCAACAAAATTGTCGCTATTTTCTTAAAAATAAGTTGTCATTTATATTTTTAGCCAATTATTGTTATTTCTGTTGTGAACATTAGGTTGCCAACTAGTAGTTGTGTTTATAAGCACATCAATGATGTTAAAGTTGTTTATCTGTTGTGCAAGTTCTATAATTCATACTTTGTTTTAAGGGGGCACATAACATGTTTGAAAAAATATTTTAAAGTTCTGCATCGGTATTTATGTACCCTGTTATGCCTCATGCAAATCAGTAGTGAAATGATGTTGATCACATGAACATGTAGAAAAAGTAGGGGACTAAAAACTGATACTAGTGAAGGCTGACAACCTATGTTGTATAGACACGAGAAAGTGGTGCCCGTATCTGTATCGTATCCGTGTCCGTGCCCGATACAGACTGCTATCAACCATTTTTGGGCCGGTAGCAATCATTTTTTGGGACGGTACCAGCTGGTATTGGCAGGATCTGGACTATACTGCATTTTTGGGTTTTGGATCGTGTATCCTGAAATCTGATCCGAATGAGAGAAACATAACAGTATTGGCAGATATTTCAAAACTTGGTTTCAAGGTTGTATGTGCGGCTTAACTTGCTCCGGGATTCCTCTTTATACACAGACAGAAAAGTTCCTATCTTCCTTTTGCTCCAGAACCTACTTTTTATGGATTTTTTCTTTTACCCCATACAGATAGGCTTTTTATTATTATTTTATGTTAGTCCCTTGACGAACAATCGATGGAAAAAACACGAGTTCAGAAACAATTGTAAAGATAATGTTTCTGGCAACAACACCCTAAAGAAGGTGAAGTTGTTTTACGAGAATCTAAAAAGATTATTTCGTAATGTTTCTCGAAGGCAACAGAACCGTATAACTTCTAAAGAGAAGCGACGGTATTCTCGAAGGCAACCGAACCGTATTACTTCTAAAGAGAAGCGACGGTATTCTCGAAGGCAACAAGAGATGATCAACAATAGTTGAGTCTCAGATTCTCGAAGGCAACAGAAAGAGGGAGGAAGAAGAAGAACGGATCTCGCTGGGGTGTAGAACACCGGCGCTCAAAGCTATACCCGCAGTACGGATAAGCTCCCAGGAACCAGCAAGTTCAGCAGAACTTCTGGAACGCTCGTAAGTCAATATTTGAGACTTGAACGGGCTTCCTGGACTTAACAGACTCCCTCAACTCTCTTCTTGGTGCATCTTTCAAAGGAGGCTAAGGGGCTCTATTTATAGAGTGGAGTTGAGACTTCACCTCTTCTCCTATCCGATGTGGGACTAAAATACCAATACTCAAAAATAGAGTTTGATATTTTAGATCATCCCACAATCAGCATAGAAGTATGCCAGTCCATGCCTACCCCCCGAACACTCCCGTGCATGCACGAGACATCCTGGAGTCCGTGTCCGAGTCTGAGTCCGCACAACAAAAATTAACTTTCATCCTTGTTGGATTTAATCCTTTTTCCTTCTAGAAAAATACTTCCACATGGCACAAACTTGTGCCCCACTACACCTCATGTGCACACCTCAACACAAGCAATGCATTATATTGAGATACTCACCATTTGGTGTAGCCGATGTGGGACTATCTTTTCTAGTCCAAAGGCAAAAAACACCAACAATCCCCTACATATCTCAATATATGGGTTGAGCGTTCCCCACAGTGATTGTCCATCATGCATTAGGAGAGATGTCGCTACGACTTGAATCTTCCCGCATAGGTTAAATAACAGCATGATACAAGAATGGACTAAGCCTTGAATTTTGCACCATAACTGCAATTCTTCCTACTCACATAATGACATCAACTGTGCTTCTGGCTGCACATTGAAGGCCTTGTGCCAGCCTAGTTTCAGTGTATAATTTTGGGCGTCTACAAGCTTACCCTCAAGAGACGGCCTGATATCTCTTTCCATACACTATAGATGAGTTCTTTATAAAGAGTCATGGCATGAAGCATTGCGCTTCTTTGCGGTGCTACGCCGCTATGACATGGCTTAAAGCCGAGGCTTTACCCCACCTGGGTACCTCTTCGTAGTGTCATACTACTGTAGCATGAGGTCACAAGCCCCTTTGTAGTGCCAAACTACCCAGCATGAAGCCTTGCGCTTCCGTGCGGTGTTACGCCGCTATGACATGGCTTGCGAAGTCGAGGCTTTACCCTACCCGGTACCTCTTCGTGGTGTCATGCCACTGTAACATGAGGACATCGTCCTCTTTGTAGTGCTGTCTACCCCTCTTTATTACGATTATCATACAGCATTAGGCTACCTGCCTATTTGCGGTGCTACTCCGCTGTGACTTAGCTTGCAAAGCCAAGGCATTATCCCTACCTGGGAACCTCATGGTGGAGTCACCCCACTGTAGCATGGAGTTTCACTCCTTGTAGTGCTGCTCTACCATGCTTCCTGTAAAGTACACCAGGCATTCACTCTGCTTGAGAACTCATTAAGGCGTTTAAGCCAACCTTCCCACAGGATCCGTTTTCCGCAGAAAACAATAGTAGACAACAGTGGTTGTAGGTCCGTAACCTCTCCATGTCACATAGGACAAGTACCCACCGTTCCTGATATTCTTCTGGTTAATAGTCCTCCCTTGAACCAAAAGCTAGATGCCTAGTAGATTTCTCTTTGAACTAATAGCATAAAACTTTATGGTAGGAATGTAATAACACAATATCAGAATGCCTTCAAGCCCATTTTACAAGCTGTGTCATCGACCAGCTGGCGCTTGAGGCCCTTGGTGAACGGATCCGCCAGGTTCTCCTGACTCCGAACATCAATCACTACAATAACACCTATCTTGATAAGATCGTGTACTGCTCTGTGCTTCAACCACACCGTTCTCTTCTTCCCGTTGAAGAGTTCATTTGATGCCACTGCTGCTGCCGCCTGGTTGTCACAGTATATCGGTATTGCCGGTATCTGAGCCCCAACCACCGAAAGATCATACATGAGCTCCCGAAGCCACTCTGCTTCATCTGCAGCAGCATCCAATGCAAAGAATTCAGATTCCATGAAGGAGCGAGATAACATAGTCTGCTTCTTCGACTTCCACGATATAGCAGCTCCGCCCATGGCGAATACGAATCCACCTGTGGAATACTCGCTCTCCATATCTGAACACCAGCTAGCATCACTGAAGCCTTCCACTACTAACGGATCTCCGCTGTAGAAAAGTGCATATGTTTGAGTTTTCTTGAGATATCTCATAACATGCTTCACAGCTTTCCAGTGCTCAACGCCTGGATTGCTAGTGAACCGACTCAGCATTCCCACTGCAAAAGCTATGTCAGGCCTTGTGGCAGTAGTAGCGTACATCAAGCTTCCGATGATACTAGCGTACTCCAACTGCCTGACGCTTTCCCTCAAATTTGGCTCCAGCTTCTGATCACTCCGGTACGGTGTATCAATAAAAGGAAGATCTTGATACCCGTAGCGAGTGAGCATTTTCTCAATATAATGAGATTGTGACAGCGCTATTCCAGTGCTTGTCTGGATGATCTTGAGCCTCAAGATTACGTCGGCATCCCCCAAGTCCTTCATACTGAACTTGGTCGAGAGGAATTTCTTTGTCTCTGTGACGCAGCTTAAATCCGTACCTAGGATTAGCATGTCGTCCACGTAAAGACAAACGATTACTCCTCTTCCGTCAGCAAACTTCGTATAGACACACTTGTCTGTTTCACTGACCCTGTAGCCATTTGACCTTATCACCTTGTCAAACTTCTCATGCCATATTTTGGGAGCTTGCTTCAAACCATACAGAGACTTCATCAACTTGCAGACTTTGTCTTCCAGACCTCTGACGACAAAACCTTCTGGTTGTTGCATGTAGATCTCTTCGGTCAGCTCGCCATTAAGGAATGCCGTTTTCACATCCATCTGATGTATCACCAGCTTGTGTATTGCTGCTAAAGCAATTAACAATCTGATAGTTGTCATCCGAGCTACTGGAGCATAAGTGTCAAAGTAGTCGATCCCCTGCTTCTGAGCAAACCCCTTGGCCACTAGCCTGGCCTTGAACTTGTCAATGGTTCCATCTGCTTTCATCTTCTTCTTGAAGATCCATTTGCATCCGATGGGTCTTGCTCCTTCTGGTAGGTCGACCAATACCCATGTATTATTGGAGGTGATTGAGTCAATCTCGTTGTCTATCGCCTCCTTCCAGAATACAGCATCTCTGGTCTTCATCTCCTCATCATAGGTAAGCGGATCTGCTTCCACATGATAGGTGACGAAGTCATCTCCGAAGTCTTTCGGCCTCCTTGCTCGCTTAGTTGACGGCTCAGCGAGTTCTGGTTCAGCTGGTGTCTCCTCGACAACAGCTCCATCTTGGACTACTGGTTTGATAAAGACCTCTGTCTGCTTCGCACCCTCATTATTCTCCGGAATGTCCGCGAGAACAATGTTCTTGTGCCTTGCAAACTTTTCTTCAAAATATTCAGCATCGCGAGATTCGATGATATGATTTGACTCGATATCAAGGAATCTCCGAGCATCACTCTTTTCGGCATACCCCAGGAAGATCGCCTTAGTAGTCCTTGTCCCCAGCTTCTGAATCTTCAGATCCGGGAGCTTCACATAAGCCAGACACCCCCACACTCGAATGACATTCAAGTTAGGTCTGACTTTAAACCAGAGTTCATGAGGAGTTATGTCGGAAGTTGCATATGGCACTCTGTTCAGAATGAAAGTGGCCGTTAGTGCAGCTTCTCCCCAGTAACACTTTGGAAGACCCGCAGTCAACAGCATGGAGTTCATCATCTCTGTCAACATTCTGTTCTTCCTTTCTGCTACTCCGTTGGATTGAGGAGAGTACGGAGCCGTTGTCTCATTGATGATTCCATATTCTTTGCAGAATGATAAGAATTCATGAGACCGATACTCCCCGCCTCGATCACTCTTTAACCTCTTGAGTTGTTGTCCAGTTTGCCGCTCAGCCTCGGCCCTGAACTCCTTGAACTTCTCGAATGCTTCGTCTTTAGACTTTAGCAAGTAGACGAAAGCATACTTTGAGAAGTCATCGATGAAAGTAATGAAATACTTCATCACGGCCTTTGTAGAGAATTGTTTGAAGTCACAGATATCTGAGTGAACCAACTCCAGAAGATCTGTGCTTCGATGGACCCTATGGAAGGGTTTCCTAGTGATCTTCGTCTGAGCACATACTTCGCATTTCTCTACCTTACCCCCACACTTGGAGATAAGTCCTAGACTAGACATTCTGTTAATTCTTTTACAATGAACATGTCCTAGCCTATTATACCACAACTCAAGAGAATAATCAGAAAAAGTGATAGCATTTACATCATTATACTGGGTTACAATAAGCTGAATTTTGTACATTCCTTCAGTCTGAAAAGCTTTCCCGAAGAAAGTACCCTTCTTGGACATCACCATTTGGCCAGCATTGATGTCCATCCTCAAGCCTGCGTTGCAGAGCAGGCTCCCAGAGATCAGGTTCTTAGCGATTGCAGGAACATGCTTCACACCTTGAAGCGTCAGAATGTTCCCCGATGTAAGCTTCAGCTCTACCGTCCCTATCCCCAGTACTTTAGCTTGTGCCTGGTTCGCCATCATGACTTTCTCGGAAGTAGGCTCATAGGAGACGAACCAGTCCTTGTCTGAACAGACATGACATGTTGCGCCAGTGTCTATCCACCAGTCCAAGTCTGCCCCCACAGTTGCAACCTGTGCTATCATGGCAACCTGATTAGTAACCAAAGAAACCTTGTTAGGCTCACCTTGCTCTTTGGGCTTGGACTTGCATTCACTTTTATAGTGACCCTTCTTGCCACAGTTGAAGCAAGTCACATGGGACTTGGACTTCTGTTGCTTGAATCCTGGACCCTTCACTTTCAGATTCGAGAAGTCCTTCTTCTTGTGGTGAGAAGCCGCCTGCTTCCCTTTGTTCTCTCTGGTGGCTTGAACCAGATTCGCCGTTGCTAGTTGCTTGGATAGGGCGTCCAACTTCTGTTGAGAGCGCATCTCGTCCTCAACATGAATCTCGCTGAGGAGATTATCCAGGCTAATCTCCATCTTCTTCCTATGCATCCTTGCATAGATGTTGCTCCATCCTGGAGGAAGTTTTGCCACGATCCCTCCAACGACGAACTTGTCGACGAGGGGCATGCTATCGTCCTCCAGTTTCTGGCGCAGCTTCAGGAACTCTTTCACTTGGGGTCTTCAAAGACCCATTTGTGGTATTTTTCAACCATGAACATCTTCGACCGGGCCTCGTCGTCGTCATACAGCTTCCCTACGGACTCCCAGATCTCTTTGGCAGATGTCTTCTTTGTGTAGGACTCGGCCAGAGAGTCTTCCATGGAATTCAGGATCAGCAGCCTGCATATGCTGTTATCCTTTTTCCACTTCGTCTGTTTGCTCGTAGCAGCGGCCAGAACAGCAGCAGATCCTGTTGCTGGAACGATTGGTTCTTCCTCATCCAACACGTGATCAACATCCACGAGTTGAAAGTTCAGAGTCACCTTTCGCTTCCAGATCTGGAAGTGTTCACCGTCGAATTTCTCCAACTTGTTAAAGCCGGTATCGACAAGCGAAGCACGAGTGTTTTCCATCGAATCGTATAGCTTTGAGATTGTTAGTCCCTTGACGAACAATCGATGGAAAAAACACGAGTTTAGAAACAATTGTAAAGACAATGTTTCTGGCAACAACACCCTAAAGAAGGTGAAGTTGTTTTACGAGAATCTAAAAAGATTATTTCGTAATGTTTCTCGAAGGCAACAGAACCGTATAACTTCTAAAGAGAAGCGACGGTATTCTCGAAGGTAACCGAACCGTATTACTTCTAAAGAGAAGCGACGGTATTCTCGAAGGCAACAAGAGATGATCAATAATAGTTGAGTCTCAGATTCTCGAAGGCAACAGAAAGAGGGAGGAAGAAGAAGAACGGATCTCGCTGGGGTGTAGAACACCGGCGCTCAAAGCTATACCCGCAGTACGGATAAGCTCCCAGGAACCAGCAAGTTCAGGAGAACTTCTGGAACGCTCGTAAGTCAATATTTGAGACTTGAACGGGCTTCCTGGACTTAACAGACTCCCTCAACTCTCTTTTTGGTGCATCTTTCAAAGGAGGCTAAGGGGCTCTATTTATAGAGTGGAGTTGAGACTTCACCTCTTCTCCTATCCGATGTGGGACTAAAATACCAATACTCAAAAATAGAGTTTGATATTTTAGATCATCCCACAATCAGCATAGAAGTGTGCCAGTCCACGCCTACCCCCCGAACACTCCCGTGCATGCACGAGACATCCTGGAGTCCGTGTCCGAGTCTGAGTCCGCACAACAAAAATTAACTTTCATCCTTGTTGGATTTAATCCTTTTTCCTTCTAGAAAAATACTTCCACATGGCACAAACTTGTGCCCCACTACACCTCACATGCACACCTCAGCACAAGCAATGCATTATATTGAGATACTCACCATTTGGTGTAGCCGATGTGGGACTATCTTTTCTAGTCCAAAGGCAAAAAACACCAACATTTTATACATTAGATGTCCTTTCCTTTTAATAGTGTTAGTATATTTTAGCAGGGAACCCCATTCAGCACCCTTCTAGGATTGATTTTCAAGTTTGTCTTCTACAATAAAGCTCCCAACACAGAAACTTAAACCATATCATCAAAAACCAATCTTGATTTAGACATTTCTGACATTCTTCTTCTAAAATCTCGACTCGGCTCGACTTTGTTGACTAACAAGCTTGAAAATGGAAATGATCTTGATTTCCATACCGAGTCGAGATTAGACATATCCATAAGCAGCAGGCCTTGTATATGCTGAACTTGTATTGTGTTTAATCAAATATGTTGAACTTGTAAAATATGTTTAGTCGTATCTATAAACAGCAGGCCTTGTATATGGATGCTGAAATGGAAGTATTGTATAAGTTGGCTAGCCTATGTATACATTCCAGCAATAGAACTATGGTTCGGCCTTCGATTAGATTTTTTTATATATTTCAGAAGGGCACATGTTCTTTCTTTCCTGATCAGGAAGGCAAGTAGGTCCCCAGAACAAGTGCATCTGTATGTTCATTGTATGGAGCTAAATTGTCTTCCTCCCTTTAAGGAGGGAATAATATAGTAATTGTCTCACATGTATATATATCTTTGACTGTTATTGCCGGGGCACAATTTTTCGATGGAAAACTGAAATATCGTAACAATTGTACAAACAATCGTTATTACGTAACACTTCACAAAATGTACGTAAGAGAAATTTCAACTCGTGCTACACTTCACAGAAGGTGCACAGAACGTAACACTTCACAGAAGGTACGTAAGAGAAATTTCACTAGTGCTACACTTCACAGAAGGTGCACAGAACGTAACACTTCACAGAAGGTACGTAAGAGAAATTCAATTAGTGCTACACTTCACAGAAGGTGCGCTAATTGAGTTCTGATAATATCAACGCAAACACTTCACCGAAGGTGCAATAATAGAATCCTGATAGAACCACCAGAGAAAGTGACTAGCGAAAGGTAGAAAATCTCCTGCTGGGGTGACTTAAGCGCACTATGCGCCTAGCGACGATGCTGACGTGCTAAGTGCAAAGTGCGCCAACAAAACGCCACATTACGCCTCACGAGTCCGAGCCCGAGCCCGAGCCCGAGCCCGAGTCCGAGTCCGAGTCGCTAAGCCCCTACGGGGCTTAGCTCCTATGGAAATAAATTTCCCAAGAGCAAAAAGCATGAATGCTTTAATTGTTGATTTTAGCCTTTTTTCCATTAGAAAAATAACCCCACATGGCAAACCCATGTGCACCTCCACACCACATGTGCATCTCCAATAATAGCAAAGCTAATATATAGAGATACAAACCATTTATTTTTTCCGATGTGGGACTAAAGCTTTCAAAAGAAAAAAACCAAAAAACCCAACAATCTCCCACATATCTCTATATATGGATATAAGTGTTCTCCACAGTAACTGTCCATCATGCATTAGGAGAGATGTCGCTGACGACTTGAATCTTTCCGTATGGGTCAAAAATCAAACTATAATACAAGAATGGACTAAGCCTTGAATTCTGCATCGTAGCTAAAATTCTTTCCACTCACATAATGTAGTTACATGTGCTTCTGGCTACACATTAAAGGCCCTGTGCCAGCCTGGTTTAAGTGTATAATTTTGGGCGTCTACAAGTTTACCCTCAAGAGACGGCCTGATATCTCTGTCTATACACTATAGGTGAGTTCATTATAAAGAGACATGGCATGAAGCGCTTTGCGCTTCCCTTGCGGTGCTACGCCGCTATGACATGGCTTAAAGCCGAGGCCTTACCCCATACCGGGAACCTCATCGTAGTGTCATACTACTATAGTATGAGGCAACTGCCTCTTTGTAGTACCAAACTACCCAGCATGAAGCCTTAGGCTCCCTTGCGGTGTTACGCCGCAACGACATGACTTGTAAGGCCGAGGCTGTATCCCTAACCGGGTACCTTATGGTGGTGTCGTGCTACTGTAACATGAGGAACTCCTCCTCTTTGTAGTGCTGACTGCACCCCTCTTTATTTTTAACATACAGCATTAGGCTAATTGCCTATTTGCGGTGCTACGCCGCTGTGACTTGGCCTGTTAAGCCGAGGCTTTATCCTATTCTTGGGCAGCACCCCACATATAGGAACCTCATTGTGGAGTCACCCCACTGTAGCATGGAGTTTCACTCCTTGTAGTGCTGCTCTACCGTGCTTCCTGTAAAGCACAACAGGCATTTACTCAGCCTGAGAACTCATTAAGGCAATTAAGCCATCCTTCCCACAGGAACCGTTTTCCGCAGAAAATAACAGTAGACAACAGTGGTTGTAGGTCCGTAACCTCTCCATGCCCAATAGAACATGTACCCACCGTTCTTGATATTCTTCCAGTTAATGGTCCTCCCTTGAACCAAAAGCTAGATGCCTAGTAGATAAATCTTTGAACTAATAGCATAAAACTTTATGGTAGGAATACAATAACTAATATCAGAATGCCTTCAAGCCCATTTTACAAGCTTTATCATCGACCAGCTGGCGCTTAAGGCCCTTGGTGAACGGATCCGCCAGGTTCTCCTGACTCCGAACATCAATAACTGCAATTACACCTCTCTTAATAAGATCATGTACTGCCCTGTTCTTTAACCGCACAGTCCTCTCCTTTCCGTTGAAAAGATCATTTGATGCCACCGCCGCAGTCGCCTGGTTGTCGCAGTATATCGGTATTGCCGGTATTTGTGCCCCAACCATTGGAAGATCATACATGAGCTCCCGAAGCCATTCTGCTTCCTCGGCTGCGGTATCAAGTGCAAAGAACTCAGATTCCATGGATGACCGCGAGAGCATAGTCTGCTTCTTCGATTTCCACGATATAGCAGCTCCACCCACTGTGAAAATATATCCACCTGTGGACCTCTCGCTCTCCAAATCTGAGCACCAGCTGGCATCACTGAAGCCTTCCACTACCTGCGGATCTCCGCTGTAGTATAGTGCATATGTCTGAGTCTTCTTGAGATATCTCATAACCCGTTTCACAGCCTTCCAGTATTCAACACCAGGGTTGCTCGTAAAACGACTCAGCACTCCCACGACGAAGCTATGTCAGGCCTTGTGGCAGTAGTAGCATACATCAAACTTCCGATTACGCTTGCATACTCCAGCTGCCTGACGCTTTTCCCTGTATTAGGCTTCAGCTTCAGATCACACCTGTACGGCATATCGATCCCTGGAAGATCCCGATACCCATAACGAGTGATCATTTTCTCAATATAATGAGACTGTGACAGCGCTAGTCCAGTGTCTGTCCGGATGATCTTGATCCCTAAGATCACATCAGCTTCCCCCAAGTCCATCATACTGAACTTGCTTGAGATGAATTTCTTTGTCTCCGTGACACAGCTAATATCCGTACCTAGGATAAGCATGTCGTCCACATACAGACAAACGATTACACCTCTTCCATCAGCAAACTTCGTATAAACACACTTGTCCGTATCGCTGACCATGTTGCCATTTGACCTTATAACTTTGTCAAATTTCTCATGCCACATCTTGGAGGCCTGTTTAAGATCGTACAAGGATTTTACCAACTTGCAGACTTTGTCTTCAAGACCCCTGATGACAAATTCCTCTGGCTGTTGCATGTAAATCTCTTCGGTCAGCTCGCCATTTAGGAAAGTCGTATTCACATCCATTTGATGTATCACCATCTTATGTATTGCTGCGAGAGCAATCAACATTCTGATGGTGGTCATCCGGGCAACTGGAGCATACGTGTCAAAATAGTCAATCTCCTGCTTCTGAGAAAACCCTTTGGCTACCAACCTAGCCTTGAACTTGTCAATAGTTCCGTCTGCTTTCATCTTCTTCTTGAAGATCCATTTGCATCCGATGGGTTTCGCTCCTTCAGGAAGATCAACCAACACCCAAGTGTTATTTGAGGTGATGGAATCAATTTCATTGTCAATCGCCTCCTTCCAGAAAACCGTGCCTCTGGTCTTCATCGCCTCATCATAGGTAAGCGGATCTGCTTCCACATGATAGGTAACAAAGTCACTGCCGAAGTCCTTCGGCCTCCTCACACGCTTAGCTGACGGCTCTGCTTGTTCTGGTTCAAATATTGTTTCAACAATATCTTCTTGGACCACATCTTCATTGAAGACTTCAGTTTGCTGCGCACCCTCATTGTTCTCCGGTACATCCGCAAGAACAATATTCTTGTGCCTAGCAAATTTGTCTTCAAAATATGCTGCGTCGCGAGATTCAATGATATGATTTGACTCAATATCAAGAAATCTTCGAGCATCACTCTTCTCGGCATACCCCAAGAAGATCGTCTTTGTAGTCCTTGTCCCAAGCTTCTGAATCTTCAGATCTGGAAGCTTAACATATGCCAGACACCCCCACACTCGAATGACATTCAAGTTAGGTCTGACCTTGAACTAGAGTTCATGAGGAGTAACGTCTGAAGTTGCATGAGGCACTCTATTTAGAATAAAAGTGGTCGTCAATGCAGCTTCACCCCAGTAGCACTTAGGAAGGCCAGCAGTCAACAACATTGAGTTAATTATTTCTGTTAATGTTATGTTCTTCCTCTCTGCTACTCCGTTTGATTGAGGAGAGTACGGAGCCGTAGTCTCATTGACAATTCCATGTTCTTTGCAGAATGATGCGAATTCATGAGACCTGTACTCTCCACCTCGATCACTTCTTATTCTTTTGAGTTATTGTCCAGTCTGCCGCTCAGCCTCGGCTCTGAACTCCTTGAACTTCTCGAATGCTTCGTCTTTAGCCTTCAGCAAATAGACGAACGCATACTTTGAGAAGTCATCGATGAAGGTTATTGTCACGCCCCAGAACCAAAATACTGGAGAGCGGGGGCAGACATAGCCAGCTACGTATAATGAAATGGAATCCATCTCACCATACGGTCACGGCTGTCTAGATATATGAGGGTTTATCTACAAGCCATCAGTCTCTTAAGGTCATAAATTATCCTATTGTCTCATTCTCAACCAACTAGTAATAGTTACAAGATATCAGACCACCAAATATACAATTGTAAGGCATCCCAAACATTACATATCCAGATGATCATGAAGCTAGTCGTACAAAATATAAGGACTAGCAAGAGTTAAGTCATACATGATAAACCTCGAGTTGCCAATCATGATTACAGCCCGTAGGCAGACAGAAGGTAAAGTGCATCGAGCTAACAAGTGCTCGGCGGCTAGACGCCTCAAAAGAATAATGTACAATTTCAGTGGAAGGATAAAAAGAAAACCTACTCGTTGCCCTGGTTACGCCTGGCGGTCACCATCGGGCTGGAAAGCAGGTAGATCCTTTGCTGCTGCTCCGGTATCTGGCCATACAAAACCAGCTGGGTCACACCCCAGAAAGAGCAAGTGCCACAAAGGAGGCTTCACTTAGGAACTAAAACCAGCTATTAGTACAAGAATATAATTACATAATAAGAGACAGTAATTTAAGAAAAGCATGACAGGTGAATATAAAAGACAATCTTGTACCGAATCAATAAAAGATAGAACATATGGAAAAGCATGACAGGATGATATACGATAAGATAACCATGGAACTATTCAGATAACCAGGTTACAACCCGTAAACCAAACAAGGACCGGGGTTGTAATCCTTCGTCTGAACGGAACTTGGCTTCTCCCACCATTTATCGGCAAGGTAAATATAAGAAATCAAGACATGTAACAATCTTGTACAGGATCAAGACAAGACTAGACAGATTAAACCCCATCCAACAATCACGGCCAAGCAACAAGTACGGCTTGCTACTTTAACTAACTAGGGTTATCACAGGCCTAGTTACTAGCAAGATGCAATGAGAATTCCAAGTCCGGTTACCTGTTTGTTACTACCTGAGTGATCCCAGCAAGAAAAGGAAAAGATAGCAGAATATAGCAGACACACTGTAGTAAGATACATGTGTCCTAAGGTACCATACTCGACGGCGGGCTGGAAGTGCGCTCATCTCGACGGATAGCAACAAATCCCATGTATATATATATATATATATATATATATATATATAAGGCTGGGACCAAAGGGGCAACAGGTAACTGGGAAATTCTCCATGAACTATTTGATCAATCTAGTCATTAACCTAGCCAGATTCAGTATGAATTCCTGACCGTGGTACTCAGGGATCATGCCATAGACATGATGCAAGACATAACCGGACTAGTAGTTTATACAAGCACAATCCATGCGAACAACCACGGTGTCCAGGCCAATGAATTAATTTGTCAAGAGTGCGCCACGACGGGCCACTATCATTATCATTATTACTTATCAAGAGTGCGCCATAACGGACCACTATCAAGCATGTCAGGGTACTTGTCAAGAGTGCACCACTACCGATCACTGTCGTGTCATGTGTAGCAGGTCAAATTATCATGTCAAGTTATCATGTCAGGAGTGCACCACGATGGGCCACTATCAAGCATGTCAGTTCTTGGTCACACCATGCCAGGTACAATTATTATTTCAATCATGTAAATCAAATCGGGATTATCAAGTTCGGGGCAAAAAGGCGTAAGGATATAAAATGGGCATAAAAGTATACAATAAAGGTTACAAGGCATGGGCGTAAAAATATACAATAAAGGCTACAAGGCATGGGCAAATTAATAATAAAATAATAGTACACAGGGCTATAGGAGAGTTCAGGGTCATGCAGTGAAGTGTCATACGACCAGAGGGAAGTAAGCTTCATGTGGTTGGCGGGGCAGTGGAGCATATGCGACCAGCGGTGGACAGGTCTCATGCGGCTGAAGGGGTACGGAGTATATGCGGCTGGGTTGGGATGGAGGTCCATGCGGCTAGCAGGGGAAGGGTTCTCATGCGGCTGGACGGGCCCGAGTTCATGTGGCTCGCAGAGCAAATATCCATGCGGCTCGATATGGTGGACGCGCATGCGGCTGCCTAAGCAAGGGGGCGCATGTGGCTAGGTGGTTGAGGATCTCATACGGCTGGGATGAGACTCAGTTATGCGGCCAGAAGTGCAAGGGTCTCATGCGGCCCAATGATCACGAGCATATGCGGCCGCGCCATGCCTAAGTCTTATGCGGCTAGAAGACTCGTCGCATGAAGGTTCATGCGGTCAAGTGCTACCATGCTGTTAGGGGTTCATGCGGTCAGCTTAATTCATGCGGCTAGGGAATTCACTTGCCGCATGAAACATTCATGCGGTCAAGTCAAGCACAGTTCATCTTCTCCAAAATTCCGAGAAGAAGAACACCATGAGAGTCAAGTTCTCAAGCTCCATAACTCCATCATCCGGAGCCCAAATCCGAACTTCCATACGTCAAAATGGGGTAGAACAAAATACTCTACAACATGGAACCATTAAAACTCAAAAATAACAAGATTAAGTAGATCAAAACCCAAGAAATCCAAAAAATAATATAAATATGGATCTACAAGAATCTAGCCATGGAAAGTAAAAATGTCAAGTACTAAAGAGTGATAGAATGCTGCAAGGAAGAGAATGAAACAATAAAATTTGGGTTCCTCCATGAAGCAAGATGCACTTGCCTAGACCTTTCTGGTAGGTGAGGAAGTTAATGGAGGAAGAAGAAAAGTAATGAGGAGAGAGAAGGAAGAAAAGGTTAATAAATGGGGATGGTAGTGGTAGGTAGGGGTTCATGCTAGCCCAAACCAAGCCAAACCAATCCAAGCCCAACCCGAACCAAGCCAGGCCAAACCGAGCCAACCCAATCCTCCTCCAAATAAAACCAAGCTCCACTAATCGGAATTAATCCATGAACGATAAATGACAATTAAACCACAATGCTAAATATGAAAATAAACTACAACTAACTAATCAAAGAAAAAGAAAAATACGGGTCAGAAATACAAACACGTATAAAATACGTATCACAAATTTCGGGGCACTACAGTTATAAAATACTTCATCCCAGCCTTTGTAGAGAACTGTTTGAAGTCACAGATATCTGAGTGTACTAACTCCAGAAGATCTGTACTTCGATTAATCCTAGGAAAGGGTTTCCTTGTGATCTTAGTTTGAGCACAAACTTCACATTTCTCTACCTTACCTCCACACTTGGAGATAAGCCCTAGACTAGATATTCTGTTAATTCATTTAGAATGAACATATCCTAGCCTATTATGCCACAACTCATAAGTATAAGCAGAATGAGTAATTGCATTAACAACATTGAACTGATTTACAAGCTGAATCTTGAACATTCCTTCGGTATAAAAAGCTTTCCCGAAATATGTTCCCTTGATAGACATCACCATCTGGCCAGCATTGATGTCCATCCTGAGGCCTGCGTTGCAGAGTAGGCCTCCTGAGATCAGGTTCTTGGTGATAGCAGGTACGTGCTTCACGCCTTGAAGCGTCAGAGACTTCCCCGAAGTCAGCTTCAACACCACCGTCCCGATCCCGAGCACTTCAGCTTGTGCCTGGTTCGCCACCATAACCACATCAGAAGTAGGGGTATAGGTGGTGAACCACTCCTTGCTGGAGCAAACATGGCAGGTGGCTCCAGTGTCTATCCACCAGTCAGCATCAGTTCCTACCGCATCAACCTGCGCAATCATAGCAACAACATCAGTGATCATAGATACCTTACTAGGTTCTCCTTGCTCTGATTGCTTGGTTTTTGCTTTGCACTCATTCTTAAAGTGGCCCTTCTTGCCACACTTGAAGCAAGATATTTGAGACTTTGGCTTCTTTTTCTTGATAGAAGTTCCCTTGACTTTTAGATTGTCAGAGTCCTTCTTCTTGCCGTGGAAGCCGTCTGCTTTCCCCTTGGTTCCTTGGTATGAACTATATTGGCGTTAGCCAATTGCTTGGACAGTGCGTCCACCTTCAGTTGAGCCCGCATCTGGTCCTCAACATAGATTTCCTGCAGGAGATCTTCAAGGGTGATCTTCAGCTTCTTTCTATGCATGTTTGCATATAACTTGCTCCACCCAGCGGGGAGCTTTGAGACAATCCCTCCAACAACAAACTTGTCGGGGAGGGGCATTGCCTCGTCTTCCAACTTCTGTCGCAGTTTCAGGAACTCCTTCACCTGCGGCAGCATAGACTTTTCGTCCTCAAAGAACCACTTGTGATATTTTTCAACCACAAAGATTTTACTGCGGTTCTTGTCTTCTTCGTAGAGTTTTTCTAGAGACTCCCATATGTCTCTAGCGATATTCTTCTTAGAATAGGATTCTGCAAGGGAATCTTCCATAGCATTCAGGATTAGCAGCCTACAAATACTATTTTCCCTTCTCCATTTTGCTTGAAGTTTAGTAGCCGCGGTAATTGCGGCAGCAGACCCAACATCTGGAACAGTAGGTTCTTCCTCCAAAAGCACGTGATCCACGTCTTTGAGTTGAAGGGTTAGATATACCTTCCTCTTCCAGACTTGGTAATGTTCTCCATCAAACTTTTCTAACTTGCAAAGTCAGAATTGAAGAGTGAAACATTAACATTTTCCATCGTAGCGATAAAGCTTTGAGATTGTTATTGCCGGGGCACAATTTTTCGATGGAAAACTGAAATATCGTAACAATTATACAAACAATCGTTATTACGTAACACTTCATAAAATGTACGCAAGAGAAATTTTAACTCGTGCTACACTTCACAGAAGGTGCACAGAACGTAACACTTCACAGAAGGTACGTAAGAGAAATTTCACTAGTGCTACACTTCACAGAAGGTGCACAGAACATAACACTTCACAGAAGGTACGTAAGAGAAATTCAATTAGTGCTACACTTCACAGAAGGTGCGCTAATTGAGTTCTGATAATATCAATGCAAAAACTTCACCGAAGGTGCGTTAATAGAATCCTGATAGAACCACCAAAGAAAGTGACTAGCGAAAGGTAGAAAATCTCCTGCTGGGGTGACTTAAGCGCACTATGTGCCTAGCGACGATGCTGACGTGCTAAGTGCAAAGTGTGCCAACAAAACGCCAGATGAGCCCTTGAGCCCGAGCCCGAGTCGCTAAGTGCAAAGTGCGCCAACAAAACGCCACATGAGCCCGAGCCCGAGTCCGAGTCGCTAAGCCCCTACGGGGCTTAGCTCCTATGGAAATAAATTTCCCAAGTTAATTGTTGATTTTAGCCTTTTTCCTATTAGAAAAATAACCCCACATGGCAAACTCATGTGCACCTCCACACCACATGTGCATCTCCAATAATAGCAAAGCTAATATATAGAGATACAAACCATTTATTTTTTCCGATGTGGGACTAAAGCTTTCAAAAGGAAAAACCCAACATTGACTAGGTTTAACGGTAACAACAATCAGTTCATAACTTTATAAATTAAAATTCATCTATGCTTGATTTATTTAAAATTAATGGAAATAATTGCTGGTGACAAAGAACTGGAGTTGGTAGGTATATTTCCAGGAACAAGAAAATATGGATTAGAAATTTTCTAAAGGAATAATTAAGTCCTTACCAATAAACTAAATAGAATTACTGATACATGTATCCGTGTGCTATTCAGAATATTCATATTGTGTTGACACTCAGTGCAATATAGCTTTCCATCTTTTATAATCTCATGCCAATGTTTCTAAATTCTCAAGAGAATCTTCCATTGCCATCCATTACCATATTGCTACCAGGAGTACAACTGCAGTTCTAAAGCTCTGCATTGCATTTGTTGCAGAAACTGATACCCTCCTATGCACACCAATTACTGATACTCATTGGTATCCCACACACAAATTAGCTCTACACATTTCTTGACATGGCACAATTTGATACCTATATATATATATATATATATATATATATATATATATATATATATATATATATATATCATCATCACAATATTTGAGAAATATTTCACACATTGATTCATCCCCAATTCGAGAAATTGTTTTTAGGCTTGCATAAGATTGGTCACCTTAAAACAATTTCTCGAATTGGGGATGAATCAATGTGTGAAATATTTCTCAACTGTTGTGATGATATATATATATATATATATATATATATAATGACCAATCCTCATAAAGCCTTGTAGTTAGGTGCCAGCATGACCGGGATGCCAAGGCAGAGCTCTTTGAAAGCTTGCACAAAAATTAGTCAAGAAAAAGTGCAGCATTGCTTCACAGAATATTTATTTTTCTAATAACTGGACTCCTAAAGGAACCAAATTTTCATCTTATAAAAAATTTGAAGGAGCTTGTTCCTACTATAAAGAGACTTGTAATTTGATGAAATCAAACTATAATATGTACCAGATTTTTATTGCAACATCTGTTTAATGTATATAAAAATTTATATATGTAATCACTCTTTTGAATACATGTTTAACGATGCCACTTGGAGTAACAATTTTCACATGGATAAAATTTCATGTACAAATGAGTTCTCATTCCTCATTTAACAGTTCTCACTTGGAGTATCAGTTTAATAATGCCACTTGGATTAACAGTTCTCTTTTGAATACATGCTTAACTATGCCACTTTTAGTCATTTCATTTTTAACTTCGGGTAATCCTATCGTGTCATGTTTCACAATGCCACTTCCACGTATTTTATTGTGTATTGTATCATTTACGGATACGACATACTATAGGCACGGTTATGGCATACCATGAACAAGTTATTTTCCTAATTAGTTGTTTTGTTCAATTTATAACATACTCATGTGATTTTAATACCTAGGATCATTACAACTAAAGATGTGAGCAATATTGGTGTATTGTTCAAGTAAGAGATTAAAGGTCCATGGGTACACTTTTCTAAATATCCAAAGGAGGAATTGGATGTGTTGTTTGATAAGTTTAAGGATCTGGCTACTTATACATGCTCAAATGAAGAATTGAAGGCTGTATTCATTGACCATATTAAAGAAATTATGCAGACTGGATGTGGAATTTGAGAAAACCAATATTTGAAAAATATAATACTACAAGAGAGAGATATGCTAATCGTCAGAAAATGTACCTGATCCTGTAGTATGGAATGCAATGGTTGATGATTGGTTAAATTCCAACTGGCATGTAAATGAACTTGAACTTTATATATCAATTTAAGTCATTTCTTATACCATGACATAGACTTTCACATATTAGATGTAGATTTTTTTATTGAATTGTAGATTAGTTTTCCATGGCATGACTAGTATCTTTTTTTGGCATATGTATGAATTATTTATTGAATGGTAGTTTAATCCAAATGAGGAATTATTTTATTTTGCAGGATCAAAATAATTCAAACAAAATACACAGGGGAGAATTAACAATTGTACACACCATTGGTTCAATTTTGTTTGCCAAGTACAGAAAAGATGAGGTATAAAAGTAGAATGCTCATATTTTTTGTATATTGTATATTTTCATGTCTGTATATATGTTTATATAATTTTGGTTGCTTCGTTATGTGGGAAGTAAGCTATTTCTAGTATTAGCTTAATATAATAAGAAAATCATGATAATATTTTCTCTTAACAGCTTGATCGAACTGGAATTGAACCCAGTCCAATTGAATGTTTCAAGAAGTTTTATGTAAGTAAGGGAAAAGAGAGAGAGGAGAAAGTTGGCGAAGGGAAAAGGCAAAAGAAATCTATATATGTTTGCAAACTTTTTCATTCTTCATTGTGTTCTTTAAATGCATACCATAAGTGTGTGTTTGCAATATTCTATCGAGATGTTATATAATATTGTAGTAAGTTTTATTGTGTTGTAGGAGACAATGGAAAATAAAAAAAAGTAATTCTATAGAGGAAAATCTTAATGTGAATGACTGGGACATATATAGAGAGGTGATTGTACCTATTCATCGTCGTGTACTTGGATTGGGGGGTGGTTTGAAAGATAAAAAGTTATCTCATCTAACCAAAGTTGCAACAAGCATAGGTGTGTTGAACTTGAAGAAATTCACCAGCAATTAAAAGATGACCTGAAGGATGTAAAAGGTCAATTAAGCACTCTGCAAGAACAAGTTCAAATGTTATTAAACAATATCCAAAATTCTGATCATAGTGCAAGGCAATCACCATATGTGGTATGTACATTTCTTTATGATTTTTTAAGTTGTAAGTTGAGTTTAAAACTTAATTTTATTTTAATTACATGAGTCCTTATTGGATTTTTTTGTTGTTGTAACAGGATAATGTTGGAAGTAACTGTTCGAATGCTAATCTTAGCGATGACTTTGAAGAATAGTTCAACAATATTCAGTTTCATAAAATTATTTTGACTTTAGTGTACGTAGACTTGGAAAAAAGATTAGATTTGTTACTACAAGTTTATTGTACTTCAAATACTTTGGTTTCTTTGTGACACATTTTTTTATATCATTGAATGAGTAGAAGAGTATCTTTTACTTTAGTTGTCAATGTATTCATGCTTTAATATTAATTTAAATTCTGAGAAAAGTTAGCTATTTTACGATAATTATTTTTATCGAAATTAGTAATTATCATGACATGTACCATTTTTTACGAAATTTTGGACAAACATAGACATCGTAATAACATAATTCCGACGTTATTTTTTATATTTCCAATTACTATTGTTGTCGAAAAAATAAAATTATGACAACCCTCATACATCAAAAATGATGTTTACTCGTCATTTTTGACAAATAATTTGACAAGACAAATTCTCGCAAAAAATAATTTTGATTACACATTAATTTTCGACGATTTCCTTTCATCGAAAATAATCCCAAACATTTTCGAGGATCTCCTTTTGTCGGAAAAAACCTTACAATTGTTTTTTCGAGCGGCGAAATTCTTTTTTCTCTATCATAAATACTATTTTCGAGAAACATTAATTGTCAAAAGCATGTTGTCGAAAACATGTTGTTGAAAAATAAAATAATTATCGTGTCTGCAAACATTTGTGACTACCAATTCATTAATTGCGAAGGCGTAGACTTATCGGAAATATCCATCCGTCATATATTCTTAAAGCTCATTTCCGACAATGGAAAAACAAATACGAGAGTTAGTTTCTATCGCTAATACTCATAATCCCGACGGTTGGTCGAAAAGTTACCTTTTTTGATGCTAGCATTTTTGAGGGCATACGACGGCCATTTACCTTCGGAAAAGACTATTCCCGACGGCAAATAGCCTCTTCCAAGAAAGTATTGCCTTCGAAAATGAGATTTTTTTTGTAGTGAGATGATCACACGCTACGGGTATCAGGATCTTCCAGGGATCGATACGCCTTACAGGTGTGATCTGAAGCTGAAGCCTAATTCAAGGGAGAGCATCAGGCAGTTGGAGTATGCAAGCGCTTTCGGATGTTTGATGTATGTTACTACTGCCACAAGGCCTGACATAGCTTTTGTCGTGGAAATACTGAGTCGTTTCACGAGCAACCCAAACATTGAGTACTGGAAAGTTATGAAATGGGTTATGGGATATCTCAAGAAGACTCAGACATATGCACTGCACTACAACGGATGCCAACTGGTCCTCAGAGTTGGAGAGCGAGAGGTCCACAGGTGGATTCATTTTCATAATAGGTGGAGGTGCTATAAAATGGAAGTCGAAGAAGTAGACTATGCTCTCACGATCATCCATGGAATCTGAGTTTTTTGTACTTGATACCGCAGTAGAGGAAGTAGAATGGCTTCGGGAGCTCATGTATGATCTTCTAGTGGTTGGGGCACAAATACAAGAAATACTGATATACTGCGACAACCAGGCGACTGCGGCGGTAGCATCAAATGACCTCTTCAATGGGAAGAAAAGGACTGTATGGTTAAAGCACAAGGCAGTATACGATCTCATCAAGAAAGGTACTATTGCAGTGATTGATGTTAGGAGTCAAGAGAACCTGGCGGATCCGTTCACCAAAAGCCTCAAGCGCTAGCTGGTCGATGACACAGCAAGAAAATTGGGCTTGAAGGTATTCTGATATTATGTTATTGTAATCCTACCATAAAGTTTTATGCTATTAGTTCAAAGAGAAATCTACTAGGCATCTAGCTTTTTGTTTAAGGGAGGACCATTAACTGGAAGAATATTAGGAACAGTGGATACTTGTCCTTTGTGGCATAGAGAGGTTACAGACCTACAACCACTGTTGTCTACTATTATTTTCTACAAAAAGTGGATCATGTGGGAGGTTGGCTTAAATGCCTTAATGAGTTCTCAGGCAGAGTGAATGCCTGGTGTGCTTTACAGAAAGCACGGTAGAGCAGCACTACAAGGAGTAAAACTCCATGCTACAGTGGGGTGACTCCACCATGAGGTTCGCGAAAGGGATAATGCCTCGGCTTTGCGAGCCAAGTCATAGCGAAGTAGCACTACAAATAGGCCGGTAGCATAATGTTGTATGATGAAATTAAAGAGGGGAAGTCAACACTACAAAGAGAAGGTGTTCCTCATGTTACAGTGGCACGACACCACGATGAGGTACCCGAATAGGGGTAAAGCCTCGGCCTTGTAAGCCATGTCATTGCGGCGTAACACTGTAAGGGAGCCTAAGGCTTCATGCTGGGTAGTATGGCACTACAAAAAGGTTGTGACCTCATGCTACAGTAGTATGACACTACGATGAGGTTCCCGGTAAGGGATAAGGCCTCGGCTTTAGGCCATGTCATAGCGACGTAGCACCGCAAGGGAAGCACAAGGCTTCATGTTATGTCTTTTAATAAAGAACTCACCTATAGTGTGTGGACAGAGATAGCAGGCCGTCTCTTGAGGGTAAACTTGTAGACGCCCAAAAATTATATATTAAAACCAGGCTGGTACAGGGCCTTTAATGTGTAGCCAGAAGCACATGTAACTACATTATGTAAGTTGGAAGAATTTCAGCTATGGTGCAGAATTTAAGGCTTAGTCCATTCTTGTA
Source organism: Iris pallida (assembly GCA_029216955.1). Taxonomy (NCBI): domain Eukaryota; kingdom Viridiplantae; phylum Streptophyta; class Magnoliopsida; order Asparagales; family Iridaceae; genus Iris; species Iris pallida. The sequence goes on from JANAVB010022999.1 coordinate 6,120,008, forward strand.
TTATTCTGTTGTTTGACCTATGCGGGAAGATTCAAGTCATCAGCGACATCTCTCCTAATGCATAGTGGACAGTTATTGTGGGGAACACTCAAACCATATATTAAGATATGTGGGGGATTATTGGAGCTTTTCCTTGACATATAGAGAGCTTGCTCTCAACATGCCTAGTAAAGTTTAATCCTACATTGGGATATACGTATGGGGTGGTGACCCTAAGGTGGGAACCATGTGGGTGATTTTACTAAGAGGTAAGGCTAAGACTCCATGGTAAGCTTAATGCTTTTTACTCTTGGAATTTATTCCATTGGAGCAAAGCACCGTAGGGGCTTAACGATTCGGACTCGGACTCAGGCTCATGGGCTCATGAGGCCTAATATGGCATTTTATTGGTGCACTTTGTACTTAGCACGTCAGCATCGTCGCTAGGTACATAGTGCACTTAAGTTGCGCTTGTTGTACGAGCCTCTTGTGCAGCTGTTTGCGTGCCAGTTTGTGCTACCCGATCGCACGGCCAGATGGCACGCAAGTTGGCACTGCCAGGTGGTGCAGTAGTTGGCACTACAATTTGTAAGACGGTTGGCGTAGGGTATACAGGTTGCACGTGGTACGCAAGTGGCGCTGATGGCGATGTGCTCGCGTTACGCAAGTTGAGCTAGTAGCGTTGTGTGAACAGTGTGTGTGTTGTGTACGGTGCACAGGTTGTGCTGTTGATGTTGTGTGTACGATGCGCGTGTTGTAGACAGTGCACAGGTTACGCTGTTGACGCTGTGTGTGCGTATTACGTATGTGGCGTGCGCTGTGCGCCATTTAACTCAGATCGTGTTTGTGCACGATTGAGCAGTTACAGCATATTGGGGACAGTTTTTTCCTACATCCCGAATATGTTGCTAATTGGGCGGTTACAGAGCGGGGCTATAAAATCTTCTCTGCTCTCTCTTTCTCTCTCTCAGTATACAGAGTACACAAGTGTTTCTTAAAATAATTCCTTACATATTCCCACAGAGTTTGAGAGAGAAGAGAAGCAGAGCACCAGCACCACTTAGCGTAAGAGTCCGCTGCCATCTGAGGAGTCAGAAGAGCGGTGTGCTCCAAAGTTCTCCGTCGAACTTGGTGGTTCCTGGAAGCTGTTCGTGTAGGGAGAATCAAGCTTTGAGCGCCGGTGATCATTCACCCCAACAGGCTCTTCTTTTATCCCTCGCTTGTCATCGCTGTTGCTGCTAGCAATTCGATTAGTAACTTCTTGTTATAAGTACTACATTTGTTTGCTGCTATAATAAAATCTTTTTAGATTTTCGTAACCTAGAATCCTCCAAGGATCTCTGTTGTGCACCTTCTTTGAAGTGTTGCATCAAAATGTTATTTTTACAATCATTTTATTTCTCAGTTTTCCATCAAAAATTATGCCCCGACACTAACAGTTCATGATACGGTAGGACAAAAAGTCATTTTGGGGGTTTTTCCTCCGACATTTGTGGCTCACATCTAATTCTTTATGACACATTATAGTGGCTATAGATTATTCTATTTAGGTTCTAAATTATGTTGTATGCATGCTCATGTGCTATGGTATGATTCTGGCAAGATTTGGTATTGGTATCTTGGTCGTATCACAAGAGTATCATAGATTAGTGTGATATGAGGGTGATGCACACTAAGTGTTTGGTTTTAGACATTCTTATGAGTTTATGTGTATCATTGTGTCCTATGTGTATATATATGTATGTGTGTAGCCATCTAGATAGATAGATTGATAGGGAGTGAGTGTGCATATATATATAAACTCATATATATACTACATGTGTGTGTGTGTGTGTGTGTCACGATCCGTACCTACTTTTTGGGATGTGAGTGCTTGTCTAAGTCCAGCCTACGTCGTAGTGTCGGCGGTAGAACGCTGTCTAGCCCGTAATAAACAAAAGCTCATAAAATATAATTTTATTTGCTCATTCACAAAATTAAATCAATCTACAATATTTACAAGTTTTATATTTGAAGAAAAATACAATATCTCACAAATATTGAATCAACACTTCTATCTATCTAGTCTTCCAGAATTTTGGCATTCATTTACACCCGTATCTCCCCAATGCTAAGAGTAGTCGTAACTAACCTGAAAAATTGGTTTCGAGTCAGAAATAGAACGAGTACATTTCTAACAATAGTTCCAATAATTGACAAAGTCTATAAAGCAGCAAATAGTAATGAAATACATGATGGATGGATAAGTAGAGAATCATGGTATGAAACATTTGAGTAAAAGCAGAAGAGTATGGTAATAAAAACAAGGAAGTAATATGAACAATAATAAACAACAAAAATGAAAACAGTAATGTATAGCAAGGTTGCATCTAACTAGTGAGTTGAAATACCATTTTCGACATGTGAACGGCTAAGGGGTAAATCCGGCCAACCGCACGTGTCGTGTGCGACTGCTATTCTCCAAGTAAGAAAAATAAGATACTTTTGGGTAGTTCACATGTCTACTAAAGTATTTTCCTGCCTGATTAGTACTCATGGATTCAAATATGTGATGAACACGAAAATCATACATTAATTACGAACATGGTAAAATATGTCACATGTATGGAATCTGTAATACTAACTCCGTGTAACAATCGTTTCAAGAATTAAACAGAAAATCAATGTAAAACAATACTAAATACTTGAATCACAGAAGTTATCAAATATGAAAACTATCAGAAAATATACTCGCATGGGGTCCTTTGCTGGTGAAACAGATACTCCCGTTGGGTCCAGGATAGTCGGATTAGCTAGGGTCAATGTGAAGGATTTTGAAATGGAGGAGTATGATTAGTCACGGTAAGAATTTCTAATCTAAGAGAAAAGTTTGGAAAGGAATTTCTTAATATGAAAGTATAAATATATATTTATAACTATTACAGATTATATATTAGAATATTTTTTAGGAACATACTAGAAAAATACTTATACATTATTCATTTAGAAAAATATATATAAACTTATGTTGAAAATACATATTAGCTACCATGAGACTCAATCAAGAAAATACTTATAATATTAGAAATTATATCTTTTACTAGCAAAATACTTTTAGAAAAAACATGAAAATTAGAAAACCTTTAGGGCAAAATCTAATATTTAGTAAAATATAATTATAGGTCAAAGGCTTTAAGAAAATACTTAGAATAATATATTTAAGGAGTTCTAAATCTAGTTTTGAAAATTAATGGTAGGGTCCGAGCCCAATAATATAATTTGTTACAATATAATTTTAGAAGGTGTTATATAATTCTCAAAATAAATTATAATAATAGTAATAATAATAGTAACAATAATAGTGATAATGATAATGATAATAATAGTAGTGATAAATGAAAATCATAACCATAGCTAAATAATAGTAATACATACTAAACTTTGTAAACATTACAGTAGATTATACTAATATTAAAACCCATGGTAAAATAATATGTATACCTATACTAACCTACTTTATAAATACTTAAATATTCTGATAAATATTAATATATACAATATAATAAAATTGATTCTTCCTTGTTTAGGAACATGAGTGAGTCTTCTCAATCTCCAACACTAACCCATAAACTATCAAATAGCATTAAATTGACTCCTCTGCAAACTAGTGAGAGAGAGAGAGAAATAAAGAAGAGAGAGAAGAGAGGTTCGAAGAGTTAGAAGAGCTCACCAGAGCTTTGGAGTCAGCGTGCGCTGCAGCTGTGTTGGAGCGTGGAGCGAGCACGATGGAGGCTCCACAGTGAGGAGGTCGAGGCAGAGTCACAGTGGCGAAGACCTACCGGCAGGGGTCCGATCACGGTCGGGCGGCCTCTTCGGCATGGGCTCGTCGGAGCTCGTCGATGGCATGGTGATACGAGGGAAGGGCTGCTCGTAGAGGAAAAAGTTGGGGCACAGGCGCTCCGGCTAGGGCGCTGACATCGGGCGGACGACGTCGGCTTGGTAGGCATCGGGGATGACGATGCTGCCAAATATGGTAAGCTAAGGTAGGCTGGGGTCATAGCGGTGATGGAGGCTTCCAGTGGTGGAGAGAGCGACGAATCGAGCTACAGCCAGAAGATGGAGGAGGGTCACAAGGCTGAACGAGAATGGGGACGGGTCTGACAGCCGGGTGGAGACGGTACTGTAGCAAGCGGAGGATTAGGGTGGCGATAGTGGACACCACTGCGGCGGTGCGTCCAGGTGTGGTTAGGTTAGGGACTTTGGTTTTATTTAGTTTTGTTGTGGTGATGTTTGTTGGCGGTGGTGGCGGCGATGGGATGCAGTATATGGCAGTAATAGTGATGGTCATGAAAGGGTGGCACGGTGGTCGGGGACTATGGTGATGGCGGGGTTGACCAGGAGGAGAAGCTTGGGGGTATGTTTTGGAGATAGAGTTGCTGTTGGCGGCCATTGGCCGGTGGAGGCGAGGCTGGCCGGGTTGGGCTACAGCATTGTGGTGGTGGGCGACTGTGCCGGTGGGTGCTCGCCGATGGTACGGACGCGACGTCGAAGGAGGGCCGGCAGTTGGTGGCTGGATGGCTGCGGCCAGGAACGATAGGGTTAGGGACTGGGGTGTGTTTGCCAAAAAAATCAAATTTAGGTATTGCAGAACACTGAAATTGATTGCAAACTCGCTTGTACAAAGAAAAACATAGAAAAAAATCCTAGGAAACAATCTAAGTACAATTGTTTAGTTTTGATTCTGGGGAGTGAAGGTGGAGGCTCGGAAAAGTGCTATCAACTCTGCGTTACTCCGTGGACTATCTGACACAGTCTCTCGCTCGTGAAGTAATTGCTTTTCTCTTGAAGGTTGCCAGCCTTTACAGGGGTGTGGCACCCTGCTATTTATAATAGGATGTATTTTGAGCCGTATAGACAGCTTGCGGCCACGTGGCTGATTAGCACATGAAGACCCGCTCTTGGGCTGCAATCTGTCAATTTATTGGGATTTTGTTGCAGCAAATTTGGGTAGTTAAAAACTTGGTCAGATTGCCACGTGTCCTGTTGCGTATGGTTTTCTCAGTCTTCGATCATGTGGGGTCGCATGAGACTCATGTGGCCTGGATCACAGTTATGCTTGGCTGCATGAAGTTTGGAAACTTTGGGGCCGCATAAGCTGAGCCGCATGAGGTTTATGCGGCTTGGATGACACTCTTTTGACCGCATGGAGGCGTACGAACCCTGCTTTTGGGCGACGTCTCACGTCTTATCTTTCTTATCATGTTTTGCCAGGACTTGTCAGTTTATCAGTCGAACTGCTCCTCTTTGACCGCATATTTTTTTTCTATAGCTGTTTGTCGACGGGCCGCATATGTCTTTGAACAGTCATGCGGCTTTCCTTCATGCGGACCTGTTTGGCCCAAAGTACCTATGCGGCAATTTGTAATCCGTATGAACCCCATATTTTTCATGCTTCTACAAGACCCCCTTCATAAACAAATTGTAAATTTGGAATACTTTGAATAAGAAGCATGAAAATATGTCAAGCCGTAGGGAGTTTTCAAGTTGAAGGAAGTTGTTTTCGAACTGCAAAGATATCTTGAGTCACAGAGAAATACTGAGCCGTAGGGAGGTCCTGAGTCGCAAAACAAATCTTGAGTCGCAGGGACGCTTCGAGCCGCAGAGAGTCTGTCAGCTGTCACTGCTGCATTTAATGCTCTTGATTCGATTTTGGATTTGGGTTCTCTTTTTTCAGATAAAGTTGACGGTTACCAGGGATGAAATCCCCAAACATCATCATTATCTTTAATGATTTCGAGAATCGAAGCGGCACCCTTTCTGGACACTCTATAAATTGGAGTATTTTGAAGAAATTTTTTCTTTTTTACCTTCTTCTCTTTCATCTGTCTTTCTGTTTTCAATGGCTCCAAAGCTTCTAAGTCGACTACGACCAAAGGAAAGGAGCTTGCTTCTCCATCGAGAGCGGCGGACTCTTCTTCCACATACTTCGATGTGCACCCTCCCATCAAAGGTAAGGACGGTGGGAAGACGATGGCCATGTCGTATGTTTTATGCGCAAACCCATGCTATATCGCTTTCTGTGTAATAAGCTTGGTCAATGCGTGCCCTATCTCAGTTGAACCACATGTGTTATGTATGATAGGGTCGTATAAGCTGAGTCGCATAAGCGCTGCATAAATGACTCATGACTGATCTGTATAAATACTGCACTGTTGTGCCGCATAAGTGTCTCCTGACCGAGCCGCCTGGGTGTTTCATATCTCGAGGCGCAGGAGCACTTCGAGTCTAAGCCGCATAAGTACCTCATTACCGAGTCACATGAACACTTTGTGACTGAGCCGCATAAGTGTCTCGTGACTGAGCTGCATGAGCACCCTTTCTTGATTTGATCGGCTTAAGTATCCCTCGACTGCGCCACATGAGCGTATGATTTTAACCGCCTGCGTCTCATGCCGCATAGGTCTTGAAAGGATGAACTTCTAACTTTTACTTCTTCTCTATCTTTTGCAGTAGACTTGCCCTTAGCCCCCTCGGGGGGAACTCTTGATAGGATTGCTCAATCTGCGTTGGGTGTGAGATTTAACCAAATAGTCAAACATGTGTCGACTCAGATTACCCGAAATCAGCCTGAAAACAGGTTGAGGGAGATCAGGAACCAATCATTTTTTACTTACTCAGTACGATGAATTTTGGGAAGTTAGGGGGCATTTATTTGAAGCCTTCCTTCTTGTTCGGAGATGCTATAGTTGTCTCAAATCGTCGCACCCTGGAGCTTTTTGAGAACTGGAATTTTCTTTCCAATGAGCTACCGATTCATCTTTCTCAGATGGAATGCCACTTCTCTGTCAAGTTTTAATAAGGTGCCTAGAAAGACGAATGGCGAACCCCATTACTCAGGACCGACAAGCCATCTTCATAGGCAACATCTATTATAATAGACGAGTGCGGTCAGCGGTTGCGAACAGGGAGTCGGTCAGTTGTTTCGTCGTCGGGCTAGCCCCTGGTAGTTTTAGAAACGACCTGAGGCCCAATAATCGACTCTCTGAGGCTAACACCTTCCTGAACCAAATTGCCCGTAAAGGATCATATCCCACGGGTAGACTGTCGCTGCATAATTGGATGTGTCGTTCTCCTCCATGGGTCAACTTGACGCTCTGGATCCTGTCGATTTATGGAGATATTTTACAGCGGCTCGGCTCTACTATGCCATAAGGGGCACTTGCTATGGCCTTCCTATAAACGCAAAGCTGTTCATAGCGCTCCTCGAGATGTACAATTGTCGTACGGAGACCTTTTATACACCTACTGGGGAGATGGGGCTCGCCCTTCACGAGATACATGACGTCTCCAAGCTGCCCTGGAGGATGAAGTTTATGAGGAGTATACTCCCACGAATGAGGAGTTTGAGGAATTAGAGCGACGGGTTCCTTGCCATTTACCGGGAGGTGTTATGTCATCATAGCACTTGTCAATAAATGTCAAAGAAGAAGGATGAAAGTTCTGAGGGGACCCTTCCTCATACCAAGGCCTGGGTCAGTTACTTGTTCGTGTAGAACCCTAGGGGGGGGTGTGAATAGGGTAATTAAAAATTAACTACAACAATTGATGCAATAAGGACAATTGAAAGTAAAAAGAGTTGAAAGATCAAACGCAAACGCAAGGATGTATCCTGGTATCCTCTTTTGAGGCAGTCCAGTCCCGGAACTCTCTCCGGCTTTAATCCACTATTTAACCAAATAGTACACACGTTTGGATCCGAAGAACTCGCCAACTTCAACACGAGTTTGGATCCGAAGACTCGCCAACTTCTACACACGAGTTTTCTTACGAAGGCTCGCCAACTTCAAACAAAAGAGAATGAGAACTTGTTGATCTTCTAACACGTGAAGATCGAAATGTACAACTCTTTAATACTCTAGCACTTTGGGAGAAGATGACAATGAAAAGCTTGGAAGAGTATTAATGGTGGAGCTCTTGGTTGTTGGAAAATTTATGGAAGAGTTGGTGAGAAAGCTCAAGAGAGAGAGAGCTTTCTTTTATAAGAGAACCAAGAGTTGGTGGCATTTAATGCTCTGAATACAGACAGACCGACATGCCGTCGGTATGCAGCGGCATCCGTCGGTATAAGTAAAATAGTAACGGTCATATTAATGACCGTTGAGAGCATTAAATGCGGCCATTAATGCTAGTCAGAGCAATTCGAAAACCAAAATTTGAAACTCGGTATACCGTCGGTATGCCGGAGCATGCCGCCGGTATGCCGACAATTCGTCACAGCAAGTTTTGAGTTGCTAAAAACGGTATACCGCCGGTATGCCGGAGCATACCGTCGGTATGCCGACAATTTGTCACAGCAACTTTCTGTACAAGAAAAGCGGTATACCGCCGGTATGCCGAAGCATGCCGCCGGTATGCTGACTATTTGTCACAGCAACTTTCTGTATGCCAAAAATGGTATACCGTCGGTATGCCGGAGCATACCGCCGGTATGCCGCTCTGTAGCTATTTGATTTTTGACTTGTTCTTTTTACTGTCATCCGTCATTAGGTGTTTACAGATATACCTAGACCAGTACAGACTCGAAGACTCTAAGCATGAAGACGCCGTCTTATGCAGGAAACGCCGGTAACTGCTACAGTCTTCAAGGAAGAAGGAGAATGCTCTTGAACGGAAGAACTCCAGTAGTAGATCTTCTGAGAATATTTGAATCTGAAGAACAGAAGACTAAACTACGAAGATGCTGTTAATTACTCAAAATAAAATGTGCCAAACAAACTCCGCCATTTTGATAATTGACAAAATAGAGAGAGAGCATCTTCAGGGAGTAGCTCCCCCGTAGGTAGACAGCTCCCCCTCAATACGATTTCTCCCCTTTGTCACTTAGTCAAAGATGGAGATAACCAATAGAAACAGTGCATAAAAAAGGCATGAGTATATAAAGAGAAGCATGCTAATAAATTGAAGTGAACAAAGAATACATGCTTGACAGAAACATATCATACTGAAAACATAAAAGACTCTCCATCATGAGAGCCAAACACTAGAGAAACCCAGATATTAAGTCCCCGAAGGACAGCAAACAACTAGTAACAACCACATACCGGTCCCCGAAGGACACAAAAGACAACATAAAGACAAACACATAAAAACTAGAGAAACACTCAAAAGCCGAAACCATCACCAAAGGAAGTCCATCCCTAATCCTCAGCCGGATCATCATCATCACCCTGAGCTTGCTGGAAGGCGCCAAATGGATCAATGCTGTCAGGGTACATAAACCCATAGGCATTGGGGTCAGAGAAACGCGGGGGGGCATGTACACGGGATCCTGAAGATTAAGATCCAGAAAGGCATCCGATCTTGCAGGTGTGCTGAATGAATACCCTGATCGTGGAACGAGAATGGATCAGGGTGCCAAGTCCACGAGTGTGGGCCCGCATGCTCCTCCGCCTGGGCCATCCACATATCAAGTGCTGCTGAGTGAGCGACATATAACAGCCCAAAGTAGGAGGGGTAGATGGGGAGCAGCAGGAGTGGATGCCGGTTGCTTGGGAAGATGAGGCACGGGAAGTAGAGGCGCAGCAAGGGTACGGGAGACAGCAAAATATGAGGAGACGCATCCGAGGAGCAGAGAGACAGGTCAACATGTTTGGCCTCCATAAGCAGAGTGATAAAAGAGCCATAGTAGAGATTCTGCTTCCCGAAGGCAAGACACGCCGAAATGTAGAAGAAGAGTCTTCGGGAAGGAGAATCGCTTCCGGGCATAGAGATGATACATGCAGACGAGGGCATCACCGGTGATTGTCATAATTCCCGCCCTTAGGAAATAGAGTGTGGACACGATCCGATGGAGCTCGTAGTAAAACGGCTCCAGCTGGACAGAGAGGGCCGGGATGGCAGGAGGGTGGGACCCTTGCAGATGATACGGCAGAATTCGTCGAAAGGTGACGCGCCGAGGAGTTGAGAGCACCCAAAGATGGTAACGCTTCCCCTTTGTCCAGGATGCCTAAGATGTTCCCCACTTCCCGAGAAGTAAGACGGAGTGACGGTCATTGACCATAGATTGAATGGCGGATGGATCGTCGTCATCCCCTCGCATGTTGGAAGAAAAGTCGGACAGCAGCGGGTGGGGTAGACAGGAATTTGGCGCCGAAGAAAGAGGAGAGACCGACATCGTCAAACAAAGGGACGTGACCGGGGAAGAGGTTCCAGTTGATCGCCCGTCCCTTGAACACGTTGTGATGGACGAAGTGCTGGAACCAAAGGTCGGCTAGAGAGTTGGAGAAGACGCGTTGGTCATAGCCGGTAGGTAGCGCCACCGGGACGAAGGGGTTGAACATGGAGGAGGAGGAGGATCAGGGGCGCTTAGGGTTTGCCATGTAGAGGAATTTGGTGGTTGGGTGTTGAGAAGAAGTAGTAGAGAGAAGATGGAAGAAGAAAGAGGGTTTTTAAAGTAGAGGAGGAAGAAGAGATGAGTTTGAAAGGGGGGTAGGGAGGGAACGGTTTGTAGAGGAGGATTAAAGGGGAAGATGAAAAGGTGATGGATGAAATATTAATGAGAGTGGAGTAAAAAGAGAGAGAAAGGGAAAAGTGGAGGAAAAAGTGAAGGAGTGAAAATTTGAAGAGTAATAAATAGGAAGGGAGTTGAGGAGATGGGTAGTAAGAGGGATGCGATAGATGAGAGGGAATAAAGATATGATAAAAGAATAATGGAAGAGATATGAAAAAGTAGGCCCGGATCTCAGAGTACGTGTCCTGTCCGCCTCCATCCGGCATACCGACGGTATGCCGACGTGTACCGACGGTATGCCGAGTTTCGAAACAGAACATAATTATGCTTGGAAAAACGGCATGCCGCGGTATACCGTAGTATACGTCGGTGCGGCCGAATGGGACTATGGATCAAAGGACAAAATACCTAGTTCACGGCAAAGGAAAGAGAAGCGATCTTCCGAGAGGCTTAGTGAAGATATCGGCTAATTGTAGGTTATCAATAAATTCAAGACGGATATCTCCTTTGCTGATGGTCACGAAGAAAATGGTGTCTAATTTCAATGTGTCGTACGTGAGTGACAAATCGGATTTTTCGTGAGATTGATAGAGCTGTGTTATCACATTTAATAGGGGTGCAAGAATGAGAAATGCCATAATCTAAAAGTGTTTGTGACATCCAAAGAATTTGTGCACAACAACAACCAGCCGCAATATACTCTGCCTCAGTGGTTGAAAGAGCAACAGAGTTTTGCTTCTTACTAAACCACGATACCAAGGACTTCCGAGGAATTGACAAGTGCCACTAGTGCTTTTGCGGTCAATCTTGCATCCGGCAAAATCCGTATCCGAAAAGCCGTGAAGCTCAAAGGATGAGGATTTCGGATACCAAAGACCCATGTTAATGGTGCCTTTGAGATAACGAAAAATGCGCTTAACGGCACTCAAATGTGATTCCTTTGGATTGGCTTGATATCGTGCACACAAGCAAACACTAAACATGATATCCGGACGGCTAGCAGTTAAATAGAGTAAGCTACCGATCATACCTCTATACTTACGAATGTCGACCGATGTGCCATCTTCATCACTGTCAAGCTTTGTCGTTGTGGCCATAGGAGTCCTCATTGATTTGGATGAGTCAAGGTCGAAACGCTTGAGGAGGTCCTTTGTTATTTTGCTTGATTGATGAAGGTTCCTTTAGGTCCTTGTTTGATTTATAATCCCAAGAAGAAGGAGAGTTCACCCATCATACTCATTTCAAATTCTGCATAACTTTGGCAAATTCTACACAAAGTGTGTTGTTAGTAGAACCAAAAATAATATCATCAACATAAATTTGAACCAATAAGAGAGTCCCATCATGGGATTTAATAAAAAGTGTGGTGTCAACTTTGCCCTTTGAAAAATTGTGAGAAAAAGAAAAGAGCTAAGACGCTCATACCAAGCACGTGGAGCTTGTTTGAGGCCATAAAGGGCTTTATGGAGTTTGAAGACGTGATTAGGAAATTGAAAATCTTCAAAACGGGAGGTTGTTTAACATAAACTTCCTCTTAATAATACCATTTAGAAAAGCACTTTTAACATCCATTTGAAATAGCTTAAAGTCATTAAAACAAGCAAAGGCACAAAGCATACGAATGGATTCAAGACGTGCAACCGGAGCATAGGTTTCGTCGTAGTCAATGCCTTCCTCTTGGTTATAGCCTTGAGCAAAATCGGGCTTTGTTATGAGTCACTAACCCGTCTTCATTAAGTTTGTTGCGAAACACCCATTTAGTTCCAATAATGGGGTGATTGCTAGGTTTTGGGACAAGTTCCCAAACCTTGCTTCGCTCAAATTGATTTAGCTCCTCTTGCATAGCTATCATCCAAAATTCATCAAGAAAAGCATCATTAACATTTTTAGGCTCTATTTGAGAGATAAAAGCCACATTGGCACAAAGATCACGAGTGGCGGATCTTGTGCTACTTGAGGAAGGATCCCCAATGATAAGCTCCTTAGGATGATTGGTGACAAATCTCCATTCTCTTGGAGATCCTTTGAAGGAGGCTCGAGAGGAGGAGACTCTTTAGATGGGGTCACAACTTCATTGTTAGATGAAGAAGGACGATCCTCAATAGAGGAGTTCTCCAACCCAAACGAGATGTCATCAATATCCTCGGAAGAGGAGAATGTAGAAGAGTTGAGTTCATTAAAAGAGACATTGATTGACTCTTCGACAACAAGACTTCTTTTGTTAAAAATACGAAAACCTTTACTATGAGTAGAGTATCCAAGAAATATTCCTTCATAGGCTTTTCTTCAAACTTGCCTAGGTTATCCTTGGTATTCAAAATAAAACAATTGCAACCAAAAACTTTGAAATATTCAATAGAAGGAATTTTGTTGAACCAAAGCTCATAAGGAGTCTTCTTAGTAATAGGTCTAATTAAGACTCTATTAATAACATGACACGCCGTATTAACGGCTTCCGCCCAAAAATATTGGGGGAGCTTATATTGGTTTAACATAACCCGGGCCATGTCGCCAAGGGTTCTATTCTTTCTCTCCACAACACCATTTTGTTGAGGAGTACGAGGACAAGCAAAATCATGTCCAAAACCATTCTTTTCACAAAATCTTTTGAAATCAACATTATCAAATTCTCCTCATGATCACTCCTAATTTTGTTGATAGAAAAACCTTTCTCATTTTGAACACGTTTACAAAAAGCAACAAATTCACGAAAAGTATCACTTTTGCAAGCAAGAAAAATAACCCAAGTAAATCTCGAAAAATATCAACTAAAAAAAGCATAAAGTTTGCCACCAAGGCTAGCTACTCTACTAGGCCCGAAAAGATCATATGAATAAGTTGAAGGGGTCTAGTGGTACTCACAGAGTTGATGGATTTGAAGGATGACTTGGTCAACTTACTTTTCTCGCATTCTTCACATACCATATCCTTTTTGAAAGGGATACTAGGAAGTCCTCGTACAAGCTTCTTGGAGGCGAGGCGAGAGATGGTATCCATGTTGGCGTGTCCAAGCCTCATGTGGCCAAAGCCAACTCTCATCGTTCTTTGCAACTAGGCACCTGTCATTGTTAGTACCTTCAACAAGATAAAGAACATAAATATTGTTTTCTCTAATGCCTTCATACACAATAGTTCCATTGGAGCTATCGGTAATGTAGCATTTGAGTTTAACAAACTTGATATCATAGCCATTATCGGTAAGATGGCTAATACTAAGGAGATTATGCTTGAGATTAGTAACAAGACATACATTATTAATACAAGGATAAGGAGGAGAACCGATATTACCATTTCCAATAATATAACCTTTAAGATTGTTACCGAAGGAGACGTGTCCTTCTTTCTTCATCGATAGCGTTGTAAAAAGTGAAGCATCACCGGTCATGTGCCGTGAACAACCGCTATCGAGAATCCACTGCTTCTAGCATGAGAAGGATTCGTCACCTACAACATAAGTTGAAGATGAACATTTTGGTACCCATGATCTTATGGGTCCATGAGTGTAGTTTAGGAACCCACTTAAGAACTCTCATGTCAACTTGTTTTCTTGTATAACAAAAGTTTGAAGTGTGACCGACCAAACCACAATAATTGCACATCAAAGAAGATTTAGAAGAAGAAGTGTGAGTGTTGTGCATATGTGAGTTTCTAGTGTGAGAAGTTCTATCATGAGTGTTATGATGATAGTAAAAAGCATGATGAGAGGTGTTCTTCTTAACAAAAGGTCCTTTTCTTGTGTTAGAAAAGGAGTTGTGTGTAGTGTTCATGTAATGGTTATGCCTAGCATTGTGATGAGTGTGAGGGTGTCTTGGAGCATGCATGTGAGTGGTATTCTTATTACCTAAATTTTTACTTGTGCAAGAAGATCATTATACTTAATAGAAGTGGAATATCTCTTCTATTAGCATCTTGACATTTGCGCATGGCAAATTCATAAGAGCTTCTCATGGATTGAATCTCATCATCCTTTTTCTTGATGGTGAAAAGATTCTTGAAATTTGAGTCGCAAAGACTATCTATTCATCGTGTCGAAAATAGGAGATTTTCCCTTCACATCAATAATGATACTAGAGAGCCTCTCTACTTCAAGTTGAAGAGCCTCAACCTCCTTAAGAGATTTCTTGTATTTATTCCGAACACCTTTGTGTTCTTCATGTAACTCAAGAATGGCTTTCTCCAAATCATCATAGGTAAGAGTGTTTAAGGAAAAATCATCAAGTACCTCATCGGTTGCCATGAGACAGACGTTGGCATTGTGTTTGCACACCTTGTCGTTGTCGGAGTCGCTCGCGTCGCTTTCACACCAAATGCTAGTGTTGGCGAACTTTCTGGAGGACGAGCTTCCCTTGCTAGGCTTCTCGTACTTGCTTGAGTTTTTCGTATCGGACAATCCCTCTTGATGTGTCCGGGTCTTCTGCATTGATAGCACGCGGGTCTTCTTCATTGTCCCGTCTAGAGCGGTTGGCCTTGTTGAACTTTAGGAACTTCCGGAAGTGCTTAGCTGTGAGAGCTATTTCTTCATCATCGTCCGACTCATTGTCGTCGGAGCTATCCTTGGAGTAGGACCTTGATGCTTTGAGAGCAAGAGTCTTCTCCTTTTCTTTGGTCTTCTCCTTCTCCTTCTCTTGAATGGAGGATTCCTCTTGGTCCTTCATGTCAAGCTCGTGAGTCATTAGCTTACCCATGAGGGTCTCTAGGTTCATGACGGTTAGATCGTTCCCCTCAATGATTGCGGTAGCTTTAGGACTCCAAGCTTTCGTCAATCCTCTAAGAATCTTCCTTATCTTTTCATGAGCGGGATATTCCTTTCCAAGAGAAGAGAGAGGGTTAATGATGTCACCAAAACGAGTAAACATGCTAGCAATAGATTCCATGCTTCATTTTAAAAGACTCATATTCTTGCGTGAGTCTACTGATCTTGGATTCCTTCACTTGTGAAGTTCCCTCGTGTGTGACTTCAATAACTTCAAATTATTGGAAGTCTTGCAAGTAGAGATTCGGTTGAATTCACTACTGTCGAGAGCACAGTAAAGAGCATTCATTGCCTTGGCATCTCGACAAGCAAGCTTCTTCATGTTTTCAGCAAGTGTTTCCCGAAGGGTGTCAGAAGCAATATCCTCAATAGCTCTAGAAGGAGTAGGAAGGCATTTATCACGCAATCCCATAAATCGAAATCTATGGACTTTAGATAAATGCCCATCCTAATCTTCAGTAGTTATAGTTGGTACCATCAAATAGGGGAGGCCTATTTGTGGAGTGTCCCTCATTGTGAAACGTGTTGATGCTAGGGTTAGAGGCCATGGATCACTCAAGGGTGTAAATCCAAATCAAGAGAACGAAGCTCTGATACCAATTGTAGAACCCTAGAGGGGGGTGAATAGGGTAATTAAAAATTAACTACAAAATTGATGCAATAAGGACAATTAAAGTAAAGAGTTGAAAGATCAAACGCAAACGCAAGGATGTATCCTGGTATCCTCTTTTGAGGCAGTCCAGTCCCGGAACTCTCTCGGCTTTAATACTATTTAACCAAATAGTACACACGAGTTTGGATCCGAAGAACTCGCCAACTTCAACACGAGTTTGGATCCGAAGACTCGCCAACTTCTACACACGAGTTTTCTTACGAAGGCTCGCCAACTTCAAACAAAAAGAATGAGAACTTGTTGATCTTCTAACACGTGAAGATGAAGAAAATGTACAACTCTTTAATACTCTAGCACTTTGGGAAGATGACAATAAAAGCTTGGAAGAGTATTAATGGTGGAGCTCTTGGTTGTTGGAAAATTTATGAAGAGTTGGTGAGAAAGCTCAAGAGAGAGAGAGCTTTCTTTTATAAGAGAACCAAGAGTTGG
Organism: Iris pallida; assembly: GCA_029216955.1. Taxonomy (NCBI): domain Eukaryota; kingdom Viridiplantae; phylum Streptophyta; class Magnoliopsida; order Asparagales; family Iridaceae; genus Iris; species Iris pallida. Next base: position 6,136,331 of record JANAVB010022999.1, read on the forward strand.
TAGCATTTAATGCTCTGAATACAGACAGACCGGCATACCGTCGGTATGCAGCGGCATACCGTCGGTATACGGCCAAATAGTAACGGTCATATTAATGACCGTTTGAGAGCATTAAATGCGGCCATTAATGCTAGTCAGAGCAATTCGAAAACCAAATATTTGAAACTCGGTATACCGCCGGTTACCGGAGCATGCCGCCGGTATGCCGACAATTCGTTACAGCAAGTTTTGAGTTGCTAAAAACGGTATACCGCCGGTATGCCGGATCATACCGTCGGTATGTTGACAATTTGTCACAGCAACTTTCTGGACAAGAAAAGCGGTATACCGCCGGTATGCCGAAGCATGCCGCCGGTATGCCGACTATTTGTCACAGCAACTTTCTGTATGCCAAAAACGGTATACCGTCGGTATGTCGGAGCATACCGCCGGTATGCCACTCTGTAGCTATTGATTTTTGACTTGTTCTTTTTACTGTCATCCGTCCTTAGGCGTTTACAGATATACCTAGACCAGTACAGACTCGAAGACTCTAAGCAGGAAGACGCCGTCTTATGCAGGAAACGCCGGTAACTGCTATAGTCTTCAAGGAAGAAGGAGAATGCTCTTGAACGGAAGAACTCCATGTAGTAGATCTTCTGAGAATATTTGAATCTGAAGAACAGAAGACTAAACTACGAAGATGCTGTTAATTACTCAAAATAAAATGTGCCAATAGTTCGACCTTGGCGCCTTGGGCCGGGTTGTCCCTCGGAGCCCCCAGACTCATGCGGGAGTGGACGCTCATGTGCAAAGCGCCAAGAGAACCAAAGCTTCTGGTAACAGATTCGGAAGCCGGTCCGACACATTCAGCTACTTCTATCAAGATACCCAACCCTTGTCCCATAAAGCCATATTGGTTGGATTTCTGATATGGCTGAGGATTTGTGTGGTCTCGGGGGGTGCTGGTTCGATTGAGGGAATCAGCCGCAACCTGATCCTCCCTGCTGTCAAGTTAGTTTTCGGAGGCATGCTAGCTCTACTTCCAGCCATGGTGTGCAGCATCCATCGGGGTCTTCGAATCTTTATGGCCAGAACCATAGCTCGTGATGTTATAAAGAATTTTCACCAAATTGACCTACCCTATCTTTATCTGATGGGGTGGCTGTTAATGCACTTCCATTCTCTGATACGACCTGGCCCTGAGGGGAACGCGACGATTCACGATGCATTCATTTATCAATATTATGATATGCCTTGGACCTGTTTGACCATGTTCGAATGACATGTTATACTCGTACGGGTGGACAGTATTCCTTCTTCATGTCGGTCCCGCCTTTTACTGATGAGGAAATGAGGCATCTTCATCTCGATGGCAGTACCGCGTCCCAAATTTTATTCGAAAAGTTGTTCCACTGGCTGCAGAATATCCGTCTTGCGCATCTGATATACCGCAACCGTAACGTTGCCTTCTTGGAACCTTATTTGCCCAGCCGGTACTCTAGACAATTTGGGTATTGTCAATTATTTTTAGACAACCCGAGTCCCTGTTTAGGTTATGAGGGCAACGTCCTAGATGGTATTTGGGCCTGGCATTATTACAGTGTGTCTGTACCCAGACCATCTTTTCTCATCCTGATACCAGGGATGTAGTGCGCATCTCGTATATGGCAGCTCTCTACCACGTCTCCGTGAATGGGCCTTCCCATAATTTTGATGCGAGTACAAGTTTTATAACCGGTACTAGGCTGGCAGAAAAGTACGGGGGGTCCAAAACGAGGAATAGGGCAGAAAAGATAAAGGCCGTTGCAATCTTTGATTCTGATTCTACTGATATAGAAGAGAAGGACGAGTACGACGATCTGTTGCCTCCTACGAATGCCGAGTCCTTCGCCTAAGCGAAGTAAGTGCGGACCCTCTGTTGCTAACTGGCCACGTTCTCAAAAACGGGTCGCGTTTAAGAATCGAGGTTCTGACCTTACGGAAGAGGGTAGTGATACCGAAGCCCTCCCGGAGGTATGTTTCATTCTGGACAACTACCATGTTACTTCTGGTATTTTATTATTGTTTCTCTCTCTTTCTTTCGTGCAGACTTTTGAAGACATAAACCCTCCAGAACTCGGGGCTGCATTCGAGACTTCTCCAGTTATGAGCACCCTGGTTGAAGAAGGTGCCAGTTTTACAGAGTCAAATATCGAGGCTGTAGGGTTACGATTGGTCGTAACCGGCCCAGCTTCACCTCCTTTTGGATTGACCGGGGCTGGAGTAACAGATGTAGATGATTTGGCTGTTGCTGTAGAGGGGGATACGGGGGCAGTAGGAAGAATCATGACTGTCCAGAGTCAGTCCCGGACTCCGCCTGCCCCTGGTAAGCTATGTCTATTCTTACCTACGAGGAGGTTCATTCGCTCCTTCTTCATATCCTTCGAGTCAAGCTGATTGTTGGTTGTTCTGGACCTACAGGCCCTGTCTCTCCACTAACGATAGTTGATATGGCCATGGAAGAAGGGATAGCGGACGACATCGGGGCAGACCTGCTGCCGGAGAGAAGAAATGGACCTCCCCTCCTTCAAAACGAAAGGAACCCGTCTGAGCTGAGTTCAAAGCTCCTTATACCACCAGCGGCATAGGCGGTGGTTTTCCTATACCAACATCGGTGGGTGCTGTTTGGTTGAAGCTTCCTCTTTCTCAGAGACTGAACTCGCCGCTCTGTCTAGTCTTCAGCTTCTTCGGGTTGCGGAAGAGGAGATTACTGCTGTGCGGGAGTCTCATTGCTCGAAATTTATTTCCTTTTAACAGGATCATCAAGCTTAAGTGTGCCTCCTTCCCGGACGCCTTCGACTTCCTTATGTGCTATCCCTTCGACGCCATCCTCTCTGAAGAATTTAGACGAATCGTCAAGGGACATAGTCGAGAGCTTTATCATCACTTGAAACGGGGGGTCGAGGCTGCTTTAAGGAGAGGGACTTCATTTGTCGTAGCCTACCACTGCGCCTAAGGCCAGATTGCCCTGCTGAAGACGCTCCCAGGTGGAGAAGGGGTGGTCCCTTCTGGAGCACAAGCTGGCAGAGGCTAATCAGTGCCTAATCCAGTTGCAAAAACTGACAAGTCGATGTGTCTGCCATGGCGGAGCAGGAGCGTGCTTTCCTTATATCAGCCATAGAAAAGGTGAAGGTTTTTCAAGAGATGATCAAGCCCACCTTGGAGAAGGACCTCCAGAAGCTGTCCCTTAAGTATGACAAGCTGAGCCGGGAGGGAGAGATTTATTTGACTCATGAGGAGACCATTACTCGAGCTAGGACCGAAACTAACGAGCAGCTCCTCCAGCTCCAAGCTAGGCTAACATCTCTGGGGACTGAGCTCCAAGCCACTCGTCAGGAGAGTGAGAAGATTGGAAGGAGACTGATGAAATCATCCGAGCCTCTGCTGCTTTAGAGGGAGTACTGAAAAAATTGAAAGAAAATTGGCAGGCTCATGCGCATCTGGAGGACGCCGAGAGGTTATCCCAGGAAGCTGAACGTCGAGTCAAACTGAGAATTGAGCGCTCAACTGCACAGCTAGAGGACGTTCTCAGCAAGTTGTGTGTTGCTGGTGAGTAGTAGATTTTGCTTTTTCTTTTCTTTTTTTTCTTTTGTTTGAAGCCGAATACATTCACTCCGCTCTGAGGAGCTTGTAATGGCATTTTGATGAAGAATATCCCCTGGGAGAACTTTTTGTGGACCTATTGCCCTTTGGTGCATTTTTGAAAATGCGAGCAAATAGATTTGAAAGATATTTTATGGACCTACTACTCTTTGATACACCGATGGTGCGAGTAATAGATTAGGATAATTTTTGGGGACTTATTACCATTTTTGTGTACTGGCGATACGAGTACTGATAAAAGTGGGAGAGAAAACCGAAATATTACTCAGAGGTAATAAGGACGTGGTAAATATAGGTCTGAAGTATGGCCTTCCTACTCAGAGATAATGAGGACATGGTAGGAGTAGGCCAGATAGGGGATACATAGAACAACTCAGAGGTGTTATAAACGTGGAAGTTCTATGTATTGGGTGATTTGTCAGTGATGGATGGAAAACAACTCAAGGTAATGTGGATGGTTGTTTTTCCCGTTTGGGGAATTTTGTGGACCTATTACCCTTTTTTGTGCACTGATGGTGCGAGCAATAGATTAGGATAAGTTTTATAGACCTATTACCCTTTGTGCACTGGTGGTGCGGGTAATAGATTAGGTAAGTTTTGTGGGGCTATCACCCTTCTGCGCACTGGTGGTGCGGGTAATAGATTTTGAAACGAAACCCAACAGGGATGGTATGGGCGTGATATATGGTGGTCGAAACATTAAGGCGAAAGTTCAGAGGTATCAATATACATGACCTGTCACTCGTAGAGATGCAATGCTAGTCCCCTCGGAGCGAGGGAGAATAGAGTGTAAGTTCAGGGGTACCTGATGTACATAACTCGACACTCTAGGTAGTATTTTCTCTCTTTTTCTTTCTTTTTTATCAGCAGCCTCTTATTGATGAGATAAGGAACTCCGTCCATGGGGATTACATCATCAGGAGAGGTACCATCCGCCTGTGCCACCAGGTATTCGACGAGTTCTACGTCCTCTTCGGCTACCCCTGCGATCCCAATGGTTGGGATGCCGTCTTGGGCAACTTGACCACCAAGGTCGAACTTGAAATATTGGCTTGCTTGAGTATGTTGGATCGGCTTTTAGTTGCCGGTTCGTCTTGGAAAGACGGGTGACAATTGGCTCGGCAAGGGATTTTGTGTCTTTCGATTGTATTCGGATGGATTTTGGCAATCGGATCACCATCGGCCCTATGAGGGGCTTTGGCTCTTGACTTTGGGAGTCGAATGACCATTGGTTCCGACTGCACAGCTTGAACGAGAGAACCAGGCACTCTTCATGTAAAGTTGCGACAAGGGTGCGACTTTGCCTGATTTACGAGTCTGGAGATGAATTATCAAGGGTTCCTCTGTCCCTGTGATGGTGTCCAGTTTGTTAGTGACGTACTTCTTGGATTCTTCATATAGACAAGCCTCCGAAGAATAATAAGACTCAACCCCTTTGAAGGGATCGATGTGGGCGAATTCAGTCCTCACAAAGCCGTGTCTATTGACATACTTGAAGCACTGGTGGAGGGTGGATGGCACGATATAGTCATGTATCCGCTGACGCCCCAAGAGGATATTGTAGGAGGTGTCTGCGTCTATGACATAGCAGGTAACTTCGTCTTCAGGTCATCCATCTGGCACTTAACCGGATTTTCCCTAGGGGATAGCTTCTCCCTGAGTTAAAACCGCTAATAGCAGTGTTGGTTGCCGCTAGCCGATGCATAGGGATGCCAAGAAGTTGGAGCAGGCTTTTCGGGATAATGCTTATTGACGAGCCAGGGTCGATGCATCCGATCCACTTTGATGTCGCCTATGTACCCAGTGTAGTATAAGGGGCGATCATACAATTTGGACTTGATCAACATGTCCTGCGGAGTAAATATGATGTTGGGCATTGCATCTGTGCTATCCGCCTTGTAGATCTGCTGGCGGGTCTTCCCTAGAGGCTTGACCTGAGCTAAGTAGGCATCGACATTCTAGAGTGCTTCGCTTAATGCGATACGAAGATCCTTGGAGAGCCTTAGGAGCTCATATAGTGACAACTTTGCTGGCGTATTAGCCAATTGTACTAATATGTCAAAGTTGTAAGGTCTCTCCAGTCCCTGAGGTATATCATTGCAGAGTGGCCTGTCGAATCGGGTCTCTCTTCTGGACTTATCCGCCAGTGGAGGTTGAGATGGCCTTGGAATATCAGGGAGGCAACGTTGCCGGCTGATAATCTTCGGCTGGACTCCGTGTAGGCTGGACTTGTGCTCCGACGGGGTAACAACATCTGCAGCTTCTTAGTTTTGGCTGAAATTGTGTGGCAGACTCTAGACTTCCCGTCCTTCTTCTTGTTGGTAGCGACGACACCCCTGGGTAACTTCGGGCACCAAGTCTGGATGCACCCACATGATCTCTCCTCGTAATGTGGTGAGTGGTACCAATCCAGATATTTGGCTCCGGATGGGTGGAAGATTAGTAACCTCCATCGTTGCTCGAGGGACAGGTATGACCCCGTCTGGAGTGCTTGTCGGAGAAAAATTGCCGAACTGAATAGATACCATGTTCGCCGCCACGGTAACCTCTTCAAAGTCGCGATCAGAGCTTTGAGTCGATAAGACTCTGAATATACCGCTTCAATTGGAAGCAATCATGAGTGGCATGATGGACATAGCGGTAGAAGTGACAGTATTTTGGATCCTCCATTTCTGCCGGGGCTCATGCCTTGGTGGCGGGAGCTGGATCCTACCCCTTGCAAGAGCATATCGAAGATAGGTTTGACATGACTATCTTCAAATGAGTAGTTGATCTTGGGCCACGAACCTTCCGCCTGTTTTTGTTCGGCTTCGGAGTCGCATCATGACCATGGCCTGTTTACCCTTGTTGTCCCGGTTAGTGGTGGCACCACTGTTGCTGTTAGTGGAGGTGGGCCTAGGACGTGTCCTTATCTTCTCTATCTGGGATGTGTAATCCCAACTGCCGAGCCTTCTTCAATTTTGCCTCTATGTTGGTAGCACTTATGATGACGGTTGTCCAATCCTGAACTGATCATCACCCATCCAAAGGCTAATTACGGGAAGCAACTTCTTCTGGCAGGAGCTCTCGGGATTGCCTTGGGGGCAATCTCATTGCGGTTTGGCGAAACCGCTCGATGTAGTTCCTCGTTAGCTCCCTCTCCCCTGAAAGACGTCCATGAGAGACGACATCGTTACATCATGCCCCACTTCGTACAATCTCTCCTGGAACATGTGCTTGAAGCCGTCAAAAGAGTGAATGCAGTTGTCGGGAAGGTTGCGGTACCAGTCGAAGGCGATCCCCTCAATGCTCCGATGAATAGTCGTGTGAGGATGGCATCACTTTGCGGCAAGTGGTCGGTTGTGACTTCAAAGTAAGTCATGTACCGACTAGCAGAGGTCTTCCCATCATAAGAATCGATATGGAATAGCTTATACCATGGTAGAAAAGGCACATCTCTCCATACAATGGGATATGGCTGTTGTATTCTGAGATCCCGAGAGGAGTCTCGGGCATTGAACATTGCCTCGAAGCTCCTGGACTTCCCTCCTTGCCTCCTTGGCTTCATCAGCAGCTGAAGGAACGGATGGTGCTATGGGATCATCACCCAAAGGAGGGGCGGTCGTGTTGGAGTCCGCGTTGACTATGGGTCCCAAGCTTGTTTGTCTGGGCGTTCTTGCTGGTTGAGCTGGCAATGCGGCTTTGATCTCGTCCACGGACTTGACCAAGGACAGGATCATGGCTTCCAGCACTTCTTGCCGTTGTCGGTGAGAAAGTGCTTCGTGATCATCGTCAGACATAAAGACTGTCCTGACGTGGGTAGATGTGGAAGGGATTATGGCAGAGGTACTCTCGGCACCGTACCCTTGTATAGAGAAATCGTTAGGGAATGTCGGAACACCATCTTCGTCAGACTCGAAGGGGTGCTACCCCTGCAGGAAGCCACATCGTCTTGGTGAGGGTGGTGGTCCTCAGGGAAATCGATTCTATTGCAGAGTTTTGGGGATCTCTACCCTCTGTGTGTGCTCTTGGTACACGGGTTGTCGCATAGATTGAGGGGGTGCTACTGCCAGCTTCATCTACTCTCAAAGAGGCCGAAGGTGCTCCCCGGGTGCAGAAGTTTCTTCTTGGATCGTGTGCCTAAATAGACACCCCCTGTGGTTGATGGGAACCCCCGGATGAGGGTCTCCTTGCAATACTGCCGAAGTGGCCGGCTGGAAGAGCCTGTCTTCTTTTCTCCCTTGCCAGGAGGAACTTTTTGAGTTGAATTACAGGAGGCAAAAGGAAACTCCTCGTTCCCTGGAATTTGGACAGTGTGATGGCTGCTCGTCAGCTAGAAAACTGACTGCCGACCTTCAGGTGCTGCTGATTTGTTTAGCAGTTGATAGCAGCAGTTGATGAGACTTGGGTGTAACGACGCCCCGAGAGGGACTCATTGCATGCTGACGCTGCCGTCTTGCGTTTGTGAGTAATCACGTCATGCAAGTGGTAGGAAGTTTTCTACCTTTGCACCCAACTTGTGAACTCGGGAATCCCGAACGCAGGGTGCTTAGGCATCATATTTGCTTCCTGATCGTGGCTAGTAAAAGCACTTGCTCTGGATCTATAGAGGGAGACTTTAAAAACCTACCCTATCCGTTACCCTGGGGGACTGGACGCGGGTGGTTCTGTACAACTTTCCGTAGGAGCCCGTGTAACAGTCAACGGGGCCCACTAACAGTCAGCAACTTGGACAGTTGACTGGGCTGGTTGGTCCCGTACTGCCCTAGACCTTTTTGACTTAGCACCCGAAGACGTATAGTAAAAGGAGTCCAGAGATATATCCCGCATCTTTAATGAGCCGTATGGCGTCGGGCATGAGAGGTGGTCGAACACAGAGGTTCTGACAGAGCCGCATGAGACGTCCTGTTTGAAGCCATGATTGGTCGTCACATGGACCATCTTCTTACGGCTAGAGCTGGCTGCCGCATGGATCACCTTCCTGCGGCTATAGTTGGCTGCCGCATGAGTTGGCTGCCTGCGGCCAGAGTTGACTGCCGCATGGACAGACTGTCGATCTCCTCTATGCGGCTTCTTTTCGTCCGCATGGAGTTCCCTTGTGCCCCCAAAAACTCAGCATCGTAGTGTTTTCATCTGCTCGTTTTGGGGACAGTAGGGTCCTCTGCGGTCGGAAGCAAAGTTGCAGGAGAGCTTAGGTCACGTCTTGGGCTACAGAAGGAGTTCTTCGAGAACTTGGTCGAGGGCAACAGTTTTGTGCACCGACGCCTTGCGAGTCCTCTTTGGGTTAGTTCGCTTCTGAGACGGGGCGCTACCTTCAGAGAGCAATTCTTCAAAGGCTTCTTGGTCGAAGCGAACCACAAGCATATGCTGTGTAGAGCCGAGCTTGGACGCGTCAGATTGTGTAACCAACTTCTCATCGGAAGAGATGGATGTTCCCAGCAGAGTCGCCATCGTGTTTGCCATAAAAATCAAAGACAGGTATTGCAGAACACTGAATTGATAGCAAACTCGCTTGTACAAAGGAAAGCCTAGAAAGAAATCCTAGGAAACAATCTAAGTACAATTGTTTAGTTTTGATTCTGGGGGGTGACGGTGGAGGCTCGGTAAAGTGCTATCAACTCTGCCTTACTTCGGTGGACTATCTGATGCAGTCTCTCGCTCGGAAGAAATTGCTTTTCTCTTGAAGGTTGCCAGCCTTTGCAGGGTGTGGCACCCTGCTATTTATATAGGATGTATCTTGAGCCGCATAGACGGCTTGCGGCCACGTGGCTGATTAGCATGCGAAGACCTGCTCTTGGGCTGCCATCTGTCGATTTGTTGGGATTTTATTGCAGCAAATTTGGGTAGTTAAGGACTTGGTTAGATTGCCACGTGTCCTGTTGCGTATGGTTTTCTCAGTCTTCGATCATGTGGGGTCATGAGACTCATGCGGCCTGGATCACAGTTACTCTTGGCTGCATGAAGTTTGGAAACTTTGTGGGTCGCATAAGCTGAGCCGCATGAGGTTCATGTGGATTGGATGACACTCTTTTGGCCGCATGGAGGCGTACGAACCCTGCTTTTGGGCGACATCTCACGTCTTATCTTTTTGTCATGTTTTGCCAGGACTTGTCAGTTTATCAGTCGAACTGCTCCTCTTTGACCAAATATTTTCTTTCTACAGCTGTTTGTCGACGGGCCGCATATGTCTTTGAACAGTCATAGCTTTCCTTCATGCGGACCTGTTTGGCCCAAAGTACCTATGCGGTAATTTGTAATCCGCATGAATCCCATATTTTTCATGCTTCTACAGGGTGTGGTGTCGTATTGGACATAGGAAGGTGATGGATTGGTTGTGTTTGGTATGTCGAACGCGAGAGCAAAATATGTAAATGTAAAGAAAAGTGGTGGAAGGAAATTATGGACACGGACGTGGTGCACGACACAATGGTTGCGATGGATATGGTGTTTGGTTTTGTGGTAGATGAGAGAAACTAAGCGAAGGACGCCTCCTTATATAGGAGTAGAACTCCTAATCCGATAAGGCATAGGATTCCTAGTAGATAAATCCTCCCCTTTAATTTAAATCCAAATAAATATTAAAATAAATCCAATCTAATCACTATCATATAATAATTTAAAATATATATTCGATAATATCAATTAATTTTAAATCATATTCATTAAATTTAAATCAAATAATAATTACTACAATAACTTAAATAACATTTAATATTATCTTAATACAGATAAATAATCATCCTAATAATTTAACTATAACGAAATTAACAAAACAATATAAAATCTATTTTTTATAAATCCAACAAACTTAATTTAAAAATACTTTGTTAAAATCTTTTATTGTTTCCAAAAATACTTATGGTTCTCAATTCCCATTTTTGAAACTAATTTCAATAAAACTAAAATAATTACCAACTGTTTTTTGTAAATCTTATTATCATTCAAGTATAATACTTAATAATTTTAAAACTAATTTAATACAAACAAAATTCAATATTCATCATAATAATTAACAAAGTTAGTTCCATCAAAATAAAATGAAGTATATTTCTACAAATTAATTTAGAAATTCTTTTCCATAAACATTAATCATAGATTGATCAAATCTAATCTAGTAATTGATCAAAATAATTAGTCAAAAATAATATTCAATGTTATTGTTCTAAATCAAAATAAAATAATGATAATATTAGATCAAATATTTCTAGAAGTACATTTCATAAAAACAAACTAGTAAATATTTTGTAAGGCCCCAGTCCCAAAATACATAGGACTAGGAACGTATACATGCCAGCTACGTATTGAGAGGACTCCAGCCCAGCTCGAATACGTATAAGTTGTCTGGTTTTCTAAATCAATCTATCAATTCAACTAATATCTATCTCAATTCACTGAAGATAAAGTCTTGTATAAACCAAATATATTAATACTGATCAGACATTAACATACCGGTTCCTTCAAATAACAGAAAAAGACAATACGCAATAAAGTGGACCAGTCTCTATTACAATTATCTTTGAACAAGCTTCTGAAGAAGAAATAGCTTGCAAAACGAGGCTATACAGCAGCATGATCGAAGTAAAATAAAATATGAAATTGGACGAATATGAAAAGATATAACTAAATATATATACCTGAAATCCTAGAGAAACAATCATCAATCCTCTAATGCATTCTACCTCGATAACTTCAACTAATACATGGAGAGATCACCAGGTCCTCAGGGGACTAGCAAGATACATAATATACAAGCCAAAATGTAGCAGTACAACATATGCAGAGAAATAAAAATGATCAAGGAAAAGTCAACTGAGGCACAATGGACTAAGATACCAAGATCTAAGACACAAAGAAACTAAGGCACTGGCATGCCATACTAGTCGTGGATAACTGGTCAAAGCTATAGAGTGTAGTCAAGGCAAGCACTCCCAATCTATAGTATCTCAATCGTAGTCAAGGCAAGCACTCACAACCGAGATTGTAGCCATTCCTAGTAAATAATCCTATAGACCATAGTCAAGGTAAGCACTCACAATCTATAGAATGTCAAAGTCAAGTCCTACTCAAGTCAAGTCAGGTCGAGTCATATTCAAGTCAAGGGAATCGTGGTGTAGGACTAGACGACTCTATCACGGAACACGATGAATACGAAAGCAATATAACATATAGTGAATGTATAGCAGGAATCAAGAACATGAATGTTCTAAATACAAGATAAAGTAAAAGTGGAAATAGAATAAGTAAACTATACGCAAGATATAGCAATCATGGATATAACAATATGAGGAAAATGAACCATAAAGAAGTAAAAAAAACATGCATATAAAATGTAATGTACAAGCTGGCAAGGTATACTTGCCTGATCCCACGGTGTGAAGATGAAGGGTCGCTCCGTGTCCACGCCTCCGGAATCCAACGTTCCTTAAATAATTATTTAACTAGTTTAAGTAATTAATCATAAAACTTATAATATGACTTAATTAGATAAATTAATATTTTAAACCACATTAACTATATTCAAATCTCTCGTGGCACTATTTATATTCATACACAACACACACATGTTCCATGGGACATCGGAACCTAGTTTTAGGGTTTTCGACTTCCAAATTATCGGTTATGCCCTACTTCAATAGCACACATAAAAATCATCTAAAATTCATAAAAATAATATTTAAATTATTTTATACATAATTAACTCTAAATTTCCATATTTAAAATTCTAAAGTATTATATGGCTAGTTGACTTCTATGTCAGCTAGTCTACCCGAAACTTGTCTGGATATCGTCAATTACTCAATATGGCTTAAATATACGTACTAAATAATAATTTAAATTAGAATTAATATAAATTATTACTCAAAATTACTCATGAACACAAGGGTTAACTTATTCTATAATTTTTGGATATTCTAGGTCAGCAGATTACCCAAAAAGCTAGTTTCGATCCCTATTTTTTCGACCAGATTTGAGTTGATAAAATTATGGAAAAATACTTAAAAATCACATTTCCCATATATTAAACTACATAAAATTCAGTTTTGAGTCAATTTCACATAGATCCTTTACAACGGGCTAAAATTAATCCTACCGTAACATAAATTTCACCACCATTAAACATGCAACTTTTAGAGATGAAAATACAAAACAAAAGACATAAAAATCTAATTTTTAGTGATTTAATCTCAGGTTTCCTACAGAATTTATAACATGAATTTGAGGTGGAAAAATTTAGAGCTTTTACCGAAACCCTTCACAAGATGAGTTGTTGGTGCTCCTCCTTGTCCAGGAACCCAACTTTCTTTGCTTTGCTTGCTTGGTATTCTCTTCTTGATGGGTTGGATGGCAATGGTGGTTTGATGATTTGATGGTGAAGGTAGAGTCTTTTGAAGGTTTAATGGTGTTTGGGTGAATAGATGGTGTAAAGGAGAGACTTTGAATGGGAGGAGATGATTGGTAGGTGTTGTGGAGGGAGAGGATGATGAAAGAGAGGGGAGATGTTGCTATTTTCAAATTAATGGGAAAGGGGCTGCTCTTGGGTGATAAATGAGAGTTTTTGTTTTATTATATTTTAGCATGATGATATATATATATTATATATATATATATATTATATATATATAATATATATATATATATATATATATATATTTTGGGTTTATATGTTAGGAGGGTGTTTCCATGCATGGCATGGCCGGCCAATATAGGAATGATTTTGGACGAAAATGCATGGAGCTACTCTGGTCGGCCTTGGTAGGTGGTTAGGTTAGTTAGTGGGTGGTTGGATATTAGTTAGTTAGGCTAAGGACTTAAATAGAAATATCCATATATATAACCTTCTATCCTTAGAGCCAAAATAATTCCAAAATCTGAATATATATATTTATTTTGTATTTTAATGTCCAACATGCCTACAAAAGGTTTGAATTTAGCTTGGAAGACATTCGGGAAAGTTTGGTGCAACCGGGTCTCCTAAAAAGTCATAAAGGCTTATATAAATTTATAAATCAATAAAAATAGACTTGTGCCACAATTTGAATTGTTAACATGTAAGAGGCTAAATATGACTATGACATCCCTAACATGGCTAGTATGCTAGTCAAAGCACCCGACTACACTAGGCATTCCATACTTTCTAGTCAACTTGCACATTCAAACCATTCATGACTAGCCCTTTTCATATATAAAAGTAGGATAAGTAATTAGAAATTAATAATATCCAAAACTATATTTTTAACTAAATTAAATATTCTTTAATTTAAGGGGTTTTACAATTATAATTATATCATATATATATATATATATATATATATATATATATATATATATATATATATATATATATATATATATTATATATACAAATTGATTATTTAAATTGCTATTGCTCAAAATAAATTTAAAATAACTCTACTGATCATGGCTACCTACATGCTCTACCAAGTGGGTTGGCTAGGTTAGGGTCCAAATATATATTTTTTAGTCAAACCAAACTCAAAAAGTTAAACAATGAGTCTCTTGTGTCATTCGTAAATAAATAGCACATGGGAACTCGATCGAGTGGCACACCCTTGGCATGTATGTCGTAGGCTCAAAATAGGTCAAAACCATATATGGGTCAAATAGTTTTGATCTAAGTCGAGTCTCGAGCTCACATTGGAAGTTAAGTCCAAATTATGATAATCGATCGAATGGCCTAAATTGATCCAAAATTGCATGAAGTCAAAAGAATGTTAGGGACAAGTTTGTATGGGACATGATATACCAAATTGAAGGTCAACCTGTCTACTTCAAAACTCATGAAGGATGTTTCGAAAGATTGGCATGTCTCGTGCTCCAAAAATCAAAGCTACGAAAAAGTACATCTATTTATAATAAATTTTAAAATATAATCAAATAAATACAATTCATATAAATAAATAAAAAAAATTCCAAAAATCAAGGTCCTTACAATTTTGCCCTTCAAAATATATACATTACTTTCTCAAACATGAAATATTTCCATCACGAAATATATATAATAATAACAAAAATTAGCACTTCCCATAATATTTAATTTAAAATTAGTTTTTGATAAAACAAATTATCATAAAATATTATGCACAAAGTATCGATGAAAATTACCTATAACACAATATTAAAATAAATAAAAAAAACTTTTGAAAATTCAGGAAGAGTTACAAATCTATCCACCTTAGAAATTTTTCGTCCTCGAAATTTCAAAGGATACGGTTAGGCACGATTAAGAAATAATCAAGAAATATATGATCAATGATCAAAATAAGTTAGATAGTGAATAGAATCGAACCTTAAGAAAAGATACCACGTGGCATGATTAAAGTATAATCAAAAGTGTCTAGTCACCATGGTTAGGGATATAATCGAAATAGGATTAGTTAAACAAGAAAAAGTCTTTAGGACGATTAACTACTGTTGGAATTATATAGGCATGTTCAACGATCAAATTTGGACAAAGTCTAAATGGTTAAAATCACTTAGATACAATTAAGATGTAGTCACGACCAAGGTTAATCATACAAGTCATCCAAGCATGATAACATTAAAAGTTGGCACGAGCATGAATAGATCAAAATAGTCATGATCACAATAGAATAAAAATTTAAACATTAGCAATAATTGAGTTGAAATATAGGCACGATTATGATTATAGTCAAAATAGTTTTAGTCACGATTAAAGTTATTTAAGAACGATCAAAATTAAAATCATGTTTGGCACGATCAACTAGTTAAGCAAAATTATTTAGGCACGATTATAGAATCAAGACCTAGGTACGACTATGACTCTAGTGAGATGAAATCAAAATATACTAAATGATTACGAGGAGGAACTAAATGATGAATTTTTGATAGGAAGATAAGAAAGAAGAAAGAACTACCAGTTTATTGAGAAGACGACGGTAATAAGAAATACGACACCAATCAATTTGGAAAATTAATAGTCGTATTCAATGAAGATATAGCCTCTATAGTATCTGAAAACCGTAAGCATATTCAAAGTCCTTTTGTCAAGAATTTATGCCTCGCTAGTATACATTTGGCTACAGTAAACCTTGGTTTCATGACTCGAGTATGATATTATATCAAATATTTTATTAACTCTACCAATATTGACATGCAATTCGAAGACCAAAATCGGACCATTAGGACAGTTCTAATAATATTCGATGACCTATGTTACCTGAAATTACTTCAACTTAGGGGTCATGTCTCGTCAGTGCGCTGCTGGTTGCAGTAACCCGCAGTCTCCATAATTCAAATAAATGGCGATAGTGCGCATCTGTCTTGCCATTTTACGTCATCGAAATTATTCCAACTATATCCATAAGAATTTCAAAGGAGCTTCTAGAATTTCAACAAGTTGATCATGATAGAAAATTGTAAGTATCCGTCCTTGAATGAAAAAATCAATTTTAAAAATTATACGATTGATTAGGAAGAAAACGATCAAAGGCAAGATAAATGTAAATCATATATATCTTTGAATTTTAGAAAGTGGACTCAAAATTAATATATGGGTAATCGAATCATGTTAGGCTCAAAAGTCAATGGATGGAAATAAATATACTCTTTAGGAAAAAAAATTACTTATGGTCATGGAAATAAATAAGAAAGACGGTCCGTATGATATGACGATGTTAGAGAAGGCAGAAAATAAAATTACACAAATGATCAAGATTAGGAATTGAATCCTAGGAAGGGCTAATTTACCAAGCGATTAGTCTACCTACCTTACTTCATACCATCATATCAAATACAATGGTATAATATTCTATGAAAATTCCCTAAGTTACCTAATAGGGTTTTAGATTTCAATAAATTTTTAGCTAAATCACATGGCCTACGTAGCAACCTTAACTACCCAACAATCAATTTTAATAAGGGACTCCTAGTCCTAGTCATTCTCCTAAAAATCAAATCGAATCCTAATTGTGAATGAGCATTTCCTCGTCGCAGGCTCGTAGTAGTACGACTAATATGGTACTACCATGAGTTTGCACTATTTACAAAGACTGACCTGCATAGGCCACCAAAAAAACTTGTCGTGATTCACACCAGCTTTTCGGGATGCGGGTCCGTGTCCAAGTCCAGCCTACGCTGCAGTGTCGGCGGTAGAACTTTGTCTAACCTGCAATAAACGAAAGCTCATAAAATATAACTTTATTTGCTCATTCGCAAAATTAAATCAACTTTACAATATTTACAAGTTTTACATTTGAAGAAAAAACAATATCTCACAAATTGAATCAACCCTTCTATTTAACTAGTCTTCTAGGATTTTAGCCTTCAATTACACCCATATCTCCCTAATGCTAAGAGTAGTCGCACTAACCTAAAAAATTGGTTTACAGTCAAGAATAGAACGAGAATATTTCTAACAGCAGTTCCAACAATTGACAAAGTCTATAAAGCAGTAAATAGTAATAAATACATGATGATGATAAGCATAGAACCATGGTATGAAATATTTGAGTAAGAACATGAGAGTATGGTAATAAAACAAAGAAGTAATATGAACAATAATAAACAACTAAACGGAAACAGTAATGTATAGCAAGGCTGCATCTAACTAGTGATTTGAAATACCACTTTCAAATGTGAACGGCTAAGGGATAAATTTGGCCAACCATACGTGTCGAATGCGGCTGCTATTCTCAATGTAAGACAAATGGGATATTTCTGGATAGTTCACATGTCTACTAAAGTATTTCTCCGCCCGACTAGTACTCATGGATTCAAACAAGTCATGAATATGAAAATCATACATTAGTTACGAACATGGTAAAATATCTCACATGTATGGAATCCATATACTACTCCGTGTAACAATCGTATCGAGAATTAAATAGAAAATCAATATAAAATAATACTAATACATGTATGATAGAAGTTATCAAATATGAAAACTATCAAAAATGTACTCGCCTGGGGTCCTTTACTTGTGAAACCGATACTCCCGTTGGGCCCAGGATAGTCTGATTGGTTAGGGTCAACGTGAAGAATTTCAAATTCGCAAGAAAATTTGGAGTATGATTAGTCACGGTAAGAATTTCTAATCTAAGAGAAAAGTTTGGAAAGGAATTTCTTAATACAAAAGTATAATATATATTTATTAAGAAAATATTTATAACTATTACGAATTATCTATTAGAATATTTTTAGGAACATAATAGAAAATACTTATAAATTATTCATTTAGAAATATTATATATATATATATATATATATATATATATATTATATATATATTAATATATATATATATATATATATATATACTTATGGTGAAAATACATATTAACTACTATGACCCATTCAAGAAAATACTTATAATATTAGAAACTATATCTTCTACTGGCAAAATACTTTTAGAAAAAAACATAAAAATTAGAAAGCCTTTATGGCAAAATCTAGTATTTAGTCAAATATATTATAGGTCAACAGCTTTAAAAAACTTAGAATAATATTTAAGGAGTTTTAAATCTAGTTTTAAAAAAGGGGTAGGGTCCGAGCCCAATAATAAATTTGTTACAATATAATTTTAGAAGGTATTATATAATTCTCAAAATAAATAATAATATTAATAATAGTATAATAATAGTAACAATAATAGTGATAATGATAATGATAATAATAGTGATAAATGAAAATCATAACCAAAGCTAAATAATAGTATACTTAACTTTGTAAACAATAAAGTAGATTATACTAATATAATTTAAAACCCATGGTAAAATAATATGTATACCTATGCTAACCTACTTTATACTAATACTTAAATATTCTGATAAATATTAATATATACAATAAAATAAAACTGATTCTTCCTTATGTTGGAACATGAATGAGTCTTCTCAGTCTCCAACACTAACCCATAAACTATCAAATAGAATTAAATCGACTCCTTTGCAAACTAATGAGAGAGGAAATAAATAAGAAGGGGAGAGGTTCGAATAGTTTGAATAACTCACCAGAGCTTTGGAGTCGGCCCTCGCTCGGTGGTGCGGCGCTTGTCACGACCCGCACCCTAGAGTAAGGGCACGAGAAGTGGGTACGTCCAGCCTACGCCGCAGTGTCGGCAGTAGAACGCTGTCCTAGGTCCCAACATCTAACAATATAAAGCTTAAACAATTTATACTCCCCGAATGGGGGTGACATAGCAGAAAGTAACTCAATCACAACTAAGGCAGATGATAAGATAGCAGATAGATATATAGATAAAACTGCTGAAATGAAAGGAACATCCCAAGTACAATAGAGAGTCTAAGTGTCTAAGATAAATACATAATCCCAGGTATCAATATGTACAATCATCCAGAGAGTAAAGTAAATGAAACACATCCTAGTCTAGTGGGGTCTGCTGCTGGTCCAGGTCTAACATCTCATCTAAAGTAGCCCGTAATAGGTATCCATACCAGCCTCCTCCTCGTCCTCTGTAATATTTTTAACAGGTCCAGTCAGGACAGGAGCGAGCACAATACATCTCAACAGTTCATAGCAGGTTAGAAAATATAATCATGCAGTAAAGTAAGATACAGGAACTGAAAGAAGTATGGAATGTAAACAGAGAAAACTGTAATGGAAATATACACTGTAAATAGAGAGCTAACTGTGGCTAGTGAGTCAGAGTATAATATAAACATGTGAATGGCAAAGGAGATTCTGGAAACTATACTATGGAGTGATTCTGGGAACTACACTACTTGGATATTATTCACATGTTTACTTCTACTCCCCCGTACCCCCAATCAATACACAAAGATCCAGCCAGGTTATGTTATGATTCCATGTAAAGGCCCACAAGGGGATACATGGAGGTCCCATAAATGGGATTCTGGAAACCCAATAAATGGGATAAGGATTCAAAGAAGACTCTGTGATCATAAGAGTATATGTCACAAGTGGTCAATGAACCAACGAAGCATAGTGATACGCCATGTAAGTGAAACGCACAAAACATGTAGTACCCGATGCTCCCTGAAGGGATAACATCTCAAGAAGGGATCCATATAGTACTAATCCGTATGACAACAGTGACAGTATCAAGTAAAGTAATTTAATGCAGGAGAATAATTCTAAGTAGGATATGAAATGATCAGAGAATGTACTCGCCTGGTATCTGGGTGTCCAACTGAAAAGTACTAGTCCGAGGAGTGGTATCTGGCTCCTATTTAGAACAGCACAGGTCACAACAAGTCCAGAATGGTAAAATAAGTACTACAATGTATTCTACATGAATCTAGGTCAATCTAGGGCCAAAGTCAACTCTTGGTCAACTCTGGTCAACCCTAGAAGTCAAACTAGGTCAACTATGGTCAAACTAGGTCAAACTAGGTCTAACAAGTCTACACTAGTCTAGCAAGTCTATTCTAGGTCTAATCAAAGCTATACAAGCCCAATCTAGGCTCACTAGTCAAACAGACTCACATATATGCCATAGGCTGTATCATGCATATAGGCTAACCCTAACACATACCCAAGTCAAATTCTATATCTAAACAATACACTCTTGATATATATATATATATATATATATATATATATATATATATATAATCTAATACATACATATATATATATATAATACATATATTTAGTACACACACAAGTTACATATATATGATACTTGTATATATGCTAATATAACCTATACACCCATTGTAGGTATCTATACTAGATACCCATATATTACACAAACTATATTATATATATATACACATTACATTATATATATACATTACAAATTTACATATATTTACATTAGGAAATAGGATATATAGAGAGGGAAACTATGGGATATGTGTGTGTGTCTAAAGGGGGTGTGTGTGTGTGTGAAGACATAGGAGGGTGGCAAGTAGTGAGTGTCACAGGAATCCCAAGATAGGGACTGTGCAAACAGTGTGAGGGTGTGTGTGTGTATAACCATTTGTGTGTGTGTGAGTAGTGTAAGAGTGGTGTGTGAGATAGAGGTGTGTGAACTGTGAGTGCTGTGTGTTCAGAAGAAGAGAACAATGAAGGAATCAACCAGTGTGTCAACCTCAGGTTTATCAGTGCATGTGTGATGTGTAGGGGTGTTAGAAACCATAGGTGGATAGGGTATACATAACAGTTGAGTTCTCAGAACAGTGTATCAATTTAACAATTCAATTATAAATTTGAAAAGTCAAAACCCATGCTCATATGAACCCCCAATATGTGTCAAACATTTGCACTAACAGGGAAAGGAATGTGTAGTCTATAGTCACCCATGAAGCCAACCAATTAGTGAACACAACATGAACTCAGAATTCAGAAATTAAGAAGCCAAAACCATATATTTATAATTCCCTAGTTCAGTCCAACTCAGTGACAGTTTTCACATGTTCAAATTCGACATCCAAACCCCACAATTTCAACCCAAAACTCACACACAGGTAAATAACTTATAGGAGAACCTTAATAGGGGTCTAAACAGGTACTTAACTACAATTAAACTAACTAAAATGACTGCCCAAAACCAATTTGAAAAACTGGAAAAAAATCAGTGAAGAACACTGTTTCAGGAAAAAACGGGGAAATAAGAAATTGATGATTAAAAATGAACCAACATGCAAATCTATTGGTTGGTAATTCAAATACTATGTGTGAAGGTGTCTCTGGAAGTGTCAAGTGTCCACTACGAGGACACGGCCATGTCCAAAACGAAAAATGCTCGAAACAGTGCACTGAGACACATTACACAGATAGTGCATCGTGCACAGGTGCACGCGTGTCATGCACTCGACACGATGCAAACTGGGTCACGTGCACGTGTCAGTAGGTGTGCCTAGGGTAGACTAGGTGTGTGTCACCCTGATTCGTGTCCTCGTGTCGCCGTCTCAGCTGTGTCGAGCCGTATCAGTGGCTAAATACACACTGTGCACAGATCAGTGAGGAATCAGTGTACGACTGATTTCTCTCCAACCCGACCACAAAACCCTAATAAACTTTGGGGGTATGATGTCAGTGCATGCCCCCTAGTGTCCACAAAATTTTGTGTCGAACCATCAAGTGTTGTGTCCTGCAGGAGGCCCGAGTGGCAGGGAAGAACTGTAGCAGCGCGCGCGCGTGTCCAAAACGTGTGCACGAGTGTCTAAACGACACGACACAGACTCGATTCAATCTCAGAGCAAAAGAAATGAATAAGCGACACAAAAATACATTTTCCTATTCAAAAAGTTTTACAAAAACAGAACGAAATGTCCATTGAGACATTTCGTCATAACACCTTTGGCTGTCACTGCTACGTGTCCGATACGGACACGTACAGGACACAAATTCCTACAAATCCTATTCCTATAAGGTCAGGATACTTAGGGCTAGGCATCCATGCAATTAAAACCAAATTTAAATAGGTGGATTAGGATTTTACCTATGGTGTTCTCCAACACAAAAACCCCTTTGAATGAGTATTCTCAAAAGCCACCAAACTCCTTCAAATTGATAGAAAACTGAGAATAACCAATTCCAACAGCAAGAAAACAACAATTAGAACCTATTGCAATTTATTTGGATTAAAAAGGAGTTAAAATAGGATTTTATAGGGGTTTTTGAAGTAGGGAAAAATATCTCTTTCTAAACTTGCTCTTTCCTAATTAATGAGGCTAGCCCTAAATGGAGGAGAATATTTATAGGAGGGGGGTTTCCCAATGGGTGTAGTAGATGGACAAAATAGTGTTAGGGTTAGGGTTAGGCATTAGTTAATGGGCTTTGGGCCTATATGGCTAGTTATTGATTTAATGTTTAATCACAAGTCATGGCTTATGACTTAAATGATCTAACTTGAGTCAAATAACCAAACCATGGGTCAACTATAGTCTAACTAGGGTTGCATATCCTAAACAAGTCCAAACTCAACTAGGGTTAGCTCCTAGGTTAGTCTACCAAGGTCATTGCTAGTCAAAGTCAACCTAGTCAACCCTCATTCAAACAATTCCAAAATAAATTCTAAAAATTCCCATAAATTCAAATAAATTATAATAAATTCAAATAACCCCAAAAATGACAAAAATACCCTTAAATTAGAAATGATAAATAAAATACCCTAATCACAAGTCATGATTTTAAATAGTTTAAAAAGATTAAAAATCACCAAGAATCATAATATGAATTAAATATAAATAAATAATAATTATAATTACAAAATTTTAAAATTACCCTCATCTAGAAAACTGGGTGTTACAGCGCTGGAGTTGAGCGCCGGTAGAGGCTCCACAGCGAGGAGGTCGAGGAGGAGGCACAGCGGCGAAGAACTTGCGACGGGGGTCCTGGTCACGGTCGGGCGGCCTCTTCGGCATGGGCTCGTCGGAGCTCGTCGATGGCACGGTGATGCGAGGGAAGGGCTACTCGTGGAGGAGAAAGTTGGGGTATGGGCACTCCGACTAGGGTGTTGGCATCGGGCGAACGACGTCGGCTCGGTGGACATCGGGGATGATGATGCGGCCAGATCTGGTTAGCTAAGGTGGACTGGGGTCAAGGCAATGATGGAGGCTTCCGATGGTGGAGAAGCGGGAGATCGAGCTGCGGCCAGAAGACGGAGGAGGGTCGCAGGGCTGAGCAGGAACATGGACGAGTCTGATAGCAAGGTGGAGGCGGTGTTATGGCGAATGAAGGATTGGGGTGGTCACGGTGGACACCGATACTACGGTACGGCCAGGTGAGGTTAGGTTAGGGACTTTGGTTTATTTTATTTTATTATGGTGATGTTTGTTGGCGGTGGTGGCAGCGATGGGATGCCAGATATGGCAGTGATGGTGGTGGTTATGAGAGGATGATGTGGTGGTCGAGGACTATGGTGACTGCAGGGCTGACTAGGAGGAGGAAGTCGGGGGTATGTTGTGGAGATGGAGTTGTTGTTGTAAAAAAAATGGTGGAAGGAAATGGTGGACATGAACACGGTGCATGACATAATGGTTGTGATGGATGTGGTGTTTAGTTTTGTGGTAGATGAGAGAAACTTGGGAGAAGGACCTCCTTATATAGGAGTTCTACTTCTAATCCGATAAGACGTAGGATTCCTGGTAGATAAATCCTTCCCTTTAATTTAAATCCAAATAAATATTTAAAAGAAATCCAATCTAATCACTATCATATAAGTAATATTTAAAATATATACTCGATAATATCAATTAATTTTAAATCATATTCATTGAAATTTAAGTCAAATAGTTAATTACTACAATAACTTAAATAACATTTAATATTATCTTAATCCAAATAAATAATCATGTAATAATTTAACTATAACAATATTATCAAAATAATATAAAATCTATTTTTTATAAATCCACAAACTTAATTTAAAAATACTTTAATAAAATCTTTTGTTGTTTCCAAAAATACTTATGGTTCTCAATTCCATTCTTTGAAGCTAATTTCAATAAAACTAAAATAATTACCAAAATTTTTCGTAAATATTATTAGAATTCAAGTATAATACTTAATAAATTTAAAACTAATTTAATACAAACCAAATTTAATATTCATCATAATAATTAACAATAGTTAGTTCCATCAAAATAAAATGAAGTATATTTCTATAAATTAATTTAGAAATTCTTTTCCATAAACATTAATCATAGATTGATCAAATCTAATCTAGTAATTGGTCAAAATAATTATTCAAAAAAATATTCAATCTTATTGTAATAAATCAAAAGTAAAATAAATGATAATATTAGATCAAATATTTCTAGAAGTACATTTTATAAAAAAAATAAACTAGTAAATATTTTTTCCCTTCAAAATATATATAATTACTTGCTCAAACATAAAATATTTTCCATCACAATATAATAATAATAACAAAAATTAGCACTTCCCATAATATTTAGTTGAAAATTAGTTTTTGATAAAACAAATGAACATAAAATATTATTCACAAAGTATCGATGAAAATTACCTTTAAACACAATAATTAGAATAAATAAATAAATTTATTTCAAAAATTTGGGAAGAGGAGTTACAGTGTGTGTGTGTGTGTGTGTGTGTGTGTGTGTGTGTGTGTGTGTGTGTGCGCGTGTGTGTGTGTGTGTGTGTGTGTGTGTGTGTGTGTGTGTGTGTGTGTGTGTGTGTGTGTGTGTGTGTTCATGTAGCCTTGTTTGTGTCAATTTCACACATACATGTCTTGACTGCCACGCTCCAGTCCTAAAATTCACGGGACTAGGTCACGTGGCAATGGTCAGCTACGTATCCAAGTGGACTCCAGTCCAAAACTGAATATGTAAAGCTGTCCTAGATTTGTGTAGCTACCACTATAACATGTCTATTGCTCAACCCACGAAACAAGTACATAAAGAATGAAAAATATGAGAACCAATCTGCATCCTAATAATCATATGCCCGAATAGACTTATGAGCACCCTGAATTTCGGGCTGATTTTTTATTTTTATTTTTATTTTATTTTTTGATTGTTTAGTTTCAATAAATAATTTATTCTATTTATTTATCTGTAAATGTGCTTTTCCGTGCCTTTGATATTTGGAGTGTCAGGGATGTTCAACTCTGAAAATCTTCTTCACGAGTTTTGTAGTGGACAGGATTACCTTCATGATGGTATATAGTGTCCCATCCAAACTTGTTCCCTTGTACTCTTTTTGTTTCGCACAACTTCGGATCGATTTAGACCATTTGATTATTAATTATTTTTCCACTCTTTTCCTTGATCATTTTTAGCACGTTACCGTAACTTTTCATTTGGGAGCACAAGACCAGTCAGTTTCTTGAAACCAACTCATCATGCATGATCTACTCAAGACGCTCTTCACCCATGACCTTCGTGTCCTACTCAGACATGCCATTTTGTTCTCTATTGGCTTCACACAACTTTTCTGACACGTGATCCGATTTTATTTCATCCCACGATGTCACATTCATTTTCTAACTTAATTTGTGGGAACCCTGTCGACCAAAACTTGTCAGCCCCAATTATGGACATAGGCCCACATTGAGCCTACTACCCGCATGACACTTGTGTCCTATTTATTGGAATCCCCATGTGCTACTTATTTACCCATGATCATCAATACCTATTATTATTCGATTTTTGCACAATGTCCGGTTTTGATCCAATCCGGCTTGACTGAACCCAACCCCAGCTCCATGTAACTCTCCATCACCATCACCCTCAGCCTCATTATCTTTGAAAAATATCAAATTCTTATCCTACCTATTTTTAATATTTAATGGAAAATTTCCTTTGTTTAAATCCCTATAGGAATGACCAAATTCCTATAATTAATTACTACCCTTGATTTTCCTCATTCAATCCTCACCATTTATTTCCCAAATACCCATACAAACCCCCCAGCCACATGTGGCCGGCCCTAAAACCTAAGAATTGGTTTTCTCTCTCATCCCTCTCTCACAATTATTATTCTCTCTCTTCCTAAATTTCTAACATCCATTCACATGCAAACTTCCTCTTTTCCTCTCTCCTCTCCTACAGCACACTCGGCCATGCCCGAGCCCAACCTGGCCAGATCCTTCCGAGCTTCGCAGTGGCCTAGCCATCGGCCACCACCTGGCCAGTCACCACCACTTATCCTCTTCCCTCCTCTTCTTCATAACCATCATCACCAACACCACATTAAACCGCCACCACCATCATCATAACCTCTCGACCACCACCTCCACCTCCATGTCTGCCGTGCCGCCGCATCCTCGTCGGTCGGGCCTGGCTATGCAGCCCCGTGCGCAGCTGTGCGCACCAGTGGCAGTAGCAGCTGCATGCTCGACAAGCCGTGCGCCCCTTGGCCGCGTGCGCACGGGCGGTGCAGAGCCGCCGTGGCCGGCCGCCGCCGCCATGGCTGGCCTCCTCCGTCGTGGACGAACACCGGCGACCCCCTGGGTCTGCCACCTCGCTCTTCGGCACGACGTATAGGCGATTCGTGCATTTCTACGAAATCCCGCCGTGACGTGCGCGAAATCAAATCCATTTGGACGCTCCGTCGCAGCGACTTCGTACACGTTTTCCCAGAAATCTGATCATTAGATCGGCAATTTCTTCACTCCATCAATATCTCGGTATATCCACCTTCACTCCTGTCAATTTTCATCCGTTGATTTTATCGTTTGATACATCAAAATCGGCCACCAAGTTGACCGTTTAAATTGTATTAATTTTGGACTATTTTGCGGGGTCAACTTCGTCAGCTTGTACCTCCTCCACCGCATCTCCGTGTAGCATGCTACCAGTTTCTGTACGAAGCTGGTATAACCCTCTTGCTACCCCTCCAGTTTCGTTTCATTGTGAGCTTGTTTGATTTGTTGAATTCGACGCCAAAGTTGGTCGCCCGAATTCGTAATTTCCAACTTGTAAAATTCCATTTTTGAACACGGGACTCCAGATTTCATTTCTGACACCACCAGTAGACTCGTGGCGTCGTTTTGGCATGTTTTTATATAAATTTTATTAGATTTGGAGGACGTGGGCCCTGGCACATTTTTCGGTGCAAAGTGGGTTCCACAGTCCGGGTTAACGGGACTTTTTGACTGCCGCCTCATCGGAATCCAATTCCGGATATACCGTTGAGTTCAGTATCGTCATTCTGGACTCGTTGACATATAATTTGCTAGGTTTTGGTGGACATTGGATCCGACACGTATTTTGGTGCAAGTCGGATACCAATATTCGGATCAACGGGTCATTTTGAGATCGGCTCATCGAAATCCAATTTCGGATATACCGTTGAGTTCGTATCGTCATTCTGGACTCGTTGACATATAGTTTGCTGAGTTTTGAGAACTTTGGCTCCGGCACGCATTTTCGTGCAAATCGGAATTCCAAGTTCTGATCAACGGACCAAATTGAGATCGGGTCAAGGGAATCCAATTCTGGAGATACCGTTGGGTTCGTATCGTCATTCTAGTTTTCGTGAACATATAATTTGTTATATTTTTTAGACTTGTTTTTTTGCACGTATTTTGGTGCACAACGGACTCCGACACGGATACCGTTTTGACCCGAAATTACCTTTTTACCCTTGTGTCCAAATTGGACCGATGGATAGGCTATCCTAGCTAATTTGACTATTCTGGACACGTTGGCGATGTTTATTTCATCATCCGACAATATTTGTTGATAATTTCTCTGAGTTTAACCTTTTTATAATTAATTCTTATAATGTTCGTATTTCGGGATTAGTACAACGAAACTGAGCTCAGTCAATTCCAGTGATCTCACATCGCTAAAATTGACAAGATGGATACGTGGATCACTATAATAAGATTATCAACTTTACCGTTGATCTTCTTATCTCGATTTACGTGTCGTAAGTTTCGACGTACAAATAACGAAGTACACGTTATATCTTTAATAATTAGACTAGAATTGACCCTATTTGACCAGAGTTGACCAGTTGACCCAAAGTCAACTGTAAGTCAATACTTGACCTAGTTTGACTAGATTATTGACCGAAGTTGACCTAGAGTTGTTTTGACTTAGAAGAACCTAGGATAATATAGATTTTTGTAGAGATTCATTTATTACAACTTGAACACCTTGTAACATGTGTTGCTTTAAATAGGATTCTTTGGTTTCAGTTGGACCCCCTATACTTATCAGCTGTTCAGGTTATCAGGCGAGTATATTCTCTGATTATTTCATATCCTGCTTAGAATTATTTTCTACATTAAATTACTTTACTTCTACTGTTACGTTGGTCACACGGATTGGTACTATATGGATCCCTTCTTAGATGTTATCCTTAGAGAGCATCGGGTACTATATGTTCTGTGCGTTTCACTTACATGGCGTATCACTATGCTTCACTGGTTCTTTGATCACTTGTGACATATACTCTTATGATCACAGAGTCTCCTAGAATCTCTTATCCCTATTTACTGGGTATCCTAGAATCTCCTAGAATCTCCATTTATGGGACATCCATGTATCACCCTTCGGGGGCCTTTGCATGGAATCATAACATAACCTGGTTGGATCCTTGTATATTGATTGGGGGTACGAGGAAGTAGAAGTAGACATGTGAATAATACCCAAGTAGTATCTTATCAGAATTTCTTCCATAGTATTTTATCAGAATCTCCTATGCCATTTATATGTCTATATTGTACTCTGACTCACTAGCCACTGTTAGTCTCTATTTATAGTAGATATTTCTATTACAGCTCTCTCTCTGTTTACATACAGCATTTCTTTCAGTACTTGTATCTTACTTTACTGTATGATTTTATTTTCTAACCTGCTATGAACTGTTGAGATGTATTGTGCTCGCTCCTGTCCTGACTGGACCTGTTGATAAATTTTACAGATAACATGGAGGTTGCCTGCTAGCCTAGAGGAGACACAGTAGAGGTTGTATAGGTAGCTAGGATTTTGCTCAGTTTATTTTCAGTTGTCTTGAGTTGTATTTATGGATTTCTGTATTTGAGCTTTGAGATGTATTTCTGGGTTTGTGTATCATAGACACTTAGACTTCTATCTGCTGTATCTCTTTTAGATTTCATGTTTTATCTATCTTCCATTATGCTCTACCTTAGATGTGATTGAGTTTATATTCTGCTATATCACCCCCATTCGGGGAGTATAAACTACTTAGCCTTATACTGTTAGATGCATGAGACCTAGGACAGCGTTCTACCGCCGACACTGCGGCGTAGGCTGGGCGTTGTTACGTTCTTGTGCCCTTACTCTAGGGTGCGGGTCGTGACATATTTTTAGTGGTGGCCCATGCAGGTCGAGTTTATGTAGTGGTATTCGAACTAGAGTACCACTACAGCCTGCAGTAGGATTATGATATATTTTGAAGGTACTCAATCACAATTAGGATCCCTTGAGAGATTCCTGGGACGACCCTTGAGAATCTTATTTTAACCTCGATTTGAAAATTCTTTTTCCCTTGATTTGATTTATCTTTACTTTATGTTGATTGAATTTGATTTTGATAGATTATTGTTGAATTTGAGTTTGTATTTATTGATTTTGATGAATGATTGTTGAATTTTGAATCTTGATGTTAGTTGTAGCATCCGAGTTTGTATTTATATGATTTGAAGGATTTTGTTCATTTTTGAATCTTGATGTTCGTTGATAAATTTGATTTTTGGGTATTCATTGTTGATTTAAATTAATTTTTGTCAAGATTAAATTATATGGGCTAGGTCATCTAAGTTTTGGAATCTAGTCTTCTATAGTCACATTAGCCAGCATGATGAGGACATATAGTCTGATTTTGGATATATTTCTCGGGTGTGGGGATTTAAGGTTTTCGCAGCCAAGCTAGCGGCATCGCAAAAATGTTAAATACCATGATTCTAGAGGTATGTGCCTAAGTCGATGACTCTGTGATTATCGTAGCCTTGCTTACTAGTATGACGAGGATTTAGAGTACCATGATTTTGGATAGACGCATATGATTATTAGATTGTACCTTAAATATTTTCGAACATGTTTTCTCTACTTTTGTTCCAGTCCTTCAATTTTTTTATTATTATTATTATTTGTTTGCTTTGTTTTGCTTCTCATTATTTAACTTAGGAGTAGCTTTACCTGTTTTATAAACCTCGTGTAACTTCTTACAAAATTTATTTCTTCTTAATACAATAAATCAATGATTTTGCTAGGCCTTATTTTGGATTTGGTATTATAATTCTGGTTTCAAAAAAATGGGTTCCTCTTTTAAACAGATAAGCAGAACAGATTCTATTATCATTTTTTTCTGCCAATATTTTTATTACCATCGTTCCTTGTCTTATATACCTGTCCTGATTATATCAATTCCGTCTCGTATCACATTTTGTCAGCTGTACTTGAACCCCTGAATCTTTATATCGTTTTTATATGAGAAATGTTAAGGAAATGACGTGAATCATCTAGGTCAAAAATGATGTAATTGGTTATCATATATGATTTTGTAGGAATCAAAATGTTGGATGTCAAATATGAAAAATTTGAAATGGAGATGTAGTAAAGGTTTAAAATAAAATCGAGGGATAAATGTTATCAATTTAGAAACAATCACAGAAAGTTGGTTATGAATAATTCATGGATGTATTTCAAAGCTAATGAGGATGTTCAAGGTCAACCTAGTTTTGAGAACTTAGAAAATCTTGGTTATTGATTCTGGAAAACTTTTACTCTGAGGCTATGTAGAAATTTAAAAATGAAAAAAATGGAGAATTTTATTGTATTCAATGATTATGCAAAATTGAACTAGATATTGTAAGAGGGTGACTAGAGACAGAGAGAACACAAGGATTTTACGTTATAGAAATTATTTTAGATGATTGGAAAAAATTGTAGAATTCAAAAGGATAATATTTGAAGGTGAATGTTGAAGAAAATATGAAGGTTGATTTATAAATAAGAATAAATTTTGTGTGACATAGTGGTATTGGAGTTTAGTAAATATGAGACTCGATTTAAACAAGTTCAAGGATTTCATAAACTGGATTTAGAGGTTTCGGATCTAAATTAAACGAGGTGAAGGAATTTGGAAATTTGATTAAACGAATAAGTGTTGACTCCTAAATAAGAGGGGTATGTTTCATGGAAAATGTTTTATAAGTTAGAAATTTTGTCTATGGTGATCACGGTAAAGGTTTAGATGACTGAAGGTTATAAAATTTCGATGATAGTCATATGAAGGTTGATTTTCATATTGGGACTTGTGAAAAAAAAATATGGTTTGGCAAATGATAAACTGATTGTATTAGAGAGAGATGATTTACTGACTTCGTATGAAATCTTTTCCTGTTTTCTCTAAAAGGGTTTTTCAATATCATTGAATCATAGTTTCCTTAATCATGACCATATCGACTTCAATTATCTTTTCT
Organism: Iris pallida; assembly: GCA_029216955.1. Classification (NCBI taxonomy): domain Eukaryota; kingdom Viridiplantae; phylum Streptophyta; class Magnoliopsida; order Asparagales; family Iridaceae; genus Iris; species Iris pallida. The sequence goes on from JANAVB010022999.1 coordinate 6,167,766, forward strand.
TATCATATTAATATCTTGGGTTGTACTCAATTGAATTAAATTTGATTGTGACCTGAATCTCCATCCTTGTATGCTCGTTCTCAGACTTTGTTGAACATGTCCTCCATATTGCCCAAATCTTGATTTCCCCAATTTGGTCAACTTAGATCGTATCGAGACTAAATATTCTTAATATGTTTTGTGATTGGAATTTTCCATGAAATTGGCTTTCATTCTTTAACTTATGATTTTGATTTTTCTAAACCCTTTATAGATAATTGGTAGTTACCTTTCTTTATTTTTATGATAAGTACCAGTTTTCACATAGGATGGTAGGCTGTCTTACAGTTTTGATGATTTGTTATTTATGCATCTTTCTAGTTTAGCACCCTAGATTGCTTGTGTGTTTTGATACCCTATGACCATTTTGGTTTAGCATGACTAGTATACCTAGATGAGACTTTCACTACCACCGTATGCCATGACCCTGTATGTCGTCCTTTTTAGTCATATGTTTATTTAAGTTCTGGGACTTGATTGTGGGGGTTTGACCTAGAAGGAGTACGAACATTTTAATTTTGAGGATGAAATTTTTATAAAGTGGGTAGGATGTGAGCACCCTGAATTTCGGGCTAATTTTTTATTTTTATTTTATTTTATTTTTCTGATTGTTTAGTTTCAATAAATAATTTATTCTGTTTATTTATCTGTAAATGTGCTTTTTCGTGCCTTTGATATTTGGAGTGTTAGGGATGTTCAACTCTGGAAATCTACTTCACGAGTTTTGTAGTGGACAGGATTACCTTCATGATGGTATATAGTGTCCCATCCAAACTTATTCTCTTGTAATCTTTTTGCTTCGCACAACTTCGGGTCGATTTAGACCATTTGATTATTAATTATTTTCCCACTCTTTTCCTTGATCATTTTTAGCACGTTACCGTGACTTTTCATTTGGGAGCACAAGACCAGTCAGTTTCTTGAAACCAACTCATCATGCATGATCTACTCGAGATGCTCTTCACCCATGACCTTCGTGTCCCACTCAGACATGCCATTTTATGCTCCATTGGCTTCACACAACTTTTCTGACACGTGACCCGATTTTATTTCACCCCACGGTGTCACATTCATTTTCCAACTTAATTTGTGGGAACCCTGTCGACCAAAACTTGTCAGCCCCAATTATGGACATGGCCCACATTGAGCCTACTACCCGCATGACTCTTGTATCCCATTTATTGGAATCCCCATGTGCTACTTATTTACCCATGATCATCAACACCTATTTTTATTCGATTTTTGTACAATGTTCGGTTTTGATCCAACCCGGCTTGACTGAACCCAACCCCAGCTCCATGTTACTCTCCACCACCATCACCCTCAGCCTCATTATCTTTAAAAAATATCAAATTCTTATCCTACCTATTTTTAATATTTAATGGAAATTTTCCTTTGTTTAAATCCCTATAGGAATGACCAAATTCCTATAATTAATTACTACCCTTGATTTCCCTCATTCAATCCTCACCATTTATTTCCCAAACACCCACACAAACCCCCCAGCCACATGTGGCCGGCCCTAAAACCTAGAATTGGTTTTCTCTCTCATCTCTCTCTCATAATTATTATTCTCTCTCTCTTCCTAAATTTCTAACATCCATTCACATGCTAACTTCCTCTTTCCCTCTCTCCTCTCCTACAGCACACTCGGCCATGCCCGAGCCCAACTTGGTCGAATCCCCCCGAGCTCCGCCGTAGCCTGGCCATCGGCCACCATCTGGCCAGTCACCACCACTCATCCTCTTCCCTCATCTTCTTCATAACCATCATCACCAGCACCACTTTAAACCGCCACCACCATCATCATAACCTCTCGACCACCACCTCCACCTCCACGTCCGCCGCGCCCTCGCCGGCCAGGCCTGGCCGCGCAGCCCCGCGCGCAGCTGTGCGTACCAGTGGCAGTAGCAGCTGCATGCTCGACAAGCCGCGCGCCCCTTGGCCGCGCGCGCACGGGCGGTGCAGCGCCGCCGTGGCCGGCCGCCGCCGCCATGGCTGGCCTCCTCCGTCGTGGGCGAACGCCGGCGACCCCCTGGATCCGCCACCTCGCTCTCCGGCGCGACGTATAGGCGATTCGTGCATTTCGCACGAAATCCCGCCGTGATGCGCGCGAAATCAAGTCCGTTTTGGCGCTCCGTCGCAGCGACTTCGTGCACATGTTTCTAGGAATCTGACCATTGGATCGGCGATTTCTTTCCTCCGTCACAATCTCGGTATATCCAACTTCACTCCTATCAATTTTCATCCGTTGATTTTATCGTTTGATACATCAAAACCGGCCACCAAGTTGACCGTTTAAATTGTATTAATTTTGGACAATTTTGCGGGGTCAACTTCGTCAGCTTGTACCTCCTCCACCGCGGCTCCGTTTGGCGTGCTACCAGTTCCTGTGCGAAGTTGGTATAACCCTCTTGCTACCCCTCCAGTTTCGTTTCATTGTGAGCTTGTTTGATTGGTTGAATTCGACGCCGAAGTTGGTCGTCCGAATTCGTAATTTCCAACTTATAAAATTCCATTTTGGAACACGGGACTCCAAATTTCATTTCTGACACCACCAGTAGACTCGTGGCATCGTTCTAGCATGTTTACATATAAAATTTGTTAGATTTGGAGGACGTGGGCCCTGGCACATTTTTCGGTGCAAAATGGGTTCTACAGTCCGGGTCAACGAGACTTTTTGACGTCGGCTCATCGGAATCCAATTCCGGATATACCGTTGAGTTCGTATCGTCATTCTGGACTCGTTGACATATAATTTGCTAGGTTTTAGTGGACATTGGATCTGGTACGCATTCCGGTGCAAGTTGGATACTAATATCCGGATCAACGGGTCATTTTGAGATCGGCTCATCGGAATCCAATTCCGGATATACCGTTGAGTTCGTATCGTCATTCTGGACTCATTGACATGTAGTTTACTGAGTTTTTAGAACTTTGGCTCTGGCACGTATTTCCGTACAAACCGGAATTCCGAGTTCTGGTCAACGGACCAAATTGAGATCGGGTCAATGGAATCCAATTCTGGAGATACCTTTGGGTTCGTGTCGTCATTCTGGTTTCGTGAAAATATAATTTATTATATTTTATAGACTTGTTTTTTTGCACGTATTTCGGTGCAAAACGGCTCCGACACAGATACCGTTTTGATCCGAAATTACCTTTTTGCCTTTGTATCCAAATTGGACCGATGGACAGGCTATCCTAACTAATTTGACTATTCTGGACACGTTGGCGATGTTTATTTCATCATCCGACAATGTTTGTTGATAATTTCTCTGAGTTTAACCTTTTTATAATTAATTAATAATTAATTCTTATAATGTTCGTATTTCGGGATTAGTACAACGAAACTGAGCTCAGTCAATTCCAGTGATCTCACATCGCTGAAATTGACAAGATGGACACATGGATCACTATAATAAGATTATCAACTTTACCGTTGATCTTCTTATTTCGATTTACGTGTCGTAAGTTTCGACATACAAATAACGAAGTACACGTTATATCTTTAATAATTAGACTAGAATTGACCCTGTTTGACCAGAGTTGACCAGTTGACCCAAAGTCAACTGTAAGTCAATACTTGACCTAGTTTGACTAGATTATTGACCGAAGTTGACCTAGAGTTGTTTTGACTTAGAAGAACCTAGGATAATATAGATTTTTGTAGAGATTCATTTATTACAACTTGAACACCTTGTAACATGTGTTGCTTTAAATAGGATTCTGTGGTTTCAGTTGGACCCCCTATACTTATCAGCTGTTCAGGTTATCAGACGAGTACATTCTCTGATAATTTCATATCCTGCTTAGAATTATTTTCTACATTAAATTACTTTACTTCTACTGTCACGTTGGTCACACGGATTGGTACTATATGGATCCCTTCTTGAGATGTTATCCTTAGGGAGCATCGGGTACTACATGTTCTGTGCGTTTCACTTACATGGCGTATCACTATGCTTTACTGGTTCTTTGATCACTTGTGACATATACTCTTATGATCACAGAGTCTCCTAGAATCTCTTATCCCATTTACTGGGTATCCTAGAATCTCCTAGAATCCCTATTTATGGGATATCCATGTATCACCCTTCGGGGGCCTTTGCATGGAATCATAACATAACCTGGTTGGATCCTTGTGTATTGATTGGGGGTAGGGGGAGTAGAAGTAGACATGTGAATAATACCCAAGTAGTATCTTATCAGAATCTCTTCCATAGTGTCTTATCAGAATCTCCTATGCCATTTACATGTCTATATTGTACTCTGACTCACTAGCCACTGTTAGTCTCTATTTATAGTAGATATTTCTATTACAGCTCTCTCTTTGTTTACATACAACATTTCTTTCAGTACTTGTATCTTATTTTACTGCATGATTTTATTTTCTAACCTGCTATGAACTGTTGAGATGTATTGTGCTCGCTCCTGTCCTGACTGGACCTGTTGATAAATTTTACAGATAACATGTAGGATGCCTGCTAGCCTAGAGGAGACACAGTAGAGGTTGTATAGGTAGCTAGGATTTTGCTCAGTTTATTTTCATTTGTCTTGAGTTGTATTTATGGATTTCTGTATTTGAGCTTTGAGATGTATTTCTGGGTTTGTGTATCTTAGACACTTAGACTTCTATCTGCTGTATCTCTTTTGGATTTCATGTTTTATCTATCTTCCATTATGCTCTATCTTAGATGTGATTGAGTTTACATTCTGCTATGTCACCCCCATTCGGGGAGTATAAACTGCTTAGCCTTATACTGTTAGATGCATGAGACCTAGGACAGCGTTCTACTGCCGACACTGCGGCGTAGGCTGGGCGTTGTTACGTTCTCGTGCCCTTACTCTAGGGTGCGGGTCGTGACAAGACTCAAAAAAAATAACCTGAGTCTATAAATACTAGACTACTAAGCAGATAAAATAACAGGAAATGAGACATAAACTACAAAAGAGTGGATACCTGTAGAGAGTACATACATGAAAATACAATAGGAGCGAATCAACAATCCAGCAGGGATCTCTGTAGACCATGCGGCTAACCTGGAAGGAAACCAGGTCCTCAGCGGAACGCAATAAGGTACATAATATACAAGCCAGGAGTACAACAGTGATGATATATATATAAAATAAATAATGACTGAAAAGTGGGTGAATTTAACATAACCAACTAGTATAATAATGCAATTTAAGAAACATCACTCGAACACGCAGGCTATTACGGTGTACTTAGAAGATCTGGTACGGAACTCTGGTAACTATGAAAATTCTGCAGTTCCTGTAAGGAACTATGGTAACTATGAATCTTCGAGGCTCTGTGCAAGAGGCAACGATAACAATATGGAAAAGTAGCCCAAGCGTACGGTGTATGTTCTCCCTATCCATGTGACTTAACGAATCGTATCCACGAGACGCTCGGCTAGAACCTCTAGCTAGGACATCGAGTCATAATAGAAAAAAGAAATAGTGCATGAATATCAATGTCATCGTTCTAGAATCAGACACGGACTTCCGTATATCAAGATGTAATCAAGTACGAGAATCTGTCAGTAAAGTAGTGTCACATGAACATGTCCTATGGTCAGTGTGTACCCCGTAACGAATTGTCGCGGTAACGAAAATATAAATATCCAGTATCGATACCCGATGACGCTAACGTCCATCGGCACCCGAATCTGATTTGGACGCAAAGTACCGAACACGGCCTATGTGATGCTTTAACATAAACAAAATAAATATTTAAGAATTTAAATATGGTAACTGAAGTATAAGAATGGCAAGGTACACTTGCCTGAATATGGAAGTGGAGGATGCGAATCTGGTACAATGCCCGAATCTAAGGAGTCCAAAGAACCTAGAAAGTATATTTTTAATTTAGGTCGTGGTACACCGATTTGTATATATATAAAAAACGTATATGCTTTTCATTTAACTAACATAGTTACTATAGGGATATAGGGATTTCCACAATATTGACTTAGGTTAGGTATAATGTACCAGGCTTTCAATTCCTCTTATATCCTAAGGGTTATTTATTTAGAGAAGTTAAGGAGTCATTCTGCAATAGGTTGAAAGATAAAAAAAAATTAATATAACAAGTACTTAGGTTATGTTCACTAGCACCCCAATATCTCATCCCAACCAATCTCCTCTAATACACACAACCTTTACTATAGTCAGTAAAATATAGGATAAAATTTCCATGATCATATATCGAAACCTACTTACACCATCATTCACCCTCACTTGAAACACACACAGCATACTATTGCAAAGTTTATTACAACTCATATATGTGCCTGTTACTGCCATTCACACCTCCTCTACTCCTATCAGTGAACCCGCTTAATGATCTGTATCTTCCTCTTCATTTTCACCATACACGCAGCTTAAGGCCACACATATAGATTTCTACCTAACTCATCCATGTATCATCCGAAGTCAGTTGCTCTTCACACACGTGGAAGTTGCCCTCCGTTTCCTATACACAGGTGTAATCTCCAAATGAACTCCCAATTATTTATTCATAACATCACCAAATGAACATATTATCTATCAGTGCACCTATTATCTCTAATTGAACATAGTAACAAACTTTTGCACACACTAAGCTCCTTCTTTCTTGCAGACACAGGCACAACTAGGATAGAAGAAGCATCACAATATTTATTTCCAACCATTCCATCTCTTTCATATGTATTCCAACAACACTTCTTTCATATATATTGGTTCCTTATCCATAGGTATGAAATTTTTTCTACACATACTACCACCTAAACCATATGAACATAACACCAATAGGTGGTAACAGAAAGTTTTCTAAGCAAGAAGAGTGATGGGTTTACCAACGAGGGAAGAATTTCAGATTTCAGTTGCTAGATTTGGAAAAGCTCGACGACGACTGCAATGCTCGTCCCATTGCCCCATACTGCCTGACTGGTGCTGGGTGCTGTATGTTATTGCCGGGAACACCGGGGCACGCTTTTCGATGGAAAATACAGAAACTGAAACAGTTGTAAAGACAATATTTCAAATGCAATTCCTTAAAGAAGGTTTTGCAACAGAGATCCAGAAGGATTCTACAAATTACGAAATCTAAAAAGATATCGTAATTCACGAATAATCTAAAGAGATTTTCGTGATCGTAGCAAACTGGCAGTAGTGCCTTCTAAAAAGAAGATACTGACAGAACTGCTAAAGGCAACAGAAGGATGACAGGCGAGAGATGGAAATGCTGGGGTGAATTATCACCGTTGCTCAAAGCTTTATTCGCCCTCTGCGAACAGCTTCCAGGAACCTGCAAGGTTGACGGAAAACCTTGGAACACTCCTGCTCTTCTGACTCCTCGGAAGACGGCAAACTCCTCTGGCAATGGCTCTACTCTTCTCTCTCTGTTTCTGAAGTAACAGAACCCACGCGTACTAAAAAGTACTAGTGTTTGTGTTAAAAAATACGCTCACTACTCTGTTGTATTAAAGAACACTTAGAGTTTTCTCCCTGGAATTCTGATTTCTTCTACCCTCTGAGAGAGGAGAGAACCTGCATATATAGCCCACGGGGCGGTTGCCAAGCAGTTGCCTGAACTTCAGGGTAGTGGCAGAACCACTCCTGAACGTGCAGCAACTGCTGCAACCGTTCCCGCTCTAATATGCAGCCAGCCATACGCACACGGCCCCTTTTACGCACCCTACGCACACTACGCACACTGCGTACGCTGCGCACACTGTGCACTCTATGCACGCTGCGTACGCTGCGCACACTGCACGTACTGGGCGTACTGGGCTGCGTAACTGGGCCAGCGTAACTGGGCTCGCGTAACGGGCCGCGCAACGTGGTCACGCAAGTGGCTCGCGCAACGAGCGCAACTTAAGCGCACTATGCGCCTAGCGACGATGCTGACGTGCTAAGTGCAAAGTGCGCCAACAAAATGCCACATTACGCCTCATGAGCCCTTGAGCCCGAGTCTGAGTCCGAGTCGCTAAGCTCCTACGGAGCTTAGCTCCATGGAAATAAATTTCCAAGAGCAAAAAGCTTACAGCTTCTTAATTGTTGATTAAGCCTTTATACCATTAATAATTAATCCCACATGGCACACACCCATGTGCACTACATGTGCATCTCCATAAAGAGCAAAGACTCATATATATGGAGATACACATTCCTTTCTAGCCGATGTGGGACTAAAAACCAAAACTAAAGGCTAAAAACCCAATAATCCCCCACATATCTCTATATATATGAGTACGAGTGTTCCCCACAGTAACTGTCCATTATGCTTTTAGGATAGATGCCACTTAAGACTTGAATCTTCCCGCGTGAGTCAAAAATCAAACTATAATACAAGAATGGACTAAGCCTTAAATTCTGCATCATAGCTGAAATTCTTTCCACTCACATAATGTAGTTACATGTGCTTCTGGCTGCACATTTAAGGCCGTGTGCCAGCCTGGTTTCAGTGTATTATATTGGGCGTCTACAAGTTTACCCTCAAGAGACGGCCTGATATCTCTTTGTCCATACACTATAGGTGAGTTCTTTATTAAAGAGACATGGCATGAAGCGTCCAACGCTTCCTTTGCGGTGCTATGCCGCTATGACATTGCCTTAAGCCGAGGACCTTACCCCGAATCACCGGGAACCTCATCGTAGTGTCATACTACCCGTAGCATGAGGTCTAGCCCCTTTGTAGTGCCAAACTACCCAGCATGAAGCCTTACGCTTCTGTGCGGTGTTACGCCGCTACGACATGGCTTGCAAGGCCGAGGCTTTATCCCTAGCCGGGTTTACCTCATTGTGGTGTCGTGCCACCCGTAACATGAGGAACACCTCCTCTTTGTAGTGCTGACTACATCCCTCTTTAATTCAATATACAGCATTAGGCCAACTGCCTATTTGCGGTGCTATGCCGCTGTGACTTGGCTAACATAGCCGAGGCTTTACCTCTTTCGAGAACCTCATGGTGGAGTCACCGCCACACATAGCATGGAGTCACACTCCTTGTAGTGCTGTGCTACCATGCTTCCTGTAAAGCATACCAGACATTCTAAATGCCTAAGAACTCATTAAGGCATTTAAGCCAACCTCCCACAGGACCTGTTTTCCGCAGAAAACAACAGTAGACAACAGTGGTTATAGGTCCGTAATCTCTCCATGCCCAATAGAACATGTACCCACTGTTCCTGATATTCTTTCGATTAGTGGTCCTCCCTTGAACCAAAAGCTAGATGCCTAGTAGATAAATCTTTGAACTAATAGCATAAAACTTTATGGTAGGAATACAATAATCTAATATCAGAATGCCTTCAAGCCCATTTTACAAGCTGTGTCATTGACCAGCTGGCGCTTGAGGCCCTTGGTGAACGGATCTGCCAGGTTCTCCTGACTCCGAACATCAATCACAGCAATGACACCTCTCTTGATAAGATCGTGTACTGCCCTGTGCTTCAACCGCACAGTCCTCTTCTTTCCGTTGAAGAGGTCATTTGATGCCACCGCCGCAGTCGCCTGGTTGTCGCAGTATATCGGTATCGCCGATATTTGCGTACCAACCAATGGAAGATCATACATGAGCTCTCGAAGCCATTCTGCTTCCTCGGCTGCGGTATCTAGTACAAAGAACTCAGATTCCATGGATGACCACGAGATCATAGTCTGCTTCTTCGACTTCCACGATATAGCAGCTCCACCCATTGTGAAAATGTATCCACCTGTGGACCTCTCGCTCTCCACCTCTGAGCACCAACTGGCATCACTGAAGCCTTCCACTACCTGCGAATCTCCGCTGTAGTACAGTGCATATGTCTGAGTTTTCTTGAGATATCTCATAACCCGTTTCACAGCTTTCCAGTATTCAGCACCTGGGTTGCTCGTGAAACGACTCAGCATTCCCACGGCGAAAGCTATGTCAGGCCTTGTGGCAGTAGTAGCATACATCAAACTCCCGATTACGCTTGCATACTCCAGCTGCCTGACGCTTTCCCCTGAATTAGGCTTCAGCTTCAGATCACACCTGTACGACGTATCGATCCCTGGAAGATCCCGATACCCATAACGAGTGATCATTTTCTCAATATAATGAGACTGTGACAGCGCTAGTCCAGTGTCTGTCCGGATGATCTTGATCCCTAAGATCACATCAGCTTCCCCCAAGTCCTTCATACTGAACTTGCTTGAGATGAATTTCTTTGTCTCCGTGACACAGCTAATATCCGTACCTAGGATAAGCATGTCGTCCACGTACAGACAAACGATCACACCTCTTCCATCAGCGAACTTCGTGTAAACACACTTGTCCGTATCGCTGACCATGTAGCCATTTGACCTTATAACTTTGTCAAATTTATCATGCCACATCTTGGGAGCCTGTTTAAGACCGTACAAGGATTTCACCAACTTGCAGACTTTGTCTTCAAGACCCTTGATGACAAATCCCTCTGGCTGTTGCATGTAAATCTCTTCGGTCAGCTCGCCATTTAGGAAATCTGTATTCACATCCATCTGATGTATCACCATCTTATGTATTACTGCGAGCGCAATCAACATTCTGATGGTGGTCATCCGGGCTACTGGAGCATATGTGTCAAAATAGTCAATCCCCTGCTTCTGAGAAAACCCTTTGGCTACCAACCTAGCCTTGAACTTGTCAATAGTTCCGTTTGCTTTCATCTTCTTCTTGAAGATCCATTTGCATCCGATGGGTTTCGCTCCTTCAGGAAGATCAACCAATACCCAAGTGTTATTTGAGGTGATGGAATCAATCTCATTGTCAATCGCCTCCTTCCAGAAAACCGCGTCTCTGATCTTCATCACCTCATCATAGGTAAGCGGATCTGCTTCCACATGATAGGTGACAAAGTCACTTCCGAAGTCCTTCGGCCTCCTCATACGCTTAGCTGACGGCTCATCTTGTTCTGGTTCAACCGTTGTTTCAACAACATCTTCTTGGACCACATCTTCATTGAAGACTTCAGTTTTTTGCGTACCCTCATTGTTCTCTGGTACATCCGTAAGAACAATATTCTTGTGCCTTGCAAACTTGTCTTCAAAATATTCTGCATCGCGAGATTCAATGATATAATTTGACTCAATATCAAGAAATCTCCGAGCATCACTCTTCTCGGCATACCCCAAGAAGATCATCTTTGTAGTCCTTGTCCCAAGCTTCTGAATCTTTAGATTTGGAAGCTTGACATACGCCAGACACCCCCACACTCGAATGACATTCAAGTTAGGTCTGACCTTGAACCAGAGTTCATGAGGAGTAACGTCTGAAGTTGCATGAGGCACTCTATTTAGAATAAAAGAGGCCGTCAATACAGCTTCTCCCCAGTAGCAGTTAGGAAGGCCAGCAGTTAACAACATTGAATTTATCATTTCTGTCAACGTCCTGTTCTTCCTCTCAGCTACTCCGTTTGATTGAGGAGAGTACGGAGTCATTTTCTCATTGACAATTCCATGTTCCTTACAGAACGATGCGAATTCATGAGACCTGTACTCCCTACCTCGATCACTTCTTATCCTTTTGAGTTGTTGTCCAGTCTGCCGCTCAGCTCCGGCTCTGAACTCCTTGAACTTCTCGAATGCTTTGTCTTTAGCCTTCAGCAAGTAGACGAACGCATATTTTGAGAAGTCATCGATGAAGGTTATGAAATACTTCATCCCGGCCTTTGTAGAGAACTGTTTGAAGTCACAGATATCAGAGTGAACCAATCCAGAAGATCTGTACTTCGATTAACCCGAGGAAAGGGTTTCCTTGTGATCTTCGTTTGAGCACAAACTTCACATTTCTCTACCTTACCCCCATATTTGGAGATAAGTCCTAGACTAGACATTCTGTTTATTCGTTTACAATGAACATGTTCTAGCCTATTATGCCACAACTCAAGAGTATAAGCAGAATGAGTGACTTCATTAATTACATTAATTACACTGGACTGATTTACAAGCTGAATCTTGAACATTCCTTCGGTATAAAAAGCTTTCCCGAAATAAGTTCCCTTGATAAACATCACCATCTGGCCAGCATTGATGTCCATCTTGAGGCCTGCATTGCAGAGTAGGCCTCCCGAGACCAGGTTCTTGGCGATAGCAGGAACGTGCTTTACGCCTTGAAGCGTCAGAGACTTTCCCCAAGTCAGCTTCAATACCACCATCCCGATCCCGAGCACTTCAGCTTGTGCTTGGTTCGCCATCATAACCACTTCAGAATTATGTGTATAGGTGGTGAACCACTCCTTACTGGAGCAGACATGGCAGGAGGCTCCAGTGTCTACCCACCAGTCAGAGTCAGTCCTTACTGCATTAACATGTGCAATCATAGCAATTACGTCAGTGATCATAGATACCTTACTAGGCTCTCCTTGCTCTGATTGCTTGGTTTTTGCTTTGCACTCATTCTTAAAGTGGCCCTTCTTGCCACACTTGAAGCAAGGCATTTCTGACTTTGGCTTCTTTTTCTTGATAGAAGTTCCCTTGACTTTTAGATTGTCAGGGTTCTTCTTCTTGCTGTGGAAAGCTGCCAGCTTTCCCTTTGGTTTCTTGGTCTGAACCAGATTGGCGTTAGCCAATTGCTTGGACAGTGTGTCCACCTTCAGTTGAGCCCGCATCTGGTCCTCAACATAGATTTCCTGTAGGAGATCTTCAAGGGTGATCTCCAACTTCTTCCTATGCATGTTTGCATAGAACTTGCTCCACCCAGCGGGGAGCTTTGAGACAATCCCTCCAACAACAAACTTGTCGGGGAGGGGCATCGCCTCGTCTTCCAGCTTCTGTCGCAGTTTCAGGAACTCCTTTACCTGCGGCAGCATGGACTTCTCGTCCTCAAAGAGCCATTTGTGATATTTTTCAACCACAAATATCTTGCTCCTGTTCTTGTCTTCTTCGTAGAGTTTTTCTAGAGACTCCCATATGTCTCTAGCGATATTCTTCTTAGAATAGGATTCTGCAAGGGAATCCTCCATAGCATTCAGGATAAGCAACCTGCAAATGCTATTCTCCATTCTCCACTTGGTCTGAAGTTTAGTAGCCGCAGTGATTGCGGCAGTAGACCCAGTATCTGGAATAGTAGGTTCCTCTTCAAGCAGTACGTGATCAACGTCTCTAAGTTGAAGAGTGAGATAAACCTTCCTCTTCCAGACTTGATAATGCTCTCCATCAAACTTCTCTAACTTACAGAAGTCAGTGTTTAGGAGTGAAGCATTAATATTTTCCATCATAGCAATAAAGCTTTGAGATTATTATTGCCGGGAACGCCGGGGTACGCTTTTCGATGGAAAATACAGAAACTGAAACAGTTGTAAAGACAATGTTTCAAATGCAATTCCTTAAAGAAGGTTTTGCAACAGAGATCCAGAAGGATTCTGCAAATTACGAAATCTAAAAAGATATCGTAATTCACGAATAATCTAAAGAGATTTTTGTGATCGTAGCAAACTGGCAGTAGTGCCTTCTAAAAAGAAGATACTGACAGAACTGCTAAAGGCAACAGAAGGATGACAGGCGAGAGATGGAAATGCTGGGGTGAATTATCACCGTTGCTCAAAGCTTTATTCGCCCTCTGCGAACAGCTTCCAGGAACCAGCAAGGTTGACGGAAAACCTTGGAACACTCCTGCTCTTCTGACTCCTCGGAAGACGGCGAACTTCTCTGGCAATGGCTCTACTCTTCTCTCTCTGTTTCTGAAGTAACAGAACCCACGTGTACTAAAAAGTACTAGTGTTTGTGTTAAAAAACACGCTCACTACTCTGTTGTGTTAAAGAACGCTTAGAGTCTGCGTACGCTGCGCACACTGCGCGTACTGGGCTGCGTACTGGGCTGCGTAACTGGGCTCGCGTAACGGGCCGCGCAACGTGGTCACGCAAGTGGCTCGCGCAACGAGCGCAACTTAAGCGCACTATGCGCCTAGCGACGATGCTGACGTGCTAAGTGCAAAGTGTGCCAACAAAACGCCACATTACGCCTCATGAGCCCGAGTCCGAGTCCGAGTCCGAGTCCGAGTCGCTAAGCTCCTACGGAGCTTAGCTCCATGGAAATAAATTTCCAAGAGCAAAAAGCTTACAGCTTCGTAATTGTTGATTAAGCCTTTATACCATTAATAATTAATCCCATATGGCACACACCCATGTGCACTACATGTGCATCTCCATAAAGAGCAAAGACTCATATATATGGAGATACACATTCCTTTCTAGCCGATGTGGGACTAAAAACCAAAACTAAAGGCTAAAAATCTAACACTGTATGACGATGGATAATCGTGAAAGAGGGCGTTGTCCTCGGCTCAAATGCTGCAAAGTCGCCTCACCGGAGTGGAACGAAGGTTGGAGAGGTTAGGGCCTGTTTGGTTGCATGCAACCCAGCTGAAAGTGGTAGATTTTTCAGTTTTTTGTCGAACTCGGACAAGTTCAGGTGTTTGGCTGGACATCGAAAGAGAGTAAAATTTGTTTGATGTGATGGGATAGCAGTTTCATGTCCCCTTCTTTTATCCACTTTTCACCTCCTCTATTTTTTTGCTAAAACTCCTCAGGAACTCATGAAACTGCATAAGAGGAGTGGGTGGAAGAGAGAGAGGGGGGGAGAGGGGTTCCGATTATGGTGATGGTGAAGGGAAGAGGTCACCGGATCCCATCCGACCTCCCTTCTTTGGCAGCAACCTGACCATCCGACCACTATGACGCATTCTCGGACATTAGCATGTGGTCGGCGGTGGAGAGGGATCGACGGCGACTGCGGGGGTGGTAGGCAGAGAGGCCCTCTGGAGGGCTCGGAGGTCGACGGTGACGATGGGGGTTGAGAAGCAGCCGAATTTGAAGAGGAATGAGGTGGCGGGTCTCCGGCGGCAGGGGTCGTGCGGACTCGGGCAGAGGGGAGGGGCCGAGGAGAGGGAGGGGAAGGCGGAGGGGAGGGAGGGGCTTGGGCTCCGGTCAGATAAGGGGCGGAGGAAGAAGAAGAAGAATAGGAATAAGAGTCTGGAGAGAGAATATAAGAAGAGGCAGAATGTAAGAAAAGTCCAGAATATAAGGCAGATAATTAATAGCTAATTAGTAGTAATTAATATACTATTGAAGGATGAGCTCTTGGAACAATTATTTGTGTAAGATTTTTTTTTTCAAAGAGTGGCGGTTGGTGATGTCCGGTTTATGTGGTTGGAACAATTATTTTTCCCATTTTATCTGATTTTGTGATGTGGAGGAATGAGCTATTGGAAGGATGAGCTCTAGGAATGATGTAACAAATTTTTTTTCATTTATAATAATCTTACTTTATATTTTAGAAATTTTATATTTACTAATTATATATTAATTACTTGTGTGAAAGAATAATAATTCATATTATGTAAAATTAATTGTATTTTAATAATTATATTTTATATTTAAATTATAATAATCTTACTTTATATTATGGTAATTAATTTAATTATAATAGTTAATGCATTCTTTGCATTTAATTATCGTAATTAATTTAAGTATGGGTTCTCATATCTACAATTTCAATATCCACTTTCAACAACCATCCAAACAACCGAACTCGTTTTTTCTCCACTTTCAACAACCATCCAAACACCAAACCCATTTTTTTTCCACTTACAGCAGACAAAAAATACTACATTCAAACACATTTTGGAAAGTGTCACTTTCACACTTTCAACTGCAACTCATCATGACGTAACTACCACTTTCACACTTTCAAATAGTTACATCTATCCAAACAGTCACTTAACGAAAGGGTGGCTCCTAGAAGTCGTCCTCGTCCTCCTTGGCACTGACGAGGTTTGAAGGCTCGCCTGGACGAACGGAAACCGGGAACGGTTGGAGTCGCCAAGCTCCGGGGCGTTCGCGACCAGCTCCGCCCGCGAGAAGACTAGCCGACTGTACCTCGCATCGTTGAACTCAGCTATCGACTCTGCCGCAACCTCGCCGGCTGAAACTCGCCGGCACCAAGCAAGGTGTGGGCCACAAAATAGGGAAGGAAAGGAGGCGAAGATAGCTAATAGTAGGGGTGGCGGCTAAGCTCGTGGTGAGGAGAAAAGAAGGAAGTGCTTAAAAGAGAGGAGATTAAGGTTTTTGAAGGATTTGCAAGGAGAGATGGTCGGACTCTAGGCATGAGCTGGTGGGTGGTCGTCCCATACTGCACATCGTACTGCAGTGTGCAGTTCCAGTGCAGTATACAGTGAGCGTTGGTTTGAATAATCGGGTTGGCGGGTTCGGGTTGCGGGTCGGGTCTGATGCATAGTCCCATGCAAGAAGAGTAACTACTGAGTAAAACTTTGATACAGCCGGCTGTATCAAAGTTTTGATACAGCCGGTGTATGACAGGTGGGCCCCCCTATATATATTTAGTTACACGGTTTACGAAGAAATAGGGGGGGCCCACCTGTCATACACCCGGCTGTATCAAAACTTAGATACAGCCGGCTGTATCTAAGTTTTCTCCGTAACTACTACAAGAGTTGCGGCACTGCTATTTCAATGTTTGAGTTAAAGATGGACATGGGTTCTTGGTGGCTTGTTATTTGAGCACACGTGTGCTTCCACATTTCAGCTCATGATAGCATTTGTAATTCCCTTGGTGCATGTTAGTAAGGTAGGGGGATTTCTGAAGGTGGGCTGGATGCTGGCTTGAACATGGTGGGCCGGCCAAGAAGGGGAAAAAAAAAAGGTGAATGCAAGTGATTTGTAGGAATGAAGAATAAATGGGTTGGGAATAATTGAGTTTAATTAATTAGAGTCCTAATTCTAGTTTAGGCTATGTACTAACCTGAACTCAATTGCTTCTTTGTATACGCATAGGCATCTCTTAAGGCTGGAGTTGAAAGGTTTGGGCCAAAGAATAAGAATTTAAGGGTTTAAAAAAAGGAGGCATATGAATAGGATATATACATAATAAATTAACTATTTGCCTAAGAGTATATAAAATATGTATTGTAATTATAAGTTCACAAAAATTAAAGATAATAATAATAAAATTTTAAAGTGTGGGTTTACTTTGAGTGTGGTGAGTTGTGTGTTCATGTGTGGATGTGCGTAGCCATCTAGATGGATAGATGGTAGAGTGTATGGTATGTGAAGTAGATGGGGGAAGAGGGGGAATCACATGTAGGCATATATACTGGTGTGTGTGTGTGTATCAATTAGAAAGGGGGATGTCTAGTGTGTACATTAGTAGAGAGGAAGGATGAAGAGCACAGCATCAGGTGGTAGTGAGGCATTGGAGGCAGGGGTCTTTGAGCAGTGAGCAGTAGCAACCAATTGCTACTAAAGTCCAACAACAGCAAACCTATTGCAGTCCTAAACAACAGTTGGAATGGCAAGCAAGAGGGGCATTAGGGAGTATTGCAGTAGGCAGGAAAGGAAGACCAACATCAGTAGCTGCTGCCTTTGGCAGCAACATGCCTGTAGGGTTAGAAAGAAAAGCATCAGCAGCAGATGAAGGTTTAGCTAACAGCAGCAAATTGATGTTGGTTATAACATATAGAGAGAACGAAACTTCATAGCAATATAGGCACCCGCAGCAGCATAGTATAGTGCAGCAGTAGAATTTCATAGCAACATTGGTGTACTAGCAGTAGCCAGTAGCTAACTGAAGGGGTCATAGCAGCAGCTTTCGCTGTATGGGCAGTAGCAACAGGTTACCAAGACTAGAAGGGAGAAGCAGAGGGCTTAGCTTGGCTTGACAGATGGGCTTTGGCTACAACATTTCTTAGGCAATGACATGTGGGGATGTTAGCATTAGCAGCAGACAGTAACAGCAGTACATGTTGTTTACTGTAGTAGCGTATAGTTAGGCTTGTGACAGTAGCAGGAAGAAACTGTGAGTCAACAACACATGTAGGCAGCAAGGTATTGCCATGTGTGCGGGGGTGTCAAGCATATGAGTGTAGGTAATGAGCATACCTAGGGATATAGGATAAGTAAGTGTATAGTTAAGGGTTAGCTAAGTAGCATATGTATATGATATGTGTAGGTAGGTGTGCTAGCGAATTTTGAGTGTAGGTAATAGATATAGATAGATGGAATAGGTAAAGGATTAAGGCTTGGGTAATGTAGGATGTGTTTAGGTAATGTTTTAAAGTTAACACATAAATATGGGTAATAGGTAGAACATCGGTATTGGGAAATACCTATGTGATATAGGATAGATAAGTGGGGTAATTTGGTAACATGTGGATATATGTTAAGGTAATATGCATAGGATAATGGGGTAATAGATAATGTATTGCATTGTAGAGCCTATATGTATACTATAGGGTAGATACATAGGGTATTAGCTAGTATGGCCTAATATTTACTAGAATACCTTGGTATGGCAAAATATGAACCTAGAAACCAAGTTATTGACTAGTTTGACCTAATTTAGCAAGGTATGATCTAGTTTGACTTAGAAATGACTTACATCCTAGTATCAAGTTAGTATAGCATGTTTATCTTTCCAAAACACCAACTGATACTGATATTCTATATTTAGGGCTTCGAGGCACTGTTTCGGATATTGTTGATACTTCACACCGGACTTCAGGCGAGTACATTCTTTGATAATTTTTTATTTATGATATTTTTTATGTTTCTTGTATTTAGTGTAGATATCATTTATTTTCTGACACGTGGTTACACGAATTGGTATTTTTGGATCCCGTCATGAGATGTTATTCCTTGCATATCTTGGTGTACCTTGTGCAAGCCTTGTTGTTATTCTTGTGCATGTATGGACGTTGATTCCTGCCAAGGCTCGTAACCTTCTTAGAAAATTCCGTGTCATAATGTACCATGGTTGGATCCACTATACCAGTCGGAGGAGGGAAGTATTAGTGTAGATATGTGATCATACCCTTCTCGTGCATGTATTATTCTTGTGAGTATTATATACATCATACGTATGATTAACCAGGCCATATACTCTTGTGCAAGTTTTTCAAGCCGATCACATGTTGAAACTAGTGCTCACTCACATATATAGTTTTATTCTTGATTCTTTTATATGATATTCCTTGTTCTCTTGCTCTTGTACTTACTTACATCATTTACTCATATCTTGTTATATTTATGCACTTGTTTTATTATCTTGTTTATTCTATCTATTTTCTATTATATAGTATTTATCATTTACTGGAACTGTTATTAGAGGTGTACTTCATTCCAATCCTGACTGGATATATTTTTCAGATGATTTAGATGATTGGTGTCCGACCTACTATGGACCACAAGATGTAATAGGAGTAGATCAGGATACATTAGCTCAGGTGACACTATCTCCAACTGAGGAGATACTAGTAGCGACTCAGTTAGATTAGCTATTAGTACTGGATTTGTCTCCAGCTTTCTGACACATTGTGATGTTATTATTTTGAGACATTATATTGAGATAGTAGACTCATAGATTCTGGATATGGATTTTGAATTTATGTTATGCTTCTAGACTTCCGTTGGATATTCATATCATATATTTTATGTCTTTATTGTACCATTTATCTTTTTTATAGTTATTGTGATTGAGTATGAATATTATCATTATTTGTCCCCCCTTTTGGAATTGAATAACATTGACATGTTATGATACTTATTCATGAGATGTGTTAGTTAGTCTAGTAGACCTAGATAGCGTTCTACTGCCGATGCTGTGACGTAGGCTGGGTGTTGTCTCGTACTCGTGCCCTTACATCAGATGCGGGGTCGTGACATTGTTGCAATAGACAATGTCGCTTTGCTTTATGATTTGTATATTGGATGTATAATTTTTTTTGCTCTTTTACCTATGATATTCCATTGCCATCCAAACAACAAAACCAAATATCTCACTTGTAATTTTCTAAGAGGATCTTATGAATGCACCAATTAATAGACTTATTTCTTATTTTTTGAAGCATAGTTATATATATTACATACAAAACAATTCTTCATTATCTATGTTTAGTCGAAATTAGTTCAATTTCGTTATGCTCCATGTGTAATGTTCCAAAGGAATATGTTAGTTATAAGTGTCTAGTAGCATTCTTATTAATATTATTATCCAATATTGTTATATTTATCATATTTTCTCTATTACTTAAAAAGAAAACATGTCCATATATTAAGTAAATACTTAAAAATATTTATGATCCTTATCGATTTCCTAACTAATAAATAAATAAGAACATATAGATAATGATATATAAATATAATATGAGGTTGTGATTTAGTGGCAGAATGGGAATTTAAGAATTTCACAACATGAATACGAGTAATACCTAGAATAATAAGATTTGGATACTTTTATACAGAACTGTTTAGAGATATCAGTAGATCAGTAGAATTTTACGTCTATCAATTAATTATATTTTTAATCATTTGAATTTCAAAGCTTGAACGACTTCTCTTGTTTCCTTCTACTTTATTTCACTTGAAATAATGAAAGTTGTTCCATAGCAGAGCTTGACTTGTACTTGACACCATATATTCTTGAGTATATGGTTTGTTGATTTACACTGCCCAAATATTTGATATTATAGAAAATAAAGTCTCTCTAAAGCTTATTATATAGAATTTATTAAATTCCTCAGAAATGCTGACTTGTATTCTATGACAACACAGATCCAACTGGTACATAGAAGTATCATTTGAGTATGATTGTACTTGGATTCCATTTCCTAAACATGATAAGCATTCTATATAAAAATAATCAAATATAAAGATATAGAACGCAAAATAGATATTCTGTTGAGAACGAAATACGGAAACCGTTCCCCCAAACCAAAAAGATGGCAAGGGAATCGAGCAAAAGTGCACATACCAAATCGCCATTTATCATAGAAGAACCAAACACAAGCAATTTTTACATGAAAATCCCTTGCAGAAAAAATAGGACGATCAAAGTCCAATCCAGAAAAGCCTCCACCAATAGAATAAGAAATATACTGACTCCTTACAAATTCCTCACCAATCCAAATGGATCACACAACTCATTGAAGAAGAAAACACGATTACAAGCATACGAAAAATAAAGATGATGAGAAAGAATTACACAAAACGATCTCCTCTTTGATGTAGCCGTAAATTCCCTATTTCCCTCTCTAATAATTGTAAAGCACTGTTGCCTCTTTTTGAAATATTTTTAGTTATATTTTTTATGATTATGAAACACCTAATATATATAGCCTAAAACCTACGACTAATCTGATTGAGGTATCCATATTATATGTGGGAATACCTTATCCAAACCATTGATGTATTCATGTTATATATAGAAATACCCAATCCAACTCAATTGAGATATTTCTATTATATAGGAATACCCAATCCGATTTTGGGGTATTTTCCACATAGGCTGAAAATCCCGTCCACTCCAATAAATCCTCCCCTTCCAATCCGGTGGAGGAGCTCGTCATACCAATGATCCACCTATAGTACTCAAACTTCCCTCTTGGTAGAACCTTCATGAGCATATCTCCTCCATTTTCCTCTGTGTGAACATTCTCAAGCGTCGCGTCATTCTTTTCAAGCGCAATGATAACGAGTCTCAATATGCTTGGATCGATTATAAAATGTCAGATTCTTTCCAAGGTGGATTGCACTCTGGCTATCGCAAAGTAAAATGTACTACTCTTGTTGCCTAATTTCCTGCAACAGCTTCTTCATCCACATCAACAGCAACAGCTTCCTATAATAGCTCTTGCTGTCTAATTTCCTGTAACAACTTCTTCATCCATAACAACTCCTTGAAATCTCCATGAGACTCATCTCACATTATCGATATTTATATATAGATACGTATTTTTTATTTTCTTAGTTTTTGGAACGTTATAATTTTTTTTATAAATTTTTGATTTTTTCTTGACCGGTATACCGCCGCTATACCGGTGTGTACCGACGATATACTGCCTGGGAGATAATTTCCACTTCCAAGATATTTACGGTTTTAGATATTTTGATGAATAGTATTTAGATATTTTGATGAACGGTGTTTAGATATTTTGATGAATAGTATTTAGATATTTTTTGAATAGTGTCGATGCATTCTATTATCCATTGGTCCCTTGGTTCTGACTCACTGTATTACCCAATGGATACTTGATTTTCTTTGGATGGGTAGGATCAATTATATCGTGACATGGATCACAATCCAACGGTCACAATTATTCACTCCTTCTATTTATATCCATTGAGTTTCTCTCTCCTCTCTCCTTTCTTTCTTTCTTCATTTCCTCTTCACTTTTATTTCACTTCCTCAAGCTTGGAGGTTGCTAAAAGCTTGCCTTGAGGCCTAAAGTTTGGTTTCAGAACTCCTCTTAGTGGTGGAGTGGAAGTTTAGGCTTCGAGCTTAACTTAGGTAAGTACATCTTGTCAAATTACTGAACAACCTTAATTATTGTTATTTTTGTCTTCATTGTTATTGATAGCTCATTTTATTCTAAAACTTGTTTTGCTAAATATATTTCCCTCATGAGTTTTAGTTATGTACATGTTTCTAAATTTGGTTTGAGCTAGGTTTTAATTTTCTGTTAAAATCCAATATCTGCTTAGTAGAAAAACTAGGTATCGAGAGTGATACTGGTGTTACCATTATGGATCTTGGTCATATATACTATATGAGACCCTCTCCTTGCTTGTATTCCATAGATTTTGAGTTTGGTAGAAATCGGAACCCTTTTCTGTTTTCCGAGAACCTATTTTTTTTAGTATTTCGAGGTATTGATCTATCAAATCCTTCATTTTGTAAAAGCTAATACTTTCATGTTGTAGAGAATTCAATTTCATACAATTATGACTTTTGAAGTGTAAACACCTTAATTTTTGGAAATTATTTTTATTTATTTTATATGATTTTTATTTTATTAAATTATATTTTTATTTTAATTATGACTATAGATGTACTTTTTCGTATCTTTGATTTTTGAAGAACAACAACTATTGATTCCTCAAATCTAATTCTACAATTGAATTTTAGACCCGTCCACTTAGGCCATTTTGACCGTTTATCATAATTCTAGACCTAACTTCCAAATTGAGTTCGGGACTCGACATAGATTAAAATCATTTGACCAAACATATGATTTTGATCCATTTGGAGCCAATTACGTACACGCCTAGGGTGTACCATTCAACTGAGTTTCCATGTGTTATTTATTTATAAATGGCACATGAGACTCATTAGTTGACTTTTTGGGTTCAATTCGACTAGAAAATCTATTCGAACCCTAACCTAGCCAGCCCTACTTTTTAGAGCCTATTTAAGGTTACCAAAATCAATTAGATATATATTTAATTAATTTTTAGTGATTAAATTGTAGCCATGTGCAAGAAATCTCCTATCTTTTACTTGGTCAAACAACCCATCCTATAAGGAAACCCATTACTATATTAATCCTTCGGTGGGCCAAATCCTAACCAAATTAGTTTGAACGAAAGCCTAAATTCACATAACATAAAACCTATCAAAATCATACATATTAAACCCCTCCACATAACCACCACCCCCTCCTTATCTCTCCAAACTGAGCGACCCTACAATTTTTTTTTTCTATTTTCATACTTTCCTTTCCGCCCGACAGAAACTCATCACCCCGACCTCTTTTAACCCTCCTACCACCTTCATCTTGACCCTAGGACATGCTACTGATATCGTAATACCTTCTCGAGGAGCCTCAACCCCTAATTTGGTCGATACGAGACGTGGAAGGAACCCGAAGTTGATCGAACATGTGCTGAATTAGTTATAATAGGTACGCTACTTTATATCTAAGGTTTTGTATACTTTTTGATCTTATCTTTTCATGAAACTAAAACTAGTATAAAGATCTCTGTCTATTTTCATGTCCAATTGGCCATCCACATAGTTCCAAACGGTTTGTATGTGGTGTCAATTCTACGATAAGGTATCCAGAACAGACCAGAACTCTTGCGAGTAGATTTTTGCCTATTTTATTCAGATTTGGTCTTCTTTATAATTCTTATCATAAACTAAACATCAATAGCTTTTCAACGCATATCCTTTTTGCTGAGTTTTGAGTTCCTTTAGTATTTGTTAAAATTCTTGACATTTGCCTTAACACTGTAACTCCAAAAATTATGTATTCTTTGTATCTAAAAGCCTTGATACTTCATATATCCTTACTAAATTATTTTTTGTGCAAGGTTTGATATTAAAAAAACTATTTTAACTAATTTCTATAATTTTTTAGAATTTAATATTTTTAGTTAATTATTGTTTCGGGGCTCAACTAGTAGAACGAATGTGGTAATAATGGCATATTATTGACATGGACCTATTGTGCATGAGTTTCCACCATTATAATAGTACTTTTTGGTAATATAAAGATATTTATAAGTACTTTGCAGAATTTGAATTGTTATTTTATATTAGTTATAATTTATTTTTATAAGAAAGTTGGTACTATATATGTTGTATGGTGTTGTACCGACATCATGACGACTATTGGGTATAGATATTAATCTAGTCTATATATGGTAAGTCGTTAGAGAGTATTAATAATAGCTTATTATTATATGTGAACTTGGAGGGAGTAACGAAGACACCGGAGTTGGTCAGACATACACTCAGACAGCGGCTATAGGCAAGTATACCTTGTCAACTTTGTACAGTTTATTTACATGCATGCTTCTTATCATTTTTATTTGTACATGTCTCATTTTCCTATTATGTACCTACAGCCTTGACATGATTATTTCTATGTTTTGTACCTTTTATCACTTTCTGTTATCATTAGTTGTTTCATATATTTTCTACCCGTGATTTCGATAGTATTTGTTACTTGAGCGACTTAACTTGATCATGTGTTCCATGTTACTTTGACTTGTCCTTCGACCGATACTAGGATTGGCTACTTGACCACTCTCGACTCGGGAGACCCCCGCAGGGCTACGGTAGAGACTTGCTATAGTTAAGGAGTACCACGCAGGATTACTAATTATAGGACCGGGAGTACCACACAGGACTACAGTCATTCGATTTATTCGTATCCATTCTTAGTATTATTTCCTTTATGACATGTCATTATTGATAGAGTTCTTCTATGTGTTCTTTATTCTAGTTCTAGTAGTTGCTTCCTATTTTTTCATGCATGTTATGTACTGACATAGTAGGCATGTTTATATGTATTTTGCTAGTCCCGTGAGGACCTGATGATCTTTCCAGGTATTTGATGAAGTTATCAAGGTATAATATATTGATGGATGATGGTTGCTTTACCAAGGCTTCAGGTATATTTAGTTGAAGCTATTATCATTCTCTTCCTTATTTATATTTTGTCCTATATTTGATTCATGTTGTTAATATAGCATAGTCTTTTACAAACTTCATCTTTCTTCTAGCTTGTTCATGATACATGTATTATTGGGGATCCACTCTAATATATTTATCTATTCTAGAATCAGTGTATTACGGTCCGATCAACCTCAGTGCACTTGATTCGTTATTGCTATCAATATTTAGTGGATTGATATATAGTTAGCCTAATTTTTTGGACAGTTACACTTCATATTATAGATAACTTATACGTATTCGAGCTGGACTGGAGTCTACTTGATACATAGTTGGCATGTATACGTATTCCTAGTCCTACATATTTTGGGACTAGAGCATTGCATGAAGCGTCGAATATTGACTTAAAATAAAATTTTATGGTCGAAACAAGTTTTATGTTTTAGACTTCAGATTCTATGACAATTAGAAAAATTCGTCAGTAATTCGCAAAAATTCGTCGAAAAATCAGAATGGACCACTCAAAACTTAGTGTGACAGTTTAAAGAATCCTCGATAATTCACAAAAAATCGTCGATAATCCGAATAGCTTCATTAGGCTATTTTGCCCTTTTTGTCTGTTTTTACTTCTTTCTTTAAATGAATTGATTCTTTAGCATAATTTTATGACCTTGTATAGTTAGATAATTATTGTATACCTTATATACACTTGACATTAGCTTATGTTCATATGTTCTTGTAAGCCCCCTGGATTTTTAGAGTTGTTTTAATTTTATTATTTATATTTAGTATGGATATTAATACATATTTTTCCACTATTATTCATGATCATAATATTTTTTTTCGTACCTTTGATTTTTGGAGCACAAGAAATACCAATCTCTAGAAACTTCCTTTATGAGTTTTGATCTAGACGAATTTAACTTCACTTTGATATATTATGTCCCACTCAAATGTGTTCTCTTGTATTTTATTTCCGTTGCACAACCTTTTGGTTAATTTAGGCCAAAAGATTATCTACCGTAAAACTTGTTGTACTTTCCAACTTAATTTCGAGACTCAACATCGATCTAACCTGAATGACCCAATATATAATTTTGAACAATTTTGAGCATACTACACACATGTCTATGGTGTCCCACCCAGTTGAGTTTCCATGTGCTACTTATTTTCAAATGGCATATAAGACCCATTTTTAGTCATTTTGGTGTTTAATTCTCTTAGAAATAATTTTGGGACTTAACCCTAGTCAACCTAACTTAGTGGGGACCACTATAGGGTGCCAACTCATGGAAGAACTATATTAAATTGATTTAATTCAATTTAAAAGGAGCCTATGTGCTCAAATATCCACTACTTTGACCAAACTCAAACATCCTATTCAAATATGGAAACCCTTTCCTACTCCTATTCTAATTGGTTGATTGGACGACCAAATAAACTCCAAATCTATTCAAACCAAAAGCTATATTTCATAATTCATAGGAGACCAAACCCTTATATATACATCCCATCCATTGCCACCCACCTCTTCTCTACATATCAAAATCTAGCCGCTACAAGTCTCCAAGACCGCCTACTTCCTCTACAAGGCCGACCTCTATAGACCCTCTTATCTTCAACTTCTAAGACTTCTACCACCACTCCCATACCCCTCTCTACTTATTTTCCATTCTACCATCTCTCGGGAGTACCATTGTCGCCTTCGGAGAGAGATCCAAGCCTTTGAAGACACTGAAAACTCGCTATTTCGCTCTGAAATTCAACAACAAGTCAACAAATTGTAAAATAGGTTAAAAATAGTTTTTCTCATCTATTTTGCCTCTAACCAAGTTTATTGTATATCCTTACATGTCTACTTTCGTGTTCAATTTCTAGCTCCTACCGTTCCACTCCGTTTGGCCGTGGCGTCCATTACACCGAACGTGTCCAGAATGGACGAATTTCGGTGCAGAGACTTTTCCGATGACTTCGAACCCCATTTGATCTCAAACAAAACCTAGATAAGGTCTCTAACATCTATATCTATCATCAGTAATCCTTTTTTATTAATATTTGTAAGGATTTCATCATGATATGCTATCATTTTGCTTCTATCAAATTTTAGACACCGGTACACCGCTCAAAATCTGACCTTTTGATTCCAAACTTTCGTAGGATTTAAATATGATATAAATATAATAAATTTAGATAAAAATCATATTTAACTCTAATCATTCTAATTTATTCTGGAATAAATATTTTTTAGTTTTTCATGAATTATGCTTCCGAATTGAATTTCTATTTGGCACGTTGTGTTGATACTTTAGTATAGTGATTTAGTATATTTTTCTAAAAATATATTTATATAAAATATATTCAGAATTTATTATATATTTTCTAGAAATTAAAAGTATAACTTTTAGAATATAATATTATATAATAGGTTGCCATATATAGATTATTGTGTCTATGAATAGTATAGACTAGTTGACTATTTTGTGACTAATTTAGTCTATAAAAGGTAAGTATATATATGGTAAGTATCGTGGTGATATTTATTTAGTTTATTTATATTTTTTAAGAGTTTGTGATCACTTATCTTGGGAGGTTGGAGACGAACTGATACTTTATTCTTTTGTCGGTATTCCAGGTAAGATACCTTGCTACTTTTCTTGTACTGTTAAATACTTGTATTGTTGTTATGCTAGAAGTAGATGTATTTGTAGAGTGTGTCCAAGTAAGACTTGGGTGCCAGTGATGTGGTTATTGATATTCGTGTGCGTGTGTTTGACTTACGTGTATAGAAAACGTACCCGGATTGTGTGAAGTTGTTTCTAGATAAATTCTATTCCTTGTCACGTATCATACACGGCACAATGAGTGAGATTACATAGTGTTGGCACAGGCTTACGCACTTGAATGATCATTCGTGTGAGCGGTCAGTGTGTCGGTACATGTATTGATTAAATTGAGTCTAGTTAGTGACTTGCCATAGAGATGTGGATTGCCTGAGTATAGGATGTAATTTGAGCAAGACATGGAAGGGGAAGACTATTAGTAGGCGTATGGGACAACCAATTCACATAAGCCTCAATGTGCCATGTTATAGGCTATACTAGTGAATATATCCGACAGTGGCTATGGACTAGTATCCGATATGGTTGGGAGGTATGCTAGCAATATTTCAGCATTAGTTGATGCTAATGCTACTCCCTTACCTACTCATACGACCTAAAGTCATCTTCGACGTGCATTCATATTGATGGATAGTTACCCAGTTTATTTTTGTATTTATTACAGTTTATATTGCAGCTTGTTATTTTGTATCTTGTTACGTCCCTTTGAGGACCTGGTTCTTTACCAGATCCGAATGTGCACCTTTATTCTATAGTTTACGGACCAGGTATCGAGATCGAATTTCTTACAGAGGACATAGAGCTTGTGCCCGAGGAGTTTTCCTGATCCAGGGGTTGATAGTGATTAGAGTCATGGAAATTTTATCTAGCTAGCTATGTCCTGACTAGTTCATTATTTCAGTACTTCAATATTTCTAACATTGTATCTTTATTTTCGTGGATATATTTCCACTAGACTTGGTTATTTCAGACAGATCTTGTATTTGGATATTCATACTTATTTCTATTTTAGTCATACTTTATTATATTCTTCCGTGTTGATGTTGATATTCTGTGGATGAGATTATAGTGTTATGTTGTCATTATGGAGATGATAGATTACCTGTTACTGTTCTATTGTAGTTGTAGGATTTAGCGTAATACTATTAAGATAAGTCCATTAAATTGGGAATACTTATTCTAGCCGTACAGCTAGCATGCTCATGTATTGGATTCCAAAGTATTTTGGAACTGGGACATGACATATTTTTGTGGCGGCCCATGCAGGTCAGTTTGTTATTTTGGTTACCTAAATTACCAAGACGAGGCTGCAAATTAGGATTAAGGAGTCATAGACAATGTCATCCACTTGGTAAATTTATTGCCTTTGAATTCCAAATTCGTACTATCTTCTTTATGCATCCAGATTGATTCCATACTTCTTTCATGTAAATTTGTAATATCTCATTATACCATCCTCATTTCGAATGATGTAGAGAAGGCGCTAAGATTTCATCATGGGTTGACGATGGAGCTTCAGCGATACTCTACTGCACAATCTAGAGTTTCGTACACCAAGATGTTAGTAAAAGCCCATCTGCAGGAGACTATCAACAAAGACCTAGTACTTATCAAGTACCCTACTACTGCAATTGTTCCAGCCAAAGGATAATTAAGAGGACCTATCATATGTTCGAAAGAGCATTTTCAGTTGAGAGCTATACCCTATCCACCGAAGAAGATCCTGACTTGTCATCATTGTGGCAGGAGGGGACACTATCAAAGAGACTGTCGAAAGAGACTTGGACAATGCTTGCGGTGTGGATCTGACTAGCACCGTCCCATGGAGTGTCTACAGCAGAGCGATTGTCCACAACATCGAGAGTTCTTCTTCAAAAGAAGATTCTGCTTCCAAAGAAGACTCTCCATCTATGGAGATACCAGAAGAACCTGTAGTGGAGGCTCAGCAAGAATTGCCTTCTCTTACTAAAGATAGAGAAGAAGAATTAGCTACAGAAGAACCAGCCGCAGATGAAGAAATAGTTGCAGAAGAACCAACTACAACTGAAATACTCCAAGAACTTGAAGGGCCTGCAGCCAACGAAGGTGATGAAGATATTATCAACACATCAACCGAAGTCGAAGACGTAGTAATAGCATCATCAGTTATTGTTACTGATCTGGCACAAGTTCTTGAGAAGACAGTATCTGAACCCGAAACAATCACAAGCAATCACCATTCCTCCCGCAACAATCACCGCCACCGAAACTCAATTAATTTCAGCTCCAGAAACGCTGGAGATACAATCCGTACAAATGCTGAAAATATTGTTTCTGGACCTCTTGAGGATCAGTTAGCCTTGGTAGCAACGACAACTATGACTTCCTCTCAGCCTACAACCAAGGCAACAACAACATCTGCTCCCAATCTTCAGAAGAGGGATTTAGTAGAGCTCGCTGCCACACCAAGTTCTAATGCAGAAATGAATCTTTTAGTTGAGATTCATACAGAAGCTTTTTATAAAACTCTAGCAGCTTTGGTCAAAATGGTCCTGAAGAAGGTCCTAAATTATGAAAGCTTGAAGGCTACAATCGCTCCCACCATTGGGAACATTGCTATGTTCAATGATGCCGAGAGAGCAACAACTTTGGGGAAGGTGATGGAAGGGCTTGAACAGCCTATCAAGGAATATCTAAGGCTGTCAAGTGAAACCCTTGAAAGTCTCATCCAAACCGAGTATGATGCTTTATGAGCTGAATATATCACTCGGGAGACTATTTTTAAGGAATCTCTCCAAGACTACAGTAGTAAAGTTGCTAAGGAGCGAGCTTTTCTGAATAAAAATAAACCCCTATTGGAGATACATAGAGAAGCCTATGAAACTTCAAATATGAGAATCTATCAACAAAATGATAGAATTCGTGAAGTTGAGGCAGTGTTGGCTCATTTGAAGGCATAAAGAGGGCAGATGATTGCAGCTCGAGACCAACATTTGACGCAGAGCTCAATATTGGAAGAGAAGATTTTTGGTGTTGAAGCTACCATTAAAACCCTTGATGATGCCGAGGATAAAATGATAACTACTTTCGCCGAACTCTCCCATCTTTGTACTCCAGAAGCTCGTCGCACCATAGCTACTACAAATGTATTGAGTTCTCGTGAAAGGCGCTTGGCAGAGTTGCAGAAAATGCTTGAAGATGTATCTGCTCCACCTTAGAAAATAAAGAATTTTGTATTCTTCTTTTCATATCATCAGTAAAGAATTTTATATTCTGTCTTTATTTTTGCTGTAATATTTCAAATCATGCAATGAATGAAACACATTTTTTTATAAAATGGTTGTGAGATAGAGAACAGTTATCAGAGGTAATATGGACATGATAAGTCTTCCAAACTCAACAAAGTAGATTATATCTATCCAGAAGTAATGTGGACATGATAGATAATAACTCTTATTTTCTTTTTAGAGCATACAATACTATCAGAGGTTATATAAACATAATAGATCGTAATGACTTAAAGAAAAATAGATTAATATCTATTTAGAGGTAATACGGACATGATAGATGGAATAAGGAAAAGAAATAGATTTAATATTTATTCAGAGGTAATGTGGACATGATAAATAATAAATCTTTTTCTTTCTGAAATCAGATGGTACGACAAAAAAAATCAAAATTTTCTTTTAGAAGAATAAGTAATCAACTTAACCAAACCTTAGTAGCTGGAGAATAAAGAAGAAATTCAAACATAGTATTTCTTCAAGAATTTGCCATTAATTGGCATCATTATCAAATCTCCATTAGGTTTCGATAACCTATAGGCACCATTGGAGAATACTGTCTCGACTACATAAGGACCTTCCCATTTAGCTTGGAACTTGCCTTTGCTCTTATGAGTCATAACCATAGGTCTTCGGACAGCTAAGACTAGCTCACCGACTTTGAATACCCTCTCTTTAACTTTACGGTTGAAAGCTCAAGATATATGGGCTTGATACAGCTCGATGTGCTGTTGTGCTTGAAGACGCTTCTCGTCCAGACCCTCAAGTTCTTGGAGTCGTAAGCGATCATTATTTTCAGAAGTTAGCTAATTAGCAATGGCTATTCTAAGAGACAGGATCTGAATTTCCAATGGAAGAACAGCCTCGCATCCGTAAACCAGTAAGAATGGTGTAAAACCAGTGGGAGTTTGAACTGTTGTTCGATAAGCCCATAAACATTCTCCAAGTTTCTTATTCCAATTACGTTTATTAGAAGAGACGAACTTTTTGAGAAGTTTAATAATAGTTTTGTTGAAAGCTTCCGCTAAACCATTAGCAGCTGGATTATAAGCCGTAGAAGCTATGTTCTGGATCCGATTCTTATCACAAAATCGATAAAATGTCTGACTGGCAAATTGTGGTCCATTATCATGGATTATCCTTCGGGGAACTCCGAAACGATAAATGACATGATGTTTGACGAAGCTAACCACATTAGACGTTTTCACTTCCATAAGAGAAACTGCTTCTGCCCATTTAGAAAAGTAATCAGTTATAGCCAAGATAAACCGATGCTCTTTTATAGAAGGAGGATTAATCGGACCAATAATATCGATGCCCCAAGCTTCGAAAGGCCAAGAAGCTGCTGTAGGATGTAAGAATTCAGAAAGTTGGTGAATAAAGTCAGCATGAATATGGCATTCTTTACACCGTCTGGCATAATCCACAGCGTCTGCTATCATAGCAGGCCAATAATAACCCATTCTTCGATTACGGTCCTGTAGTTTCAGACCTGGTTGATGCGTCCCACAAACTCTATTATGAGCTTCACGTAGTGTTTGTTTGGCTTTACTTTCTGAAAGACAACGCAATAAAAGTCTGTCATAAGAATGACGATACAACATATGCAAAGAAGAATCGTAGTAGAATCGAAATGATCGTCTTCTGATTGATGCAGCTTCTTTTGGATCTTCAGGTAAAATCCTATGGACCGCATAATCAATAAATGGACTTCTCCAATCCCTTTGCTGAGAATTTGATTCTGTAGTATAACACTGTTCGATATACAAATTATTTTTGACACAGAATGTCTCGATCCAACAAAGTAATGGTATTTTGTCTTCTGTTGGAACAGCTAAGTCTGCAGCTAAACTAGCAAGAGCGTCAGCTTCCAAATTTTGAAAATATGGTACGAATTCAATGAAGAATCCTTTGAATGAAAGGACCAATTCGATTACCACTTGATGATAAGGAATGAGGTTAGGATTTCTGACTTCATATGTCCCTCTGACCTGATTAACAATCAGTTGAGAGTCTCCATAAGCTTTTAGGAACTCAATATCCAATTGTTTTGCTACTTGAAGACCAATTAGCAGAGCATTATATTCTGCCACATTATTGGAACATAGTTCATTAAGAGAATAAGCACGGTATATGACCATTTTATCAGAAAAGACCAAGATAATGCCTACTCCGTAGACAATATTGCCTTTAGGTCCAACCCGCGATGCTCCATCAAAGTATAGTTGCCAAATATCTTCCCTCAAAGTCATGTTGTAATCCATGACTTCATCTGGAATGTCCTCATATAGCTTAGAGGTTTCAGGTATAGGGTGAGCTGCTAAAAAATCAGCTAATGCTTGACCCTTCACTGATTTTTGAGGTACATAGACCATATCATAAGGAGTAAGCAACATTGCCCCGGTGGCTAACCGGGAGTTAAGAATACTTGGTTTTCTCATCAATATCCGAATAAGATTTATTCTGGATATGACATGAATAGTTTGTCCTGATACATAATGTCGTATCTTTTGAACGACAAAAACCAAGGCCAGACATTCTTTCTCCATATGAGTATACCTGTGTTCAGCTCCAACCATCATTCCGCTAAGATAATAAATTGTATGTTCATGACCCTTATCACTTTTCTGTGCAAGAAGAGCACAAAGAGAATGATCTAAGGCTCGAACATATAGCAAAAATGGTCTTCCTACTACTGGAGGTACCAGAATAGGTAGATTTGCAAGGTATTGTTTGATGTCATTGAAGGCTTTTTGATATGCTTCATCCTAAACAAATGATACACCTTTCTTTAATAGACGAGAGAAAGGTTGACATCTCCCAAAAAGATTGATATAAATCTCCTGATATAAGCAATGCGACCTTGAAAGCCACGGAGTTCTTTCAGATTACATGGAGGACGTATTTCAAGAATTGCTTTGACCTTATCAAGATCAACATGGATACCTTGAAAAGTAATGACAAATCCCAAAAACTTGCCACTGTAAACCCTTAAGAAAGACTTAGTAGGGTTCATCTTTAATTAATGTCGAAGCATCAACTCAAATACTGTCTTCAAGTCTTGAATGCGATCATCTTTTAATCGACTTTTGACAGCAATATCATCCACCTAACATTCAACTGTTTTCCATAGATGTTCTTGAAAGATATTGCTCATGGCCCATTCATACGTAGCACAGACATTTTTTAGACCAAACGGCATAACCGTATAGCAGTAAACTCCAAGGGGTGTACGAAAAGCGGTATGCTTTTCATCTCCTGGATGCATCTTAATCTGGTTGTATCCTGAAAATTCGTCCATGAAAGACATGCGTTCAAAACCACATGTATTGTCTATCATGACATCGATAATCGAAAGTAGAAATTCCTCTTTTAGACAAGCTGCATTAAGATCTCGAAAATCTATACAAACTCGAACTTTTCTATTCTTCTTCATGACAGGAACAATGTTGGCAACCCAGTCTGGGTGTTGTTCTTCACGAATAAAGCCACATGTGATCAGCTTTTTGACTTCTGCTTCAATTACATCCATCATATCTGGTCGAAAATGCCGCTGCTGTTGTTTTACAGGTTTAGCATTAGGAAGAATATTGAGTTTATTAGTAGCTACTTTAGGATCCAGACCCAGCATATCCTCATAACTCCATGCAAAGATATCAATATATTCTTTAATCAGCTTTATCAACTCTTCTTTTTCATCTTCAGAAAGGTTTTTACTGATGAATATCGACTTAGACGTAGTTTTGTCTCCAACTTCAATCTGGACAATTTTATCTTCTGTAGGTGGCTGTCGTTGTTCAAAATAAAGCTCCCATTGAGTGTCCATTTGTTGTGCCCAAGGATCATTTTCAAATAGCTCAGATTCACCATCAGTTTGAACCATGTTGACTGAAAAAATGCACTCAGATTCAACATACTGGTTTCCTTCAGAATCTGAGGGTTGTAAAGAACTGGAAGAAAATTTGTCTTCCATATCTTTATTAAACATGTGGGATGTATCAGATTCAATAAACTGGATTTCTTTAGAATCTGAGGATTATGAAGAACTGGAAGAAAATTCTTCTTGTATATCTTCATTAAATATGTGGGATGAATCGTATCCCAACCCATGATGAGTTTTTTTGGTAAAATAGATTACCACATAACGGTAACCGTCTACCTTTGTCTTGATTGAGACCTAGCATAGTTTTCAAATCATATCCCATATTCTGGATAATATTAAGAGATTGTTGACTATATTTGTCAATTCTGATTTTTTCTTTATCTTTCTCTATGCGATCATCTATCTGAATAACAGGGATATTTCTAGCCAAGCCAAACACAATTTGGCGCTTGTTTTTCTTATTAGACGGGATCTCAAAATAAGATTCTTCGTGACGTCTATAAGTTACACAATCTTATGATGATGAGACTACAGGTAGAAGATAAGGAGAAGATGTTAGGAACCTTTGAGCAAAGGGTCCAACATCGACATGAGGAGAAAAAGAATTTTTTTTATGATTAATATATAAGGTTTCCTCTGTATTTATGTCATTTTTATGTTGATGACTTTGATTATCAGCAGATAAAGTCATTCTTTCAATAAATTTGACAGCCATATACTCCAAAAGGAAATCTTCATTAATATGAGAAAGTACAGATTGATCAATATTTACATCATTGACAAATTGATTACTACGCTTTGGATTAATCATTAACGGACTAGCATCCATCTGCGACGTAGACTTTCCAAGGTTGATGACCAATGGTTCTGGATCAATTGTACGAGAAGTACGTCCTTTAACCTTGATCATGAGAGGTTGAACTTGGCTCTTGACTGGAATTATCACAGATTCCTCAGACGAAGCTCGAGTTCTTCCTTTAACCTTAATCATCAAAGGTTCGTCATTGACAGGTTGGGGTTGGATTCGACCTTTGACTTTAATCTTCAAATGTTGATCTTTCGAAAGCGATTGGTCCTCTGAAGGCGATTGATCTTCTGGAGGTGATCGATCTTCGGTCATATCCGATATCTCCTTCATATGCTCCTATTTGTAGAGTATTGAATCAGAGAAATAGGCTTTAACACCCTTAAAAGGATTGATATCTGCAAATTCAGTCTTCACAATCCCTTGAGAATCCACATACTTGAAGCATTGGGGTAGTGTTAAAGGCACAATATTATGCTCATGTATCCATGGTCTTCCAAATAGGATGTTGTAAGATACATCTGACTTGATAACATAAAAGGTCGCCATAGTTCGAAGATCACCTATTTGAATCTTCAGACGAATCTTTCCCAATGGTTTACTCTTTCCAGAGTTGAAACCAACTATTGTTGTACTAGTGTAAGTCAAATCACTAGTAGGAATCCTCAAGGGTCGTAGCTTACTCTGAAGAATAATGCTAATAGAAGACCCATGATCAATATAAATCCTATCAATTTCAGTAGAGTCAATATACCCTGTGTAACACAGAGGCCTGTCGTATCTATTATGCTTCAACATCATATCTTCTTGTGTGAAAGTAATGTTAGGAATTGATTCCATCATACTATGACATTGGGGACACGACACTGGTATATTGTCAGGACTTTTGAGTTGAGCTAAGCATGAATCTGCCTATAGCAAAGCTTCGCTCAAAGTTTCTCGACTTTCTTTAGAAAGACGAAGCAACTCAAAGATAGAAAGTCTAGCCGTAGTATTAGCTAATTGGGCTAGAATATCGAACTTGTAGAACTTCAATGGGACGTCAAAGCGTACTGCTTTCTGTTTTCCTTTTTCAAGCGCTGATGGTTTAGAAGTCTTATCTCAGCAGGAATAGAAGATGACTGAATTAGTAGTGTTTTCAGTGATGTCATCTGCTTCTTTGGAAGTTCTCTCATAATCTTTGTGGTACTCTTTCCCAGATCTCGTACCAGTAAAAGTTTCTTCTTCAGACTCAGGAGAATAAAGTACCATATTACAGGATTTAGTCTTCTTTCCCTTAGTCTTCTTCTTGTGAGGATTTTTATGAGGAACCTCAAATCCTAATCTAATGGTAGATTTTTTTACCTTGAATTTGTAAAGGAATTCATATTCCTTTATCATACTTCAAGCCTTCCACCTCTTGAAAGTCATAGCCCATCTTTTTTATGAGATGAACTAATTGTTGACTGTACATGTGAGTGGGTAGCGGACTCTTAACAAATGATCCAACAGAGGAAGAAGGAACAGAGACCTTTGTAGCCACAGGAGTAGGGGCTTTCGAGATAGGAGGAAAAATCCCTACAAGAGCTTTCTTATAAGCAGCAAAAACTTGTTGTGCCCTGTATAAAGGGATACTATTCATTGCTAACCATTGCCGATGAGTAAGTTTGAGTTTGGTAGGAGGAGCCAAACTTGGAGGGCATATATTTAGACCCCTTATTCTACCCTCCAAAGGAATGTCGTCCCAAAGATGATCCAAATCATCATGATCTGGAGTAACAACATGAGAAATTATATTGCAGGTTTTGACTTTTCGACCTTTCTTTGATTTTAAAGTTTTATTTTCGTCTTCCATTTCAGGTACTAAGTCAGGGTGTACCCACATGATTTCACTATTTTTTAATCTGAGAGGCAACAATCCTTTACTTTGCTCTCTAGCTGGCGGGAGATTCACAATATTCATTGTTGCCTTTGGAATTAGGATAATCCCATCTGGAACTTGTTGTGGAGGAAAACCTCCAAATTGAAGAAAAATCATATTAGTTGTGACTGTACGCTCATCATTGGTTAAAGCGATGACATTAGCATTTATCAACTCTTGGATTTTTTTTTTAAAATATAGCAAGCTTTGGTAGGATGATTTATGTATCTATGATAGATACAATACTTAGGATTATCAGTTAGATTCACCTCATTAGGTCGTTTTGGCTCTGGAATCTGGAGTTTACCACTCTTCACGAGACATTGGAATATCCCTGGGATATCACGGTCATCAAAAGAGTACTCTTCTTTTGGTTTGGAAGACTCCGAATTATTTGGCATCATTTTAGGTTTTGAAAGATTCACCACTAGGGTTTTCTTCCCTTTTCCATTGCGATTGTCGGAATTGTTACCTGAAGAGGCTTTCTTTCCTTTGTCTTCTGAGGTGAAGATCATCCCATGTTCATGAGCCAATCTACCATTGGTCTCGGCTGAAACTGCTGCTATAATGAACGAGGCCCAATCTGTGAATTGATAGCCTGTAAAGACAGCAATGGTTGGTCGCAGATTCATTTTGCATGTATCAATTAATGTTGAATTTGGCATACCAGGAGGCATCTTCAAAGTAGCTTGTCGAAAACGTTCAATAAACGTCCGAGTATCTTCTTTCTCTTTCTGTTTAATCTCTATTAAGGAGGACATATTCATGTCCATGCCTCCTTCATGGAAACAAGAGAGAAATATTGCTTTGAATTTGTCAAAAGACGATATGCAATTATCGGGCAGACTGCG
The DNA here is from genome assembly GCA_029216955.1 of Iris pallida. Taxonomy (NCBI): domain Eukaryota; kingdom Viridiplantae; phylum Streptophyta; class Magnoliopsida; order Asparagales; family Iridaceae; genus Iris; species Iris pallida. The sequence continues at coordinate 6,206,314 of JANAVB010022999.1, forward strand.
ATACCAGTCGTATGCAGTGTCTGTCAAACACCCAATAAAAACTCGGGTGAGAAGAGCATCATTCTTTTGCAGATGCACAGTCATAATATCCAAATAATTGATATATTGACTTGGAGAAGCCTTTCTATCAAATAACACCATAGATTGTGGCTTAAATTTTGGAGAAAAAGACACATCATTCCAATGGGGAGGATAAGGTTGCTTGGTCCCTAACCTCTGGAGCTAATCTTTGTACTTAAGAACCTCAAACTGTGCTTTTAACTCACGTACTGCTTGAATAGCTTTACTAGTTTGAAGAAGCACATTTGACTGAATAGTGGCTGGATGTACCGTAACCCCTACCGGAGGTAGTACATCTTCTGGAATGAGAGGATCTGGAGATACAGAGTTTTGATTGATAGCAGGCACTTGACTAAGATTATTCAAATGTATGTCAACCCCTTGACTATCTTGAGTTTGTGCTGCTACCTGCACTGGTGTTACCACAGCCGGCTGAACAGTTTGCTGAGTCATTATTATTTGATGCATATTTTGCATCATGGCAAGCATGTCCTTCAGTGATTGTTCCACTGCTGAGAGACGTTGCTCTGTATTAGAAGTAGACATCTCTGGTTCTTCTCTGATAACATAAGATTCAACCTCCCTTGAGCATACAGAGGGATTGGTGTAGAGGTATGAATCAACGCTATCAGTTTCTGACTCCAAAGACTGGATACCCCCCAGCTTTTGAATCTGAAGATTGTAACGATCTTTGACTTCTTGACCGAGTATGCTGATATACCCCTTCAAAAGTGTCAAGGAGTCATTTGAACTATTGTTGGCTTGGAGTCTGGGATGAATTGCATCTTGGACGTCGTCCTCTATTGATATGAGATGCCATATTGACTGATGCATAGGACAACTCATGTTCTTGGTCATCAATTTGTTGCTGAGGTACATTGTAGCTTAATCGGTCGAAAACTGACCGTTTAGAAGCAGAACAATAACATTTGATTACAATCCGGTGACACTCACAATGATAATTTTCTTGAGGGAGTATCATATGAGATTTTCTGTTTTTACGCTTTTGTATAAGTAACTCACGTAAATCAGAAGGAATGGAAGGTGACTTCTACTTTATTATATTTGGGACAGAAAAACGTTTAGTCCCTTGCGTATAAAGAAGATTACTGGCTTCATTAGCAGAACCAAACTATATATTTTTATGCGCCTGGAGTTGTGTGCATAAATCCTGAGATTTTTGTGCACAAAGAACTCCATCAGCATTACGTATAATCTGAAGGTTTGGTACTTTCCGTAAAGCAGTGTAAGAAGGATGTTGGTAAAAAATTGAAGTTTTACCAATAATAGAATTCTTGTTTTTATGCTGCATGTATGTAGGCAAATTCACTTTAGATGCAAAAGCATCATTGTGAACTTTATCTACCATGTCACCGACAGAAGATTTACCTTTACGCGTAGAGCACAAAACAGGAACATCTACCACATCACAAACAGAAGACTTATCCTTACGCATAGAGCGCAAGACTTGAGTGTCTACCACATCACAGATGGGAGACTGATTTTTACGCACAGAGCACAAGACTTGGGTGTCTACCACATCACAGACGGGAGACTGAATTTTATGTACTGGGCACAAAACTGAAGTAGGGACTGCCTCGCCACAGACGTGAGCTCCAACAACCGGATTGGGAAGAATTCCCTTGACTTCAGAGACAGCAGGGAGATCAGAGGATGCTTTGGACTTAGGAATCCAAACTTTTTGCGCCTTTCATAATTTTTGAACATTGGAGCAACGAGTACTACCCCCAATTCGGAGCATTTCTTCGTAAGCAGTCTGGTCGAATTGAACAACCAGAGTCTTCTTTATCGATCCGACCGACACATCATCGTATTAAGCAATTGCTTTCTCGTCAGAGGAGAAAGTCGTCCCCAGCAGAGTCGCCATTTTGTTTCACTTAACAAAATGCCTAAAATTGGCTTTTGAAAGAAAACGAAAAAAATACAAAAGTATAAATAGATTCTGGAGAGTATTGCTATAGAAGTATGATCTTAGAGCGATCACTTTGTTCCTTGGACCACACGATGATGATGAAGAGAACTGCTTGAAGAAGATGAACAATCGGAAGAACTAAGTCACCAGAAAGGTATTGACACAATGGCATTGATGACACAGTCAAATGCTTTCCTGCTTTGCTTCACCCTATTTTTGAGAAAAAGTTGAAGAAATGCTTCTGGAAATATCACTCTGAAAGTATGAGTTTTCTCAGAATCTCCTCCTTTATCTCTCTCTTGATCTTTTCTTCTATTAAAAATAAGTCTATTTATAGACTAGACCCTCTGTGCATAAAAAGTAACATAATTGGGTCTCTACGCAAGTAACTGTCATCCACGATTGAAAATCAACCTTTACGTGTGATAACACGTGTCCCATATAGAGTTGTGGTCTATACGCATGGTGACATGTGTCGACAACTTCAATAGTATGAGGAGCGCACGTACACACGTTCCTCGATAAGTATGGCATGAAAGCCACGTATGCAGACCACGTTCTTACATAGCCAGAAAAGATTGGATGTAAAAATAACCCAAAATAGACTTCCTGCGTAAAGTAGCAGACTGGGGGTAAAATAATCCAAAATAGACTTCCTGCATAAAGTGGCAGAAAAGTAGCCTTGAGCATATAGTTAGCTCAAATAAACTCTACGCACACGAAAGCTTTGAGCGTAAAGACTCAAATAGCTTTCATGCGTAAAAGAAGTGGTCTCTTGAGCGTAAAGTAGCCTATCTGCACGCTAAACGACAAGTGTTGGATTTGGTGTAAAAATCTTCTTAGCTTCTGTGCAATGTACTGTCAGAAAATCATTATGTCAGAACAATATCACGCACATTAAATATGACGTGGACAGCCTGTCTCTCGCGTAAAGGCTGAGGATGGCTCTCGCGTAAAGTAGTTCGCGTAGAATTAGACTCTGTTTGATCTCTGCGTAAAACTTGAATCTGGCTCAGTTTGACTTGCGTAAAGCTTTCAACTTTTTTGACTTGGTCTATGAAATTTATTTATGCTTCTACAGTCCTCTGAGGACCTGATGATCTTTTCAGGTTTAGCTGAGTTTGATCCCGGTGCACACGAGCGGGTTTGAGCCAGCTTCAGACCACGGTACTACTGCAGTGAAGATGCATTTGATGTTTAGCCTAGTTTGACTCGGTTATTTTATTTCATGTATTTACTTTATTTCCGTCTAATGGTAGTGGATTTGTATCCACAGGACGTGACTTGGATTCTTGATAACTTGAAAACATTTCAGTTCATTTTATATTATTATCTAGTTCATTGACATTCATTGATCTTAGTTATATCTATTATGATTCTGTGGATGAGATAAAGATTACCCTGATTGTTCTGGACTACTGTGACTGTTGTATTCTAGACAGCACTCTACCGCCGATACTGCAACGTCAGCTAGACTTGGATACGTCTCGTATCCGAAAAGCGGGTACGGGTCGTGACAAGTTTTTTTGGTAGCCCATGCAGGTCTACGTTAATCACTTTGGTTACATTACTGTACCATTGTGAGCCTGCAAATAGGATTAAACACTTAGGATCTCATCCACATGTCTTGAACTCATTATTGATCTCTATCCTCGATTTTTATTGAATCTTTGACTTGCATCCTGCTTGAAATTCTGCAATGGCTAAAGTGTTTTTTTTGTTACAATCAAATAGATTCTCAAGACAGGAACAACGCTCTTCTGAACACCCTACCGACTGCAGGAGGATTCTTCACGTACATGACCCCACCGACGCAGGAATGCCAACTTACTTATATGGGCAATCCGCCATAGCTGTAATTCTCGAGATTTCAGAGAGACGACATTCCACCACCCCTGTAGTTTCCTCCGCAGACTCCACAACCAGCACCCGTTCTGCCTTCAGCATCTGTCCCACCACTAGCACAAGTTTAGCATATAGCACGTGTTCCACATCCAGTAGCAGCCATGCACCCGGCACCAACAATGTATCCAGCATTTCCCATACATCCAACACCGATGATGTATCCAGCTCCTATGATGCATCCAACACCTACGATGTATCCAACATCGGTTCTGCCTCCGCCACCTGCACTGGACAATGTTACTCTCCTCGAAATCTTCCAGTAGCTCGTCACTTCTCAGACGAAGCAGGACAACACCTTCCGTGACACTTTGATGGAGGCTATCCAGACTAGAGATGCTCCACGACCGCGCCCTGGAACTTCCAAGAATTTCATGGACCTTAGGCCCCAGGAATTCAAGGTGATAGAAGGGATTCTCTACGCTGATGAGTGGTTAGAGAACGTGGATCGAATTCTTCGGATGACTCGAGTTACTGAAGACCTAAAGTTCGAGTCAGCTAGCATGCAGCTTTACGACATCGCCCGCATATGGTATAGAGATGAGCCCCGATTTACCGTACCGGATGTGACTTGGGAAGAGTTGAAGGAGCTGTTCAAGAAAAATTTCTACCCCGATACGGCCCAAGAGGAGTTGGAGAGCGAGTTGGAGAGCCTAGAGCAGGGCAACCTTACCATCGAAGAGTACACCACGAAGTTTTCCAGCCTCAGTTGCTTCGCAGATGCCATGGCCCCTGAAGCCAAAGCTAAGAAGTTCAAGAAAGGGCTATCACATGAAATTTGTCTAGCCATCGCCACCAGTCAAGCCACAACCTACGGAAGAATCTTGAAGGTTGCATAAGAGGTAGAGAAAGAATTGAAACGTAAGCGAAAGAGGGACAAAGACGCATATGAAGGAGGCAACAGCCAATCGGGATCGGTGAAGTGATCCAATGCCCTAGGAAAGACCACAGCACAACAGTATCCTCAGTAGCTATGAGCAGTCCCATATCAAGTCCAAGACGTATCCATCTGCCAGTATTGCATGAAAAGAGACCACGTACAAGAAAATTGTCGTAGTTGGTTAGGTTTGTGTTGGACTTGTGGGTCCAACCAACATAGGTCTCGTAATTGTCTGAAGAGAAACGCGAGCGCCCCACCACTACCATCCGCACAAGCGGGGCAAGCTTTTGTCATGAACATGGAGGACACAGCGACACCATAAGGGGGAGCTGACGGTAGTTTCCAGTAGATTAAGTAGTGATATTGATTGACAGTCCTACACTAAACATCTGTTTGTGAGTACTTGGAATATTCTACTAGCAATATGTAGACTATTCATTCTAGTAGTTCGTAGCTTTATTGAATTTCGATGACGAAATTATTTTAAGGTGGGTAGGATGTAAACCCCCGTCCTGAATTTTTTTTTATAATAATGTTTTGACCCAAGATAGTGATTTTGGATTTTGTAAATATTTTAAACTAATATATAATTAACTTCTAGAGGTTCATTTATAGAGAATATGTATATATATATCGAACTTAGCATTAGAAGATGGATTATGCAAAAACCCATTTGTAAAGAGACTTAAGTTCAAAGGCATATTTGAACTTTTTCCTAGCCGTAGGCTTAAGCCCTGTATGCAAATTCAAATCATCTGCTCCCTTTTTGGCCGACTGGGTTAAACCAAAGGGATTGAATCATATCGAAATCAAATTCGATTTCTTCCAATCCCATTAGAATTCAGGTTATATCTTCTACCTGGGTATATATATATCTTCGACCTGGGTATATATATATATATATATATATATATTTTTTTTTGGGTATATATATATATATATATATATATATTTTTTTTTTTATATATATATATATATATATATATATATATATATATATATATATTTTATATATATATATATATATATATATATATATATATATATATTATATATATATATATATAAAATATATATATATATATTATATATATATATATATATATATATATATATATATATATATATATATATATATATATATATATATATATATAAGATTAGCCGCCCCCATTTTTCATCATCGAAACCCTAAATATTTCCGCTTTCTCCGTCTCAAGGGAGATCAAGGACCATTCAAGGAAGTATTCGAGTGATTGAGCAAACACCGTGTCTCGTATCTGATTCGAATTTAGGTGCGCTTCGACTACATTACACCTGTAATTTGAGTAGCAACATTATGTTTGATTTAATGCTTAAGAGGGTTTAAGGGGGATTCAATTTTATTCAGAGTATCATGAACAGGGGGGTGTCCAGTGGTAGACCTTTACAGATAGAGGTGAGTACTAAGTAAAGAAATCCTAATGACATACCCCAGAAATGCCAACAGGTAGCCAAGGATTGCTAATAGCTTACATACTCAATTAAGGACTCACCTTGATTTGACATCTAGCCCAGGTACAAGGAAACCTGCACTCCTTGTATCAGTGCAATTACATTCATGTTTCACTTTAGGTATCGGTGCCTTGGATTGGTATGCTTTTAGGTGTCATGGTTGCTGAAATACTAGGGTTCATTCTCTGAGCCCATAGAGTATCAAAATCTAGAGAGTTAATACTGTGTAGCAGGTCATCTTGTGTCATAGACTGCAATGTGTCAGAGTGATACTTGAATATATCAAACCACAAATGTATCAATTGTAGGTATAGAAATAAGGCTGAGAACTGAGTAAGTTAGGACACCAGAAAACAAGGAAAGGTTAGGTATTGATACTGACATGTCTTAGAATCCATGATTTGACCAGAGTGTGACCCTGGAAGTCTTACCTGGACTTATTGTTCCAGAGTGACATTGGAACATGTAAAAGTTCTGCCTACATATTCACTCCAAGGATTTGTCATTAGGGAGTAAAACCAGAGAAGAGTAGGGAGTGTACTCGGTTAGGCATCTATGAGTATAAGCCTAGCTACTCCATGACATCATGAATTTGAAGCACGTAATTGTGTATACATAGAGTCATAGGATGATCTTGCTTGTTGTCAGTTTAACGGAGAACTTGGTCACCTAAGATGTGAGGATCCTCTTTCATCACAACTAATAGAGTTGAGAACTTAGATACTTTGGCTAAGGAAAAACATGACATGTAGTATCAAATATGGGTGATCACAGAGAAATGGCAAATAGAACCCATGTAGCAACTTTAAACATCTGTCATTTGAAAGGGTGATAGGGGTGTTCGAAAGATATGTATTTCAAGGTGTGGGTTAGGATGGTAGGAAGGTGAGTTAGAGTAGGTAGATAACAGCAGTAAATTGCCTGTGGATAATAGATTTTAGTATGCCTTGTGCTGCACTTATGTAACAGAGCAACTATTCTCGTAAGTGTATCTAAGCACACAAGAAGTTGAGATGAGTAGACATCTACTCATTTAGAAGGATAGATGGCTTTGGGTACCAGGATGTGAAGACCTGCGAATACAGAGATCCATAGAATCATAGGAGGTCACATGAGTACCAGAAATTAGGCAAGATAGGACTAAGCCTACATTAGTGTATGTTATATAGGTACTATGGGTGCAGGTCGAGCATTTAATTGGGAGCATGGTAGTGTATTAGGTCAGGGTATAGGTAGTATGTTAGATTACAATAGATACCTAGATGTAGCAGTACCTATATGGCAGTAAGGCACTTGCCTTTATGTAACTAACTAAAATTTCAAGTCTGTGGGTGGGAGCAAGAGAGCGATGCCTGTACAGGTTAGCTAAGGGTCCATATAGACCTATGCATCATTGTAGGAGTTGAGTTATCTTTTTATCAGTCAAGGTAGAGCATCATGTGGGACCTTGTCCATTCTGATTTGAGTATCAGGAATAACCAGGTATCCTTTAGTCATATCCATTTGACTTATGGGTTAGCTTCAGGTGTAGTTATAAGGATATACAAGTTGTGGCAGTCCCCTTAGCATGCCAAATCAAATTGGAGTGTAGATTAGGTTGGCTAATATCTAGCAACATATGGGTTTTAGTTAGGGCCAAGTCCCTGAAACATACGACCATATAGCCTAGGAATGTACAACAGTTAGGGGGTGGTGTCTAACCTGCACCTATTCCTTGTTACCAATGAAATCAAAGTATCCAAGGGAAGGTAAGTGTCAGGATATCAGAGGTAGCTGGTAAAAGAGTACTCGAGTAGGTAAACACAAGGACAGGGATTTGTTGAGGATAGCTGCTACTAGTCACTGTCTCTCATATGTAGATAGGATAACCTGAGAACAAATTGGTCGGGGCACATCTATGTATTAAGTTACACTGGCATATAAGTTATGTATGTCACATAATAGTTACACATAGGATGGTTAGTTGTATCTTAAAATAGAAGTTGCATAACACTTTGGGTTTTACTTGCCTTTAAAGCCAGGGGTCTTGTTTACCTACAAGCCCTCGAATTATTTCCTTTGTCAATTTTCTTCTAACCACCAACTAAGGGGCAAAGTAAGAATAACTTTTCCTGAAATAGAAATGATGGGGGTACCATGGTACACTTATACCATTACTAATTAATAAGCAAGGGGACCAAGAATGAGTACAGTCAACCAACTAATCTAGGAAGTTAGACTTAGAATATAATAGATAGGTTACTCTTTTTTCATATCACTTATTGACATTATAATTTCATAGATAGGTTAATTGGAATTTGACTCAGTGCTCGAACCGTACCGACAGAGCAGGCCACAGGCAAGTATACCTTGTCTTTCTTTACTGCTTTATTTATATGCACTTCCTTTCATTATCCAGTCTCTTTATTTATTGTTGACATGTGATTTATCACAGTAGTTTACTCCATTGATACATAGTCCTTGTTCATAGTTAGCCTTGTGGTTTATTGGTTGTGTTCACACTTGTGCTTAATTGAGTCGTATCATAGAACGAATGCGCTATGTTTGAACTGCTATTTTCTATTTGTCATTTTTCCAACCTGCGAGTCTATACTATGGGCGAGAGTTGACTGTTTGCACCTGCGAGTCCACACTAGGGGCGAGGGTGATTGCCTTGAACTAACCTACGAGTCCACACTAGGGGCGAGGGTTAGTGATTAGTTTCAAACCTGCGAGTCCACTCTAGGGGTGAGGGTTTGGTATCCAATTGATCTCTTGACATGTGTTCACTTATTTTCTTCCAGCAGTTCATTTATGCGTAGTTGTTCTTATATTCGTATATCGTGATTGCTTAGTCTTTTTTTGTTTATATCTCGGATTCTCTTCATGCATGATAAACTGTTAGAAAGGCTTGTATATTATGTATCTTGCTAGTCCTCTGAGGACCTGATGACCTCTTCAGGTTTAGCTAATTTTGAGCCAGGTGCATACGAGCGGGTTTGAGCCAGCTTCAGACCACGATACTACTGCAGTAAAGATGAATTTGATGTTTAGCCTAGTTTGACTTAGTTTATTTTATTTCATGTCTTTACTTTATTTTCGTCTAATGGTAGTGGATTTGTATCCACCGGATGTGACTTGGATTCTTGATAACTTGGAAACATTTCAGTTCATTTTATATTATTATCCAGTTTATTGACATTCGTTGATCTTAGTTGTATCTTTTATTATTCTGTAGATGAGATATAGATTACCTTGATTATTCTAGACTAATGTGACTGTTGTATTCTAGACATCGCTCTACCGCCGACACTGTGGCGTAGGCTGGACTTGGACATGTCTCGTATCCGAAAAGCGGGTACGGGTCGTGACAGGCCAAAAAGTTATAAATGAGATACTAAATAGTATGCCAATATTTAAAAATATTTCAATATATTGAGAAACAAAATAGGTATTATTTTTTTTGGGAACCAATGAAAATAATAGTGGTAAATAAATAACAAAATAGCATTACAAATAATATTAATAACAGTAACTAATAATCTATTTAATCGTATATATAAGTTTATACAGGCTTATACATACTACTATATAATTCATAAACACGTAACCTTCTATCAAAACTTATATAATTGTAGTAATACACTATGACTGTATAGAAATGAATAGGAAGAAAGTGATAATAATAATAAATAACTCAACACAACTTTTCACTCAGCTTTCTTTAAAGTCCCTTCTCTTGGAAAGAGAGTAAAACCTCTGCTCATTAGTAAAGAGATAAAAATTTTTGATTAGAAAAGGAAGAAGAAGAGTAGTGAGCTGGAAAAAAAATTGAGAGGGAGAGAAGAGGGGATCGAACGGGTGAGCTTACCGGCATCATCCCGGCATAGGGCGGAGGGAGAGAACGTGCGCGGTGGTGATTCCGTGCGTACGATCCTGAGTCGAAGGGGGCCGCGGAAGTCGAATGCTCGCGGGTGAGGCAGTTGGGAGCGAAGCATGGTGGAGGAGGCGACGCCGAGGCTGCGATCGACTGCGAGTTCTGTGGCTAGCGGAGCTCACGGTGCGGCGAGACGGGCGCTCGAGATCAGGGTCGCGACGACGCGCTGGCCAAGGCGGATCAACGACAAGGTGAGGACTTATTATCTCTGCTATGGGTTTGAGGGATGGTGGAGGTGGTAGGTATGAATGATGATGATATCGGTGGTGGTGTTGTTTGGCTTATAACGGTGACGGGTGTGGTTGAACCGGTGGTAAATGACTGTGTTGGTGTTGTCGGTTGTTGGAGGAGGAGTGGAGGAGATGCTGATGGAGCGGCTATGGTGGTGTTGCTCTGACAGTGGTTGGGACTCCGGCCGGCATGAGAGGAGTGCAGCCTAACCGGTGGATCTCCAGAAAAAGGCGATGAAGATAGGGCAGTTGATGGTCGACTGACACCATGGAGGTGTGCTGCTAGAGGTGTCCGGTAGATAGCCGGCCCATAGGGTGGTGGTTGTCAGCTGGGAACAGGGGCTGAGGTTGCTGCCTGGTGAGGTGCGGCAGGGAGAGGGTAGCTACGGTGTGCGATCGGGTCGTTGATACGGTGGCCAAGAAATCGGGAAGTCAGTGCTGGGTTGGATGTTTTGTATATATAGAAGAACAAAATATAGTGGATGGGATGTGCGACACGGACACGATGCACGATTCTGATTTATGGAAATGTTTGTGGAGATGATGGTGAAGAGATCAACGGAAAGCTCGCCTATATACATTGGGTTGAGGAAAACTTTGGTAGATAAGACTAGGATTTGTTTAAACCAAAATAGAAATTTTCGCTTTTAATTTAAATCAAACTAAGGTAAACTCCATAAATTCAAATCTAATTTAAATCAAGTTAAAACTTTATCTTTACTCTATACTATTTAGATTAGTAATCCATAAAGTCGAATCTCTTTTCAAATCATCATGACAATTTAAACATTGAAACCAAACATAATCTAAATTATCTGTCATAATAATAAATATATATTAGTAATTAATTTCGAAAATCACCATATATATGTAGATATTTTGGAATACATTTTGATAAAGATATAAAATGATTATAATTAGTATTTAGTAAATCAAATGGACATGAAATAATTTTATGTTACCCGCACACAATTATAAATTTACATATAACCATAGTTTCCTAAGCAAATAAATAATCTCATATAAGGTACATTAAAATAAAATAAAGTCTTGGAATTATATTTACAACCTTTAGGAAATTAAAAATATTTATCATAGATTATTTTGAAAATTATACCTCCTTAAAAAAAGATCAAACGTTCTCTAAAAATATGTACCTCGCACATATTCGCACTCGTCGAGCCAATACGAAAAATGCGAACTCGTACGCGACGTACAATTACAAAAAACACAAATCGATACTAAATTTATTAAAAAATCGTAGTAAAAATTTAGGGGGTTTACATCTGGCTTCCGTCGTCTTGGAGATCAAAGAGAAATTGACACCCACTATCTCCATTCCTGTAAACCAAGACCCAGGGACTAACGACGGGTTCAATGCGCCTCACATCTTGAGCCAAGCAGCGCCCCCATCTTCTACTCCATCAATAACAGGACCTGCAATATCGAGTGAAGTACAACAGTCCCTTAAAGAGTTGTATGCTCGCCACGATGCCAAAGAAAAGCGAGAATCACTCCAAAAGATGGGGATTCGGCAACCATATCCTGCCGAATAGGATAATATGATCTATCCTCCCAAATATAATTCACAGACGCTCACGCAGTTCAATGCAAAGGAGTCTCCGTGTCGATACTTGAGGTACTTTGCCTCAGGAACATGACATCTACCAAAAGATGATGCTCTCCTTACCAATATATTCGTAAGAGCGCTGCAAGGGTGGCCTACGAATAGTTTTGTAGCCTCCCGGACAACTGTATTTCGTCGTTCGAAGACTTGAAGCGCCTATTCCCCAATCGATTCTATGAAGGAGGAATAGACATGACAATGCCGACTCTCAGGAACATCGTCCAGAAGGAGAAGGAACCTGTATACGCATATATTAAGAGCTTCCGCTAGGTCGCTCTAATATTATCCCCTGGTATACCAGAGCCCATGCTTATGGACTCCTGTCACAAAAACGTGCTTTCCGTAATCAAATTGTGGCACAGTGCTCCATGTATAGAGTGGACGTCCTTCATTACAGAGGCAGATATGGCAAAAAGGAAAGCTCGAGACGCACAGCTATTGGGACTGAGTTTTCCATCACTCAAAGACAAAGAAATGTGCTCATCTAGCAATAATTCTGCTCCCAATGACGGTAAAGGAAAATAAGCCATGACCGTCAACTTCTTCAAGGGTTCAGTAACAATGAACCCTAAGCCGTCCGAAGTGCAGAGGCCGAAAGAGACCTACTCCTTCAACGACAAAGACACACTAGAACTATTCAATATGCTGACGAAGGGTGGCAAGCTTCAGCTCCCGCCTCCTAAGCATCCCGATGAAGTAGAAAAGGTAGACAGTCCAAAATACTGCCATTACCACCAGTATGTTCACCAATCGACACGTCACTGCTATGTATCGAAAAGACAGATCTAGAGCATCATCGACACCAAGGTTATTTCACTCGACTACGAGGAAAAGACTGTTACTGCCAACATGGTCACTATCCAGTTTAGAAGTTTTTTGAGAACAGAGGCTCAAGATGGCGTAGTCCCCATCCCGAGAGCAACGATGGAAGTAGTCAATCTTCTACCGGCCCGTGGCAACACTCAAGGCTTCATTCCCTTTACAACGCCGCGAGGCGAAGTGATGTGGATCGATCTTGATCTCGTCCCAGACATGACGGTGCCTGCAACACACTCTGTGAAGGTGAAGAAAGTCAAGCCATGTCTTATTGTTTCTACCTCATCTGATGATACTCTGGATACCACTTGCTCGGCTCACCAGCGAGAGAAAAATCTGGCTCCGGAGGAAGAAACACCTCCCTCTGTTGCTGCCACCGTCCCAATACATTGGAAGTAGGCCCGTCTCAAGCCTCTACCACAGACAAGCAAAGGAAGAATGAGGTTCATATTGACAAACCTCTGAGAAAAGACTCGACAGTAGGACCGATCAAACCCTACAACTTTGATATATTGGCACAACTGGACAATACTCCGGCTCGACTGTTACTCTTCTAGCTCCTCTGTCTCTCCAAAGAGACTCGAGACACCCTCAACGAAGCTTTACAGAATGCTGACTCCTTCCTCATCCAGGTAAAACTGCCCAAGGAGGACCCTGTTGCATGCCCATATTGTCATAATATGGTCGAGGTGATTCCTAACATCACCTTTACCCAGCAGGACATATTGCTGAAGAATAACTGGCATAATAGGCCCCTGTACTACACAGGGTATACTGGTGCCATTAAGATCGATCGCATCCACATCGACCATAGATCTTCTCTTAGCATCATCCCCCAGAGTTTACTCAAAGCTTTGGGGATCCCAATGCATCAACTGGCTGCATCAAATACTATAATCAGCGGCTTCAACGCTAGAAAGTGTGAGCCCCTGGGCAAGATTCGCCTGAAATGTCAAATAGGTGATCTCCAGACTGACGTAACTTGCTACGTCATTGAAGCTAATATAAACTACAACATGCTATTGGGACGACCATAGATTTATGAGTACATAATCGTGTCCTCCACTCTCCATCAATGCATGAAGTAGGTGCCAGTGATAGGACCATCAAAATCGAGTTTGCTGACATCGACCCATTTTGAGTACTCGAAGCATATTGTACAGATATTGAGCTGTATAATTCAGTCCCATGGGACGATGATGCCAATGATGTCGATGACGAGGCAAATACTGTATCGGAAAGCTCAACCGTCGCGGAAGAACCATTGAAGGTTCGATTGATGGGAAAACATCCGAAAATATCAGCTCCTCTAGTCATCAAGCTTTGAGTCAAGGCCCCATGGCCAACTCTAAAGTCGCAGGAACCTTCGACTATACCTCCCTTGGTAGTCTAGTTGAAGGGGAAACCTTCTCTACCTTCTTCCACAACAGCCCTAGTTCTCTCAAATGAAGAGTTGGAAGGCAACACATGTGTGCCAATACTGAGGTGCACTCTTTAGATGATGTAATCCCTCGGGATAAAATTTTGCATTTCATTAATAGGAAGTTGTCTTTGAATTACTCTTGTTCATATTGGAACACTAGGTATTTCTTAGACAATGCTCTATATATGTTACAAACACAAGTAACAACCACTAGTGTCGCAAGCCGAGTTGTCCCTCCTTAAGGTGCCTACTTCTTGGTTCCAATAAGAAAGAAGGAGGAGGAACCCATCATCTTTGATCGATTAGAGCATCCTCAGCGGCTGGCTACGACAGAACCAGAACCCGATAACGGCAAGATGCAACTCTACCATTACACTACTCAAGCTAACATCTTATCTAGAAGATGCGCTACGACATGAACAGCAACAGAGGGCTGAACTATAGCAAAGGCCGACGCCTTTCCTTACAACTTTATGCTCCAAAGAAAAAGTCACAAAATTACAACCAAGGCACTCGTCGGGGATTGGATTACGTTACACCCACAACAACTTCGGAGAGTTCACTGTCGGAGGTCTTGATGCATTCACACTCTTCCCAATCCTCATCCTAGGACTCCGATACCAGTATCGGCCAAGCCTTCAAGAAGATATTATTCGTCAATATGGTCTCTGCAGATCCTCCAGTCGAGGAGGAAGACCAAATACTTGAATTCTTTGAAGATGAACCCTAGGCTCAATGCCTGGGATCCCAATGGGAATGATGCTTTGAATAGCACGAACCTCCCACTGAAGATGAAGTCGTCCAAGTCGAGCTAGAAGATGAGGCTGCCCCAAAACCCATCTTTATCAAAAAAAGCTTGACGAGAGAAGACAAGGAATATCTGAGACATCTTATCTGAGAATACATTGATGTCTTTGCTTGGAGCTATGAGGTGTAACGCTCCAGTCCCAAAATACGTAGGACTAGGAACGTATCCATGCCAGCTGCATACATACGAAGTATACTCCAATATATGGAAACCTCATATGAATATATATGCTGTAAAATGCAGTAGAACCATAACTAATCTCATCCACACAAAGATAAATAAAAGATATCATATAATGATAAAGAATTGTCTTGATACAATATGTTGGGCAGAGACAAATCCACTACCAATAAGTAAGAAAGAAATACATGGAAAAGAAATAAATTTAGCGAGCGAAGCGAAGACGATCCAAATGTAATCATCCTCGAAGAAATAGCGATGATCATGGCTAGAGCTAGAACACCTGCGAAAGACAATAGCACACACCTGGAGAGATAACCAGGTCCTCAGAGGGACGTAACAAGACACATAATATCATGCCATATAAACTGAATAAAATTGCTTAAATAAATAAGTCAATTAAAATTATAACATGGTCCAATACACACCTATTGAATGAGCTTACCATCCCCTCAACCAAACAAGGACAGGAGATGGTAAACTAATTCACGATGACGTATCTTTCCATGCTATGAATCCAATATGGTATCCGGACCCCAACAAGGTTCAATACCTTCTTATTGAAGTAGTAAGTTACACCTACAACCAAATAAGGACAAGATGTGACGAACTAATTCACGACAAGTTATTGTTCCAAGTCACGGTCAGATACAAGTACCCAAACCAAAAGTACTCGTACATAATGGATAAAGGTACCTAACCGTTCTAAGTAAAATGTAGTTAAGAACAATCCTTCCTACGCATGGGCCCTGGCTAAATAGGATCGGCATAGTCCCCCCTTGGGCACCAGAGGCTCCATCAGTAAGAGCATGACGTTCCGCAGAATCGTCAGTGGCCGTCAGTAATCATGGGTCATCAACCCCGTATCTCCAGCGGAGAGTCCGGGTCACAAGGGAAAGTACATCGAAGCCATTCGCTAAGGAATTGTCCTTCCCGTCCAATGCCTTCTATGTTGTATCCACAACAATAACCTCTATAACCGCTAATTCAAACTAGTATGCAACCTCTATTAGCAGTTATTCCTATCGCACGGCTTATACGTACTGGTGGCCAGCCAATCACGCATGTCCGTGTTATATATGTGACACACAACTTCGTGGTACAACGTGTTAAGGCCAATGAATGCAACACACAAAGGTGGTCCCTAAAATCTAGGTTTAATGTGTAAGAAAAATAATACATAGTAGAATATAAATGAACAGTAAGTTCTAACAGGTTATGTCATGTATCACATTTTATTTTGCATAAAAAATAATGAACAATGCATAAATATGAGCTAAAATAAGTAAACAGCCAATGGCAAGGTGTCTTGCCTGGTAGGACGCCTGGTGTGCTGCAATGGTCAAGCTGGCATGAACTGCAACTTCGGTGTAACAACTATACAAGGTGACCTCTGATGGTGGCACAGACAGTTCCATTAGGTCCAAAAGGATCAAATTAGTGAGGATCGATAGGAGGAAGGACAGATTTGACGAAGGAAGTAGGATTAATGGCTTGGTCATGGTCATAAGGATAATCGAAGGAAATTGGCTAAATACTTATATAAAATTTTAGAAAAATATCTACAACTTTGGAAATCTAGATTTTTATTAGTGAAATAAACTGTTAGGAATAATACATTGAGAAGTTGAAATAATTTGGGCTAAACTAAGTTTTATAATATTTCTAGGTAGAAAACCATATCTTATTAATTAAAAATAACTTTACGAAATTACTTGAAAAATATATATATTTTTATGTATATAATAAATTTAGCAATTACACTTTTATTATCCGATAGTTGGAACACCTTAACAAAATATTTATATATTATAAATATAAATAATAATAGCAATGAAGTTTATAATAATGAACCATATATATACTTTTAACATGGAACTAGTAAAGATAATAATAATAATAATAATAATAATAATAATAATAATAATGATAATAACAATAATAATAGTAACAATACAAATATTAATGAAATAATAATAATAATAATATTAATTATAATAATTACCACAGTACAGTACTTGTACTGCTGTTCAAAATAACATCATAATTAGCAAAACAAATAAGTAAATAATTAAATAAATAAACAACATACCCCAAAGGAAAGAAAAATCAACAAATGAAAAAAACAGATAATAATAACAAAATAAAAAGAATAAAATGTAGCAGAGTCCGTGGACTGCTGCTCCATTGATTACAAAAAAGAAAGAGAAAGGGGAGGAGAGAGAGGATGAAGGGAGTGAGAAGAAGCGGAGGAAAGATGGAGCCGCGGGCGGCAAGGGTTTTCGGGGGCTGGCTGCGCAGAGCGCTGGGCAGCGGTGGCGGACTCGGATGACCGGCGGGTTCGCGGCGAGTGTGAGTCCAGGCGGAGCTGAGATCAGTGGAAGAAGGGTTTGAAGTCGGAGAGAGGAGCGGCGGTGTTCGCGTGCTGCGACGAGGGCGGCTTGGCCGGGCTTGTCGGCGGATCTGAGAAAGGAAGTCGGAGGAGGATCTTCGGCACTGGGTCGGCGAGAGAGCGAGATGGCTGCGAGGGTGCAGCGCACGGAGGGGGAAAGTCGGACGGCGCCGGCGAGGCTTGCTCGTCAGGCGGAGGAGAGGGAGACAAGGGGCTCGGGATGAGGTTGTCGGCCGACGGACGGTGCTAGACGAGCGGTATAGGGGTAGGCGGAGGACTCGGCGGCTAGGGATAGGGTTTCGGTCGACGGATGGCGGTGGACGAGCGGTAGAGCTCTCCGGCGAGAGTCGCATGCTGCAGGGATGGCGAGGCAGCGTATGGGGAGGCACAGAAGCTCGACCGATCTGATGGTGGCGGCCAGAGCGGTGCACGGCCGGTAGAGGTGAGTAGGTGGCGGTGATGTGTTACTTTTAGTTTTGGGGTTTTTTTGTCGGTCATAATGGCGATGGCTACGATGATGGTGGTGGTGCGTGGCCGCGGGAGTTCGGGTGGACGGGACGTGGTCGACCGGGCTGGGTTGGACTGTTGGTGGCGGAGATCCGTGGGTGTCGGGCTATGCTGGGTGTGGGCGACCGCCGGGATGGGGTCGAGATGGCTGCGGAGACAAGGGTCGGCGGTGGTGATAAGGGACGTTGGTCGGGTGGTGGCTGAGATGGGTCTGTGCTGGTGGCGGGTGGCCGGAGTTGGCTGAAGTCTGGGGCGCGGGTGGCTGGGCGCTTGGGCGGAGCTCGACGGAAGGGAGTATGCGCCGGCGATCAGAGGGTTTCGGCGAGTTAGGGTTAGAGAATTTGGGGATCGAAAATTAGGGTTTAGGGATTTGGGAATTTGGTCATGTCCGGTGTGTCGGATACGACGAGGAATATGTATTTGTAATGAAAAATAGTGGAAGAAAAAGATGGACATGGACGCGATGCCCTCACGGTTGATTTTGTGGAAAATTTGGAGAGTAGAAATACATGGATGAGTACCTGCCTTTTATAGGATGTGGGAATCCCCAGTTGGATAAAGATTAGGAGTAGTTTAAATCCAAAAGTAGATAATTGGCAACTTAATTTAAAATCCATCAAATCCAAATCCAAATACAAATCTAATTTAAATTTAATTAAATTTTTTTAGTTTAAAATCAAATAGGATAAATCAATTCCAAATATGGATATTAGTTTAATCTATTTAAATAAATCCAAAAATAAAATCAAGATTTAAATGGCCAAAATAACTTCCAAAGATATTTTTTAAAATACCAATAATAATAATTTCGAAAATAATAAATATTTTTAAATATCTTTTTGAATAATAAAATATTAATATTAATAAATCTCGAAAATTACATTTTTATTTAAAATAGACTAGTAAATAATTACGAAATATATGTATGCACAAATATTCTTTACATAATTATGCTTTTCTAGTATACAAAAATATTATTTATTATTAATAACTTTTAGAAATGACGTAAAAATAACAAGCTTAGAAATGATAGCAAAACTAATTATTATATTATTTGAAACTATAAAAAATAGAACAAAATGTTTTTCTAAAATATGTACGCTCGCACATATTTGCACTCGTCGAGCAATTACGAAAAATAAAATTTCGTGCACGACGTATAATACGACTACGCGACGTACAATACAAAATTTTAAATTAGTACCAAATTTAATAAAAAATAGTAGAAATTTAGGGGTTTTACATCCTACCCAACTTAAAATAATTTCGTCCTCGAAATTAAGAATTAGTTGGGGGCGTGAGAAGACACAAGGGGGTATCGATGGGGAACAAACAATAACAACGTTTCAACAAAATCAAGCCGTAAGGAATCATGATCTAAATCATAGAAAAATAATACGGTATGGTCATAATCGATAGGAAGGCTAGAGGAGGTTCTAGTATAACGCCTTCGTCATTCTAAAATAGGTGAAGGCGAAAGCAATATAGAGTTCGAAGGAGGCATTATCGGATACGAATACATGATTCAAAGGCGACCGAATAATTTCAAAAAAAAATTTCAAGATAGCCGTGAATGGGACTCTAAAGGACAAGTTTAGCTATGTCCCCATCCACGTAGAACGATAGATATAAGCGAACCAAAGTGCACTCTGTTGATCAGCATCATGCACCGGTTCTGATTAGACCATATGTTAGTGGACATGCCCAAATAACTTGTCTTGAAACAAGCTTGATAAAAGAATAAGCTTGCAAAAACTAGGCTACATTAGCATTATTAGTCAAGATGGTAAAAACATGGGCACGAGAGATTAAGATTGAAAGAAAGCAGAATGATTCTAAGTTATATTCCGTGTTGATCTCTATACAGTCGTCCTATAGTCTTCTTGTCCAAGTCCTTGGTTAACTAGATGGGTTAAGGTCTTCTAAATTCTAGAATCTAAGTAGACTTGCTGAGATAGGTCGCAAAGACAAAGGGGTTGCTAGGTCATAAGGCATTCTACCCAACTTATAAGAATTAAACTAATGGTGTTTGGAACATCTAGCTAGTAGGGTCAATCTCTAGCAAGCACGAAGGGAAGATAAGAATAATGATAGAAGAAATCAAGCAAGATGCAATCGATGAGTCGAACAGTAGTTCGAATATGGAATCGAGAAAAGAGGTCAAGCATGTGGATGAGATCCTAGACTTCTAATCCTATTCGCAGGCTTGCTTGGTACGGTAAAGTAACCAAACAATTTATCTTGACCTGCATGGGCCACCACAAAAATATGTAACACTCCAGTCCTAAAATACGTAGGACTAGGAACGTATCCATGCCAGCTGTATACATACGAAGTATACTCTAATATATGGAAACCTCGTATGAATACATAAGCTGTAAAATACAGTAGAACCATAACTAATCTCATCCACACAAAAATAAATGAATAAAAGATATCATATAATGATAAATAATTGTCTTGATACAATATGTTGGGCGGAGACAAATCCACTACCAACAAGTAAGAAAGAAATACATGGAAAAGAAATGAATTTAGCGAGCGAAGCGAAGACGATCCAAATGCAATCATCCTCGAAGAAATAGCGATGGTCACGGCTAGAGCTAGAACACCTGCGAAAGACAATAGCACACACCTGAAGAGATAACCAGGTCCTCAGAGGGACGTAACAAGACACATAATATCATACCATATAAACTGAATAAATATTGCTCAAATAAATAAGTCAATTGAATTATAACATGGTCCAATACACACCTATTGAACGAGCTTACCACCCCCAACCAAACAAGGACAGGAGATGGTAAACTAATTCACGGTGACGTATCTTTCTATGCTATGAATCCAATATGGTATCCGGACCCCAACAAGGTTCAATACCTTCTCATCGAAGTAGTAAATCACACCTACAACCAAACAAGGACAAGAAGTGACGAACTAATTCACGACAAGTTATTGTTCCAAGTCATGGTCAGATACAAGTACCCAAACCAAAAGTACTCGTACCTAACGGAAAAAGGTACCTAACCGTTCTAAGTAAAATGTAGTTAAGAACAATCTTTCCTACGCATGGGCCCTGACTAAATAGGATCGGCATAGTCCCCCCTTAGGCACCAGAGGCCCCATCAGTAAGAGCATGACGTTCCGCAGAATCGTCAGTGGCCGTCAGTAATCATGGGTCATCAACCCCGTATCTCCAGCGGAGAGTCCGGGTCACAAGAAAAAGTGTATCGAAGCCCATACGCTAAGGAATTGTCCTCCCCGCCCAATGCCTACTATGTTGTATCCACAACAATAACCTCTATAACTGCTAAGTCAAACTAGTATGCAACCTCTATTAGGGGTTATTCCTATCGCACGGCTTATACGTACTGGTGGCCAGCCAATCACGCATGTCCGTATTCTACATATGATACACAACTTCGTGGTACAATATGTCAAGGCCAATGAATGCAACACACAAAGGTGGTCCCTTAAATCTAGGTTTAATCTGTAAGAAAAATAATACATAGCAGAATATAAAAGAACAGTAAGTTCTAACAGGTTATGCCATGTATCACAGTTTATTTTGCATAAAGAAAATAATGAACAATGCATGAAATATGAGCTAAAATAAGTAAACAGCCAATGTCAAGGTGTCTTGCCTGGTAGGACGCCTGGTGTGCTGCAATAGTCAAGCTGGCATGAACTGCGACTTCGGTGTAACAACTATACAAGGTGACCTCTGATGGTGGCACAGACAGTTCCATTAGGTCCAAAAGGGTCAAATTAGTGAGGATCGATAGGAGGAAGGTCAGATTTGACGAAGGAAGTAGGATTAATGGCTTGGTCATGGTCATGAGGATAATCGAAGGAAATTGGCTAAATACTTATATAAAATTTTAGAAAAATATCTACAACTTTGGAAATCTAGATTTTTATTAGTGAAATAAACTGTTAGGAATAATACATTGAGAAGTTGAAATAATTTGGGCTAAACTAAGTTTTATAATATTTCTAGGTAGAAAACCATATCTTATTAATTAAAAATAACTTTATGAAATTACTTGAAATATATATATATATATATATATATATATATATATATATATATATATTTATGTATATAATAAATTTAGCAATTACACTTTTATTATCCGATAGTTGGAACACCTTAACAAAATATTTATATAATATAAATATAAATAATAATAACAATGAAGTTTATAATAATGAACCATATATATACTTTTAACATGGAACTAGTAAAGATCACAATAATAATAATAATAATAATGATAATAACAATAATAATAGTAACAATAAAAATATTAATGAAATAATAATAATATTAATTATAATAATTACCACAGTACAGTACATGTACTGCTATTCAAAATAACATCATAATTAGCAAAACAAATAAGTAAATAAATAAATAAATAAACAACATACCCCAAAGGAAAGAAAAACCAACAAATGAAAAAAAACAGATAATAATAACAAAATAAAAAGAATAAAATATAGCAGAGTCCCTGGACTGCTGCTCCATCGATTACAAAAAAAAAAGAAAGGGGAGGAGAGAGAGAGGATAAGGGAGTGAGAAGAAGCGGAAGGAAGATGGAGCGGCGGGCGGCAAGGGTTTTCGGGGGCTGGCTGCACAGAGAGCTGGGCGGCGGTGGCGGACTAGGATGACCGGCGGGTTCGCGGTGAGGGTGAGGCCAGGTGGAGCTGAGATCAGTGGAAGGAGGGTTTGAAGTCGGAGAGAGGAGCGGCGATGGTCGCGTGCTGCGACGAGGGCGGCTCGGCCGGGCTTATCGGCGGATCTGAGAAAGGAAGTCGGAGGAGGATTTTCGGCACTGGGTCGGCGAGAGAGCGGGATGGCTGCGAGGGTGCAGCGCGCGAAGGAGGAAAGTCGGACGACGCCGGTGAGGCTTGCTCGTCAGGCGGAGGAGAGGGAGACAAGGGGCTCGGGATGAGGTTGTCGACCGGCGGACGGCGCTGGACGAGCGGTGTGGGGGTAGGCGGAGGACTCGGCGGCTAGGGATGGGGTTTCGGTCGGCGGATGGCGCTGGACGAGCGGTGGAGCTCTCAGGCTAGAGTCGTATGCTGTGGGGATGGCGAGGCAGCGTATGGGGAGGCGCAGAAGCTCGGCCGATCTGATGGTGGCGGCCAGAGCGGTGTGCGGCCGGTAGAGGTGAGTAGGTGGCGGTGATGTGTTACTTTTGGTTTTAGAGTTTTCTTGTCGGTCATAATGGCAGTGGCGACGATGATGGTGGTGGTGCGTGACCGCGGGAGTTCGGGTGGACGGGACATGGTCGGCCGGGCTGGGTTGGACTGTTGGTGGCGGAGATCCGTGGGTGTCGGGATGTGCTGGGTGTGGGCAACCGCCGGGATGGGGTCGAGAGGGCTGCGGAGACAAGGGTCGGCGATGGTGATAAGGGACGTTGGTCGGGTGGTGGCTGAGATGGGTCTGTGCTGGTGGCGGGTGGCCGGAGTTGGCTGAAGTCTAGGGCGCGAGTGGTCGGGCGCTTGGGCGGAGCTTGACAGAAGGGAGTGTGCGCCGGCGGATCGGAGGGTTTCGACGAGTTAGGGTTAGAGAATTTGGGGATCGAAAATTAGGGTTTAGGGATTTAGGAATTTGGTCATGTCCGGTGTGTCGGATAAGACGAGGAATATGTCTTTGTAATAAAAATAGTGGAAGAAAAAGATGGACAAGGACACGATGCACTCACGGTTGATTTTGTGGAAAATTTGGAGAATAGAAATACATGGATAAGTACCTGCCTTTTATAGGATGTGGAAAACCCAGTTGGATAAAGATTAGGAGTAGTTTAAATCCAAAAGTAGATAATTTGCAACTTAATTTAAAATCCATCAAATCCAAATCCAAATACAAATCTAATTTAAATTTAATTAAATTCTTTTAGTTTAAAATCAAATAGGATAAATCAATTCCAAATATGGATATTAATTTAATCTATTTAAATAAATTCAAAAATCAAATCAAGATTTAAATGGCCACAATAACTTCCAAAGATATTTTTCAAAATACCAATAATAATAATTTCAAAAATAATAAATATTTTTAAATATCTTTTTGAATAATAAAATATTAATATTAATAAATCTCAAAAATTACATTTTTATTTAAAATAGACTAATAAATAATTACGAAATATATGTATGCACAAATATTCTTTACATAATTATGCTTTTCCAGTATACAAAAATATTATTTATTATTAATAACTTTTAGAAATGACGTAAAAATAACAAGCTTAGAAATGATAGCAGAAGTAATTATTATATTATTTGAAACTATAAAAAATAGAACAAAATATTTTTCTAAAATATGTACGCTCGCACATATTCGTACTCGTCGAACAATTACGAAAAATAAAATTTTGTGCGCGACGTACAATACGACTACGCGACGTACAATACAAAATTTTAAATCAGTACCAAATTTAATAAAAAAATAGTAAAATTTAGGAGTTTTACATGAGGATATGCCGGGTTTAGACCCGTAAGTTGCCATGCACCGTCTCAACATCTTACCCGACGCAAAGTTGGTCAAACAACAACAACGTCGTTTCTGCTCCAACGTCATGGATGCTATTTAGAAAGAAGTCGACAAACTCATAGAGGGTGGCTTCATTCGCGAAGAACAACACCCGAATTGGGTGGCCAATATTGTCCCAGTCACTAAGAAGAACGAAAATTTTTAGGTCTGTATAGACTTCAGGGATCTCACTCTGCCTGTCCAAAAGATGAGTTTTCCCTCCCGATCACCGACGTAATGATTGACAAGTCGTATGGCTTCGAGCGCATGTCCTTCTTGGATGGTTTCTCAAGCTACAACCAGATCAAAATGTTTCACGAAGACGAGAAGCATACTTCATTCCAGACTCCAAAAAGGGTATACTATTAAACAGTGATGCCTTTTGGCTTGAAAATGTACGAGCAACATACCAGCAAACTATGAGCACCATATTTCGCAAGCACCTCCGAAAGATGGTAGAATGTTATGTTGATGATATTGTCGTCAAGAGCAAAAAAAATTCAGTCATTTGGATGACCTAAGGACGGAATTCGACTTAATACGGACACATCGACTAAAGATGAACCCAACCAAGTCTTTCCTGGGAGTCTCTAGTGGCAAGTTCCTGGGATTTATTGTCACAGCCAAGGGTATTCATATTGACCATGATAAGACTAATGCAATCTTGGACATGGCTCTTCCGAATAATCCCCATGAGCTTTGAGGCCTACAAGGACACTTGGCATACATCAGAAAATTTATAGCAAAACTCTCTAGTCGGTGTCAACCATTCACCAAACTGATAAAGAAAGAGGTTTCTTATGTATGAACTGAAGAATGCCAGTGCACGTTCGACGACATCAAGAAGTACCTCACTAGTCCTTCAGTACTAGTAGCATCGATCGTGGGAAGGCCCTTCCTACTATACGTCCGAGCTATGGACCATTCTCTCGGTGCTTTGCTAGTCCAGAAAAGCAATGCAGGACACGAACAGGTGATCTACTATCTAAGTAGAACCATGATTGGGGCCGAGCATCGGCCTGTAGAGAAGGAGTGTCTTGCTCTGCTCTTCGCCAGCCAGAAGATACGACATTACGTGGCCGGACAGACAATCTATGTCATCTCTCGAGTCAACCCCCTCAGGGTCCTCATGACCAAGCTCGGGGCCTTAAACTCGCGATTGGCCACATGGGCAATACTTTTGACTCCTTATGATATGGTATTTGTCCCACAAAAGGCAGTCAAAGGCCAAGTATTGGACGACTTCTTGGCAGCACATCCTGTGTCGGAGACATCGAAGCTCTATGACGATATTCCCGATGAAGTCCTAAAGTCCAATGCCATCTCAGATAACTCGGTTTGGCACATGTTCTTTTACGGTGCTTCAAAAACATGACCCGAAGGTGAGATCATCATATTGGTCAGAGTCGTTCTCATCACCCCCGACCTAGTAATCTACCGTACATATTCTCTCATGGAGTCGTGCACCAATCATGTTGCTTAGTATAATGCTCTCATCATTGGACTCCATTTCGCTAAATAGTTGAGGATTGACTGCATCGAGGCCTATGGTGACTCAAAATTGATCATTAACTAGGTTCGAGGATAATAAGAGGTCCGTTATGAAGATCTGGTTCCTTACCACCAGACAACAATCTATATCATTTTCACCTTCACAGGGTTCTTTATAAAACATGTACTACGACTGCAAAACTTGGAGGTCGACGCACTTGCTAGCCTTACAGCTTCTCTGGCAGCTTCTGTTGGAACCCAATATACCGTTACAGTAATGAGGCAAGAGCTAGTTTGCCCAAAAAACAATCTACATACGTATTTGAGTTATTCAATACAAACAGACACTAATGTTGACGTTCGTGACTGGCAATTCCCGTTTATAGACTATACAGTCTATTGAATCCTACCTGAAGACCCGAATGAAGCTACTTCTGTCAATAGACACTCTCTACGGTTCTTCTAGGACACAACTACCAAAATGCTGTATCATCGTTCAAACGACGGGATTCTTCTGCGATGTTTATCTAAGACAGAAGCACAAAAGGCACTCCGAGAGGCACACGATGGCACCTGCGGAGCCTATCAGCCTGGTCCTAAGTTATAGGATCCACTGCATCGCATGGTTACTACTAGCCCACTATGATGGCAGAGGTCGTTGATTATACAAAGAAGTACTAGATATGTCAGTTGCATGCTGACTTCATGCACCGACCTTCGAAGTTTCTATATCCTACAGCGGTCGCTGGCCATTTGAAGCATGGGGAATAAATATTATCGGGCCGATCAGTCCACCATCCTCCAAAGGACACCTGTTCATACTCGCCATTACCGACTACTTTTCTAAGTGGGCGAGAGCAGTACCTCTGGCTGAGGTAAAAACCTCGAGTGTGATCAGCTTTGTCAAGCATTACGTCATATACCGCTTCGGGGTTCCCAGAAGGATTATCTACGACAACGGTCCTCAGTTCGTAAGCCACACATTCCATCATTCTACGATAAGAACGGAATAAAAAATGTGACATCAACGACTTATAATCCTGCAGTGAACGGACTAGCTGAAGCATTCAATATGACTATCGTCTAGCTGCTCAAGAAAGTCGTTTTCTCTAATAAGCGCGACTGGAATAAAAAGCTCAAAAAATGCCTATGGGGTTACCGTACAACTGTTCGGATACCCACTGGAAACACATTATTCTCTCTAGTTTATGTATACGAGGCAGTGCCTCCCCTGGAGATCCAGATCTCGTCTCTACAGGTAGCCATCACCAACCAGCTGAGTAACGAAGACAATCAACGCCGACGGAGGCATTGGATGAAAAATGTCTGCTAGCTCAGCAACAAATCGAGCTTTACCAAGCTCAGATTTCTGGGGCCTTCAACAAAAAGGTATAGGAAAGAACATTCCAAGTGGATGACCTCGTCTTATCAGTTCGAAGACCGATGGTGATAACTCATAAGACAGATAAGAAGTTCGAACCCAAGTGGGAAGGACCGTTAGTCATATAGACGGTCTACTCCAATAGGGCCTACCGACTGGCCAAACCTAACGATGAGTTCCTAATGATGCCAATCAATGGCTAGTTCCTGAAGAAATACTATGTCTGAAGTTTAAATCAGCATAGGTTCCCACATCTCTCGCAGGTGTCCGTAAATTCTATTACTGAGTTCACCTCTTTTATAACTCCCCCAGCAGAAAACCTTTCGCATCCATAATACCTCTGAATTGTTATTCTACACCCTAACGAAGTTCACGTCTACCACGTACATATTACCTCTGAGTAGTCGTCTCTTCCATGATAACCTTGTGTTGTCACAACTATCTAGAAAACCTTTTACGTCCATAATACCTCTGAATCTTTATTCTATACCCTAGTAAAGATTGTGCCTACCATGTCCATGTTACCTCTGAGTAGACATTACTTCCATGACAATCCCCTGTGATTGTCATAACTATCTATAGAATATTTCACGTCCATATTACCTCTGAGTTATTCTATACACCCGTAGGGTCTATCCTTGCCATGTCCACATAACCTCTGACTAAGGAAAATTCTATGACCAAAAATCTTATGTTTACCGTATCGATATAATGTCTGAGTAAACACCCTATCCCTAGTGGAGTCATCTCCATCCCCTTACGTTATACTACCTCAGAGGGAATTCTTACTCTTGTACAAGAAAATCTTACAAGAAAAAGACAAACAAAACCAAAATTTTATTTATAGAATGGAAAGGTTTTCTTTCTTTGGCTACAAAAAGAGTCTCTCAAAAAGTAAGAGACATAAAGACAAAAATGAGGTTAAAACTGCGAAGACCAAAGCAAAATTTCTTCTAGTTGACCCCTCAAAAGAGCAATTTGGGGGCTAACCAGTACTTGGGCTCGACGCTCGGCCTCCTGATGTCGAGCAGCTTTATCTTCAACCTGGGGCAGGTTTTGGCGCACAAGAGCCAGTTTTGCCTGACGCAGGCCAATACTTTCCTTCTTCCGGGTCAGGATTTCAGAGCGTTACCGAAGTACCTCCTGCTGGTCCTTGGACTTATCCAACTCACTCTCTGCAAGGGCCAAAGTCTCTTCTAGCTTCCAGCTCTGCTCCCGGAGGGCCTCATACTATTCCTCCGAGGTTGCGTGACGGCAGACCTGAGCCTCTTCGCCATCGATCACTTCTTCAATTTCGGCCACAATCTCGACAAGTCTGTCAGTCAAGGCTTGACATTTCTGCTCGTGCTGGGATACTTCAGAAGCCATTTTCTCTAGCTCCGTAGCAGCTAGAGCCGGAAGACTGCGCTCAAGATTTGGAAGCTCCAAGGCAGCACCTTCTAATTCTGCTAGCAGATCATCTATCGTATTTGCCTTTGCCTCGCATTCTGGATAGTCGTACAAGGCCATCAATTGGGCACTCACTATAGATCAGGCCCGTGTAAGTGATTGGTTATCGCACAAGACATCCTTTATACTGTGCATCAAAGCTTGATGAATTGTACCCAGAATGAGTTTGGTATAGTATACATTGTCAGCCAAACTCATCGAGGTCATCGGAGATGCCGCAATAGAAGGTCCTGGGGTGGCAACGACAACCAACATGCGTCTAGGTATTGCAGTCGAAAGAGATGGCGTCATGACTATAGCAGAGGTCGTCGGAGGTGCCGCCAATGCTGTCTATGGTATAACTAGATCTTCAAAAGGCCCCCTCACTGGTCCTTCAACCATATCCGCAACCAAAACTGCACTAACTGGAGCCTGAGCAATCATCGTAGTTGAATTCTTGATGGTCACTGTAACCGGCTCTTCGGTGGTCTTCTCTACCGATGTTTCAACAGTCTTCAACAGTCGGTTCATCCACGGTCTTTTTGACCGAGCCCATAGCGGGTGGCTCGAGGATAACCTCTTCAGACGGTCCTGGAGTGACCACATTGAAGGGTTCTTCAACTGGTTCATCGGTGGTCGTCTCGGCCGATTCTTTCCTGGTCTCCTTAGTCGGGCTCTTAGGGGTTTCGTCGACATGTCCATCAACATCACCGTCGACAGCATTTTTAGTGATCACCTTGACTGGAACCTCGACAGTCGGCTCATCAATGGCCGCTTCAGCTCGTCAGAAGCATCTATCGGGTAATCTTTGGCTTTCTCTTCAACCACCACGCGGGGTTAAGGTATGATGTATGCCAAGGCTAATTCTTCCAACACTCTTCCCCTGATACCTCCGTGAAGAGGGGGCTCCCTAGGGGAAGCAATGGCTGGGCCTTTAGCGTCTTCGACCGAACAGCCTGTCGTAGAACCAGGCTCCTGAGCTGCGCCTTAACAAAACATAAGGCCAACCCCGGTTATTACTATGGATCCACCATT
The DNA here is from genome assembly GCA_029216955.1 of Iris pallida. NCBI lineage: Eukaryota > Viridiplantae > Streptophyta > Magnoliopsida > Asparagales > Iridaceae > Iris > Iris pallida. Next base: position 6,236,361 of record JANAVB010022999.1, read on the forward strand.
GGAGGCCGCTTCTTGATGAAAAGGGATGAACTCTGAAAAATCATAAAAAGCCTCTCTTGGCCAAACGAGACAGACGAAGAAACCTCTTCTGGCCGAACAGTCTCGACCATCACGGCTGACAGATCCCCCTCGGGAAATTCCTTCAGCATTTTCAACCACCCCGACCTCTCCTTTGCCTGCACCAGTAAAGCAGGGATGAGTGAAAAACCACAGATAAAAACTCGAATCAAAAGGAAACTGAAATGTATCTGGGAAGTCGATGCAACAGGCGGTGCGCTAGATCACAAGGAAGCACGACTCTTGGATGCCACCCTTTTGACCTTCTTTCCAGGAGAAAGGTTTACCGCTGGAGGAGCTTGATGTTTCGATAGGGAGTTCAGGGCACTCCATCCTCCCTTCGCTCCCGAGAAGCACTAGAATCATCCGAAGACCCATCTCCTACAACTTCGAGCTCTTGAGATCGTCGCTGGGGTCTCCCAAACTTCGTACCCACAATAAAACTCCGCCCTCGGTCATAACCTGACGAGAAGTTATTCACCAAAAAATGGAACTTCACAGCGAAATACAAGTTGCGAGGCTCCCCATTCACCTCATGGAGTGTAAACATTGTCGATGTAGATCTAGCATTATAATAACTCCAAGCGTGGGTGCCATGCAACAAGCTACCTTCATAGCCAAGACACGAACTTAGGTTGTTCATCATAGTCTGGCTGTAGCCAAACTGTCGTGCAAAGTGGCTCGACAGATAGGGCTCCGGGTATACCTTATTCTGGCTTCGATATACTAGGTGGAAAGGACGAATGGATAACAGCCAGCAAAAAGCACCGATAGGTAGCTCGTCACCTTCTCCAGCCTGGTCAACCAGCTCATCACTTGCCAGATGACCACCATAGAAAGGCAAAACCCTACTAAAACTATAGCCATCCAAGTGGTTTAATGCCCGTCTACAGACTGAGATGCCATCATGAACCTACTTTTTCTTTTCGTAGTTGTGCAAGAGCGCGTCTCTCTCATAACCGTCTATGGTGGCAGAAACAATTAAGCCAATATGATGCAGTACCAACCAGGCCATCAGATAATGGTAGGGTAGCTTCGTTCGAGGAAACTCGCTGGCACACCTGCGATACTCTATTACTTTTTTCTGAGAGCTATCGCAGGCCTCAAAGAGTGTTGCATACCATGGCAGGAAGCAAAATGAGCGAATGCCCGAAAGCCAACCTCACAGCCGATATGATAAGCTCCCTACTAAGCCGCCCAACGGAGCCTGAGCCTCCAGGAACCACAGCCTTCCTCAGCCACATCATCAGAAAAAGACAGCTAATGTCGTTTTATGACTCATGGCAGTCAAGTTTTGTTAAAAACAGCTACGGACTACAGAGTTAGGATTTTCCTTAGCATCCACCAGGGGTGCTGACACCTTCGCCTTCGCCGCCATACCCTCCACCACGGTACTGGTATACGCCCTACGAGTAGTAAAGCAAACTGTTCCGTGCTCTGACGGATCCTCGGTAAAGAAATACTTTCTCCATGTATTAAAGTAAGACTGACCCTTTGCGGAGTCTTGGCACGCATACACTTGATGATGGCAAATCATTTCATTGTACATAGCCATCATCTCAGCGTGCTTGCCTTCCAGTCCCATGAGCTCATCTGGGCTACGGCAGTACTCCTCGTACGGGTGCTCATCCCAAGGAAGCTTCGAGATGGCGAATATCTCATGGAGGGCCAATCCCATCTCTCCATACGACATAAAGAAATTCCTGCTGTGGTGATTGTACAGCTTCAACAAAGCCAAGATTAGAGACTGGTTGATGGCGATTCCATGCTTAGTCGCCTTTATGGCACGATATAAGCCAATACCACTCAGGTCCTCCAAAAAAGTACTCAATACCCATCGGGTCAAGTCATCCCACTTTTTATCGGAGTGAACCTAGTCCTCAACCCGGTAGGCATCCGTCGAATATGTATAGTCGGCCGCCAGATGCATGTTGGCAAAAATAGAAGCACCAAATGGATGCACATCAGCAGAAAGATCGCTGAACCTATGACCAGGGAGTAGCAACCACAAGGTATACGATTTCAATAGTATTAGTGTATCTCCTTTTAAGCCAATAATCGGTATCCTATCTTGCATCAATACCTTTCTCATTTTTTTTGTTCAGTTTCCTTGGGAATAAACTTTAGCCATCTAAATATGTTAGTTTCCCATCTTCTGAAAGCTAACCTTGCATTAGAATAGGTAGCAATGTCCAGTTCCATAGAGCATTGATGTGAAACCCAGCTACACTCCTCGACACTATTGGACTGAACAAAGATACTATTAACTGGACACTTAACTGAACCTAATCTGTGACTGAACCTAGTATATATCATACACACACATGAACAATTAAACCTACACTTTGACATTCCACACACACACATGCCACATCCCTAATAGCTTATGACACACACTGAAACCTGAGACACTCTTACTGCTTATACACATACACATACACTTATGTTAAAACTGAGAACCCCTATAACCTATGATGTCCCCAGCATCTATATACCCACACCTGTAAAACTGAGAACCTACAAGCCTCTGATATCATGTATGTACACACACTGTTTTGAAGACACACACATGAACTGAGATGCACCCCACTGTCACTAACACAAATGTTTCACTCACTCACTGTTAATTTGAGAATATTGCACACTGTTTTGTAACACACACACACATTGGCATGTTGCCTGAGCCTACACTCACGCATTGCCTAACATTGACACCTTACATATACACTTGACACTAATGGCTGAACCTATGTGATCCAATACTGCTATGAAACCCTCATACATGTTATACCTCATGTCACATTTCAATAAACCCCCTGCATGAATACAAAGTAACCCCTTTAATATTGTATGCCTATATTTTTTTTTTTTTTTTTTTTTTTTTTTTTTTTTTTTTATGCCTATATATATATATATATATATATATATATATATATATATATATATATATATATATGTAATATGTGTGTATGAATAAACATGTGAATATATACATATATGTGGGCATATAGCCATAGATGAATTTTCTATATATAAGTATGCCTTATATACAGTGAGTATATATGTATGTATATATGTAAACATGTATGTTGGATAACTTGTGTGGCCTTGTGATTGTATGTGATGCTAGCCTATGCTTGGTTAGGCTTAGTGAGACTTGATTGGGTTAGGAGTGGCCTAGTTGACCTAGTTTGCCTAGTGTAGTTGACCAGAGTTGACCAAGAGTTGACTTTTGTCTAATTTGACCTAGACAGCATGGAGATGCATTGTACATTTTATTTATCATCCCCTGTATACATCTTGACTTGTGTTGCTCTAAATAGGAGTCAGATACCTCATCTCGGGCAGTATATTCTTACAGATATTCAGATACCAAGCGAGTACATTCTCTGATCATTTCATAACTTGCTTAGGATTATATTCCTACTCTAGATTACTTTATTTGATGCTGTCATGATATTATCACGGATTGGTACTATATGGATCCCTACATTGAGATGTTATCCCCTCGGGAGCATCGGATACATCATGTCGTGTGTTTCATGTACATCATGTATCTTCGCTCTCATGTGCTTCATGCTCATTCATGCATGCTTGTGTACTCTCATGTTCGGTCATGTTTCTCATGTATCTCATGTATAACCTATGCTTCATGTGTACCCTTCATGGGCCTTCATATGGAATTTATGTACACTCAATTCTGAGCCCTCATGTATACTTCATATACACCCATCTATGGGCTTTTATGTGAAAATTATGTACGTAATATAACTTGTCTGGATCATTGTGTATTGATTGGGGTATGGGAGAGTATAAATAGTCATGTGAACAATTCCAAAGTAGTATAACCATGTGCGCCTCTTTAGTATATTCATGTGCAAATCCAGCCGTTCACATGTTGACTTTGCACTCTAAATCACTAGTGACTGATAGTTCTCTACTTATAGTAGATAATTCCATTACAGTTCTCTCTATTTACATCATGTACATTCTTTCAGTTTCATGTATCGTACTCTCTTGTATGTTTATATTTTCTAACCTGTTATGATCTGCGTGAGATGTATTGTGCTCGTTTCCATCATGACTGGACCTATTAAAAATTTTATAGAGGATGATGAGGAATCCTGCACCCCTTACTATGGAGCTTGCCTAGATGACACTCACGACCTGGACCCCTGGGGAGGTTCAGGCAGCTGCTGAGGATGATACCCATGCATAGTGTAGATAGTCTAGACTGTTCTTTCTTTTCATGTTAGTTGTTGTCTTTGATTTTAGAGTTGTATATTTATGGAGATGTTGAGACTTATGTTATTTCACTTTGTTGTACCTCACTTGAGGATTTTCTTTTCTATTACATCATTCTATATTCTACCTCTAGATTGTGATTGAGTTATACCTTCTGTGACTTGACCTCCTGTTGGAGAGTATTTCATATTGTGTTAGTTATAGTTTATGACCTAGAACAGAATTCTACCGTCGACACTATGGCGTAGGCTTGGCGCTGTTACGTACTTATACCCTTACAGTGGGTGCAGGTCATGACAAACTACATATATGAGTTCGACTAGTGTTAATGATATAAAAGTTGACGTTACTCTAGATGATGATAAAGTTGATGAAGAGCTTAACATAGAAGACTTATCTCAAGTAGAGGAAGATATTAAGGTATCAGACGAGGAAGAAGAATTGAAAGATTAAGATAAAGATGAAGATGAGATGAAATAAAGTGAGGAAGTAGAAGATTCACAAGAGGAAGGAGAAGATGAAGTTGATTCCGAAGATGAAGATGAAAAAAATTAATACGTAAGATATATGAGTTAGACTAGAATATTAAATCCATATCATGACACTATTTTTCATCAAATATCATTATTTTAAATATTATCACACCATTATTATTAGTATCATCACTCCGTTATTTATTAGTATCATCAGACTATTTTTTATTATCCTATAAATCTACATATATTGTCCCAAGGTCTACGTGGAGGATCGAAATTACTCAATATTAGGTCTCTTCGATAAACTTTCTAGAGAGCTAGCTATATCCTTGAAGAATACGCATTGGTATCATATGGACTGCGCTTTACTCATTTATGTTCTTAAATGTTTTATACGTTCCATATGTATTTTTTTATTGTTTTGTGATAATTGATCCTTTCTTAAAGATTTTCTTATGGTACTTGCTATTAAAGGTTGATTTCTCTGGTTTTGTATTTCCATATGTCTTAGCTAAGGTAAAAGATCTTTCAAATTTATCATTCGATAGCCCGCATGAGGAGGACTACAGCACATGAGCATGAATGGGTTTCCGTTCTCCTTCTACTTATATATCATGTATATTATTTTTAGTGTTTATCTAAGGGCATGTGTTAGCATGCCCTTAGATAGCCCAAATAAGGAGGACAACAACACGTGAGCATGAGTGGGTTTCCGTTCTCCTTCTACTTTATATCATGTATATTATCTTTAATGTTTATCCAAGGGCATGTGTTAGCCATAGTATAAGGGAGTTTATTTCTCGATTACTGGCACCATGATTGTATATACTAGATTGTAGCTAGTTTTATAATCATGTATGGTTGACTATTCTTGTTACTGCTTTAATTATTATTACTAGCTTCATGATCATATATGTCATAGCTTTTGAAACGTCTTATTATTGTTCATATTATATTATGTTTCTTTATTACTTTCTTGTTTGATAGATTGAGATATAGGATTCCATGTGGACCATAGGACAAACCGTTGTTTTATTAATAATCTATTTTCTTTGGTACAGCCGTGACCATACTTCAAAGTGCCGGTGTACTCCATAGTCCGTAGTTGACCCATTATACCCTATTCTCTGTATTTTGGTTCTGGGATGTGACAGCCATTAAACATCCTTACACCATATGGGAGCCATAGCACACTATTAGGTGTCTCTTGGCCAGTAATGAAATTCTACAAAAAAGAGTTACTAGAATATGATACTAGCTTTACATCATTTCGATCCATGCAGCCATCTTGGTGTTGAGCCTAAAGTGGGCACACATATAAAATTTGGTCGGCTATTTAGAATATTATTAGGTTTGTATTGGGTCCAATATAGACTGTCCCATGAGCAGTTGGCTCAAGTCAGCCGTATTGAGTTATGTTAGCATACGGATCAATTCGATGTTGACTAGGTTAAAAAATAAATAATCATATATGGAAATATGTTATAGGTAATATAATTTAGAATTGTGGTTGCACCTAGTTCTAGAAGAGCCTATAATTGTTTAGAAGATTCTAGGAGAATCTAGGAATAAAGATGGAGAATTAGGTTTCCTACTAAAACTAATTAGGAGACCTAGCAATTTTTAAGTCTAACCCTTGCCAAAACATATTAGGGTAGGGGTTTATTGAAATCATTACTTGCAATTTTTGCAAAGCCCCATAAGAAACGCTAACATTCATCTTCTTTTCCTTGTTCCTAACTATCCCGATTAGATTAAAATTCTAACCGGCTTGCAACTAGAAATAACAACAGTAGCAGTAGCAAGCACCAATTATTATGCTCCAGAGGGGCTTTGAGGAGGAGCTACGTGAGATCCTTCAATTGTTGACTTTAGTCAATGTAAAAACCCCTAATTTCTACAAGATTTTTTTTAATAGAATGATTATCGTATATATTGAGAATTTGTACTTCATTTTGTATATAGTTATTTCCAGAATTTTATGGATAAATAAATATATAATTCTTTCTAGAATTTGTACCTCATTTTTTGAGCTTTCAAAACATTATTTTATTTTGATCTTAGAAAATAATTGTCTTAAAATTTTTATATAAAAGAAAACCATTTTTATTTTGAAATAAAAGATTTTTTATTAAATTATATAAAATAGATTTTTGGATTTATCTAAATATATCCTACGCTTTTTAATATAGTTTAAACAATTATGGATAATACAAATTATTATTATGGTTTAAAATCAATTATTAAAATTTGATTAGATTGACTTAATTCTTTTTGAAGTGTTATTTGAATTTGAATTTTATGTTATTATTGGATTAAATTAATTAGGATATTAAGGTTATTTTAAATTAATGATGATTAAATATTAGTTTTATTTTTATGTTAAGCAAATATTTGATTTGGATTAGATTTATTATTTAGGATTTAAATATATTTTTGGATTTAAATTTTTTGGATATTTAATTAGATTTGGACTTACATAATTTAAAATGCAATGATAGCATGAAATATTGCTTTAAATTCTTATCCTAATCATTCATAGGATTATGATTAGATTGATTTTGTTTTTTAATTTTATTTGAGATTTAAATTAAGGGGAATATTTATCTGCTAGGAGTTCTCGTCCTTATCTAACTAGGAATCTCCACCTCCTATTTAAGGAAAGCTCACATTGCTCTTTTTTCCAGAAGTCACATAATTCTATATCCAAATCAAACACCACCACCATTATCCATAACCACCAAAGCCATAATTGTGTCATGCATCGTGTTCATGTCCACCTTTTCTATTTCAGCCGTGACGGCCTAGGGTCCGACCCCGGATGTCTTTCCACTATATTATGTCATTTATAATACACCATAGCAATCCTCCTTCGTGTCTGACAATCCGGGACACGAATTTTAATTTCTCCATCATGTCTGACAACCCCGAATACGACACACTCCTGTCCCACAGACTTTGTGTCCTTATTCCCGAACACATACCCTAACCCTAACTGTAGCCCTAGCCCATCCATTATCCTGCCTCTGCCAAATGTTTCTGACCGGTTTTCGGCTGCCTACGCCACCAGCAGACCAGTTGACCTCTCCTCCAAGCATCACTACCATTACTCTCAGTTGGCACCCATCCTTATGCCCACGTCGCCAACTTCTGCCACTTGGACACCAGTCACCATTACCGTCTCACCCCCACTGCCTCAGTCATCAGCGTCCAATCCTTTAGGACTACTGCCAAAATCATCACCACCTCCTCCGTTTTTGTCGAACCTCCCATAACGCCGAATTTTCAAGCCGCCTCCGCGTCCGTGCTGGGATTAGCCCTCCATTGTGTCACTTTCTTCCGATCCGTTGGCGACGTCAATACCCGAGGTCTTCTCAAACGCCGGAACAACCTCCTCCGCTAAGTCCCGACGACCGTTTTGACGAGCACAATGACAGTGAACACCTCCCCATCACTTCCTCTTTCTCTTATGATCTCTCCTCCCTTTCCACTTATATTGTTGATTTCTTTCTTTCTCCCTCGACTCACCCTCATTCACTCTTTCTTTAGTTGAGTTTTCCCTTTTTTTATTATTATCTATATAATTTTAGAGAAAAACTGTCTATTCTATTAAGAAATGATTAATATTAGTAAATATTATTCAATATACAGTATATCAGTAATTATAATATTTATATACTATATACTATTAATCATTGTTATTATTACTATCTTTATTATTTATTACTTTTTGATTAAATATATATATATACTAAATAATTTCTTAAAAACTTTTTTTCCAATTACTATATTGCGTTTGGGACCTACATTATTTTTAAATCTAGTTTAAAAATCCTAAATATATTATTATAATATTTTTTAGCTATTTTAGAAATATAGTTTGACCAAAATTTTATTTTTGACAAAACTAGGTTTTTAGACCTCAAATGATTTTCTAGATTTTTAAGTATTTATCTCAAATATTGTTGACTAATAAAAATGTAATTTTTCTACCTAAAAATCTTATTTTGACAAACTTAGAGTTTTAGCCTAAAATGTTTTTTAGAATTTTCAGTAATTAGCCAAACTATTTTGTAAAATATATAGTTTTTAAATATTAAAATATTTTCCTAAAATAGCTATATATAATTAACTATGCAAATTGTCTTTGATTATCACTATTGATTGTGACTAATCGTGCATTTTCTCGTGAGTTTGGACTCTTTCACATCGACCATGGCTATTGGACAAATCGGGACGTATCAAATCATCGAACCTTCAGGCAAGATACCTTGTCATTTGCTGTTTATTTACTTTAGCTCACCATATTGCATGTATTTATTTATTATTTATTTTCTGTGATATTATATTATGTCGTATTTGGTTGCAAGTAACTGTTTAGTCATATTTTTATTTCTTTTGTTTTATATATGCACATTTGATCTAGAATTAAGAGACCACCTGTGTTTTTGCCCATTCATTGGCCTCGACTCATGTATGCCATGAATCACAAGATGAATATAAAATTCAGACTTGCGTATCGGCTGATCATCTCTACGTATAGGACGAGCATTAGGTTATAGCTACTAATAGGTTGCATGCTAGAAGACTATAAGTTATTAGAGTTAGGGCATTTGGTGGGAATAATATAATTGGACGTTGACCACCTCCTTATCTATCATAGACTCGCTCGTTGTAAGTATACTATATGCGATAAACTCGCTCGATACTGAGGAATGGTATATAATGTTTGGACTCGCTACTGAGGTACTGTTTATTTTGACTTGACTTGGAGGTCATGCGACCATGCCCTATTGTCGATTGCATTACACCTAGAGTGGTTAGGTGACCCTTATCTGTTTAGGTATATGTACTTCTTTTCTACCTGATCAGGACATGGAACAATATTTTGTCACAAAATAATGCGCTACTCCTTATCATTGTTTAGTTGTAAGGGTGGTTCACTATTTCGATGAGAAAATACAAGACTGTGTTTCTGATCTGGATTATTATTGAGTAGTTTATATTAGGTCATATGGTATATTTTTTGTATCTTGTTATGTCACTCTGAGGACCTGGTGATCTCTCCATGTGTAGATGTTCATGACTTCTGTATGAGTTCCAGCCTAGATTGTGTTCCTCCTCTATCTTTCGAAGAGGTCTGGCATTTGGATCATCCTCTGTTGCGATTGACAAATTCTTTTAAATATTATTTATTTTTTGTCATGTAATTGCTTCGTAATGGATTTGTCTCCATCCAACAACTTGATGATTGATATTTTAATATTTTGATTTAATGATATTTTATTCTTTTATATTTTTGTGGATGAGTTTTAGTAAGCCCATGATTATCTATATACTGAATTACATCTTATGTATATTTATTATACGGCTGCCATCTATGTTACCTTGGCCTAGGTATTTTGGGACTGGGGCTTTACAGTCAATGCGAAGGAGTTCGTGTCTTAGTTCGCTTGATTCCTAGGTGCTTGTTTGAATGTTGTTAATGATCCAACATGTCTGTGGTTAAGGCATTTATAAGGTTATATCGATAAATCCTAAGCAAAATAATTTAATACTTGTAATTATAGCATCTTTATGATGATTAACTCTCTAGTGTATGACATGGTCTTCCATTGAATCAAGATAATATTAGTTCATGGGATAAATCGATACAGTAAGGCTCAATGTCGAGTCAAAGATCTATCTTCCCTCATAAGATGAATGTGTGATCAAGACAAGTTGATAGTTAGATTACATATATTATGAACCTTTATTGATCATTACATTGTTCAATATAAACAACACCCGATCATGTGTGCAAAGTGGTTTGTATTCGACATATCTTCATATTAGATGAATGGTTCATATATAAAGGGGTTAGTATCAGGTGACCTAGCATAGTGTATCAAAAAGAAAAAAATTCATGTGATAAAGTACACATGTTTCCTTACAATTATGTATTATAAGAGTTAATGGTTAGCCAATTTGGACAGTGTAATATAATCATTGATGGCCTATGGTACCTCAGGTACTCTTCTGGTCGGGTTATTATATGGAGTGCTCAAATGATTATTCTAGACTATTGCATTTTTAAGTGGGGAATTCCTCTTTTATGGTTCTGAGGTTGAGTCGAGGCTCTACTTCCAAATTAGCGAGCTTTCTGCTGGCTGCAATACTTGTGTTACGTAGACTAATATTTTTTCTTAAAGTGAACAATCTCGTCCTACCATGATGCATGGTTGATGGTTCTCAAATATATCGTTGGGAGACGTGATGTTGTTTCCATAAATGAAGCCAAACACGAGCAAATATGTTGTCTTTTTGGTGCACTATAGCAGTTCCCCTACTATAAAAATATTGATCCTAGCAATTTTTGGTGTTATTTTTTATACAGCCAAGGAGACCCATATTTTTATAAGAGGGAAGACTGCTTTGGTATACCAATAATGGGACATCAGATCTGCTCTTGAGCCAGACCATTGCGACAATTAAACCAGTCTTGAGTTGCTTGCTCGACTCTTGTCACGCCCCAGAACCAGAATATTAGAGAGCGGGGGCGAATAAAAGCCAGCTACGTATATCAGAGTATGCCAGTAACCGAGAAATGGCCATGATTATCTAAAAGACAAGTGGGCGGGCTCTAGCAATCGACCAACGACTCCTATGGTTGAACAAACCCTATCTCAATCCAATAACAATAAATATCAAGACTATATGTCTACAAAAAAAGGGATCTCAAAATATTATATCGTATATGATCATGAAGCTAGTAAATACAAAATGCTACACTATCAAAGTACCAATATACATGATCACTATATCAGTCTAGATCTAATATAATACATCATGTCGACAGAAGTCAGTGAAAGTCTCAAAATAATATGGCTAACACATGTCCGAGCTAACACCACCAAAATGAAATAAAACGCGAAAGGTAAGAAAAGGAAACCCATTCGCGAGGTAGAACCGCAGATGTAAACCGACAGGTTATCCAAAGAAAGGTAGGAAGAATCTTAAGGCTCCAATAGTAAATCTGGCCAAACAAAACCAGTAGGGTTAGAACCTCAATAGCAAGTACCACAAGGAAAGCTCGAGGTTAGAACCTCAATAGCCCCAATAACAACATAACAATATATGGCAAAAGTAAATAAATGCGGGTTGAGACTAGTGCGGTACCTATGTACGTATCTCAAGAATTAAAATGACTGAATTGAAATACTGAACAATATAGCTATAAGACAGAATAAGTCGATTGGCAACAAGGGAGCTTAGGAACTACTCGAAGTCGGAGCCACAACCATTAAACCATACAAGGACCGGGGGTACTGATCTTTTTTTTTAGAAGAACTTAATCATTGGACACTCATCGACACAAGAAACATATAAAGTATCGCACAACCAAAAGTTCACGGTCAAACATTTCCTATAGCTTATATCATTAACTAACTAGGTTATCACAAGCCTAATTACTAGTATGCAAGTTGAGAAACTTCACTACCACCTAAGTTGTAGAAATTCGGGTAGCCAACGGGACGGCGACGGTTCGGTATGGAATATATATAAATATAAACAACCAATAATCTCTATCAATAATAAATGAACATCTAGTAAAAAAACATATTACTAATCAATAGTGCCATCAGCACTCAATTAATAGAGATCAGACGCCCACGCCAATTGGGATTATCTCTGCCACTTTGGGGGCCCACAGTGACCTAAGTCGCGGTAGCATGAAGTACCCTTGCCTCCTAATGATTTATATAAGTTTGCTAGTCAATTACATATAAGATTCATTTACAATTCTCAAACCGTGGACACTCGAGAATCGTCCTAAAATGGCAAGTCATAGGTACGAGTCATTTGAGAGGTATCACTGGCAAATATTAATATATCTCACAACTTACAATACAATGGACAATACTTCCACTCGATCGTCCATTGCGAAGATGCAAATAGATTAGACATACAAGAAGTTAAATCCACGATGTCAATAAAGATCATATACTCATATATTGATCTAGAAGTCTATAAGAAAATAAGTACATGGGTGCGCTACTACGAGCCAAAATGTATAATCTGGACATATAATAATACATGAACATGATCATATGTTATGTATATAGCGTGTACAATTTCGTTCTAACTATACAACAACAGTAGAGCATGCTAAAATATCATTATAATCGAAGAAAATAGAAGAAAAAAGAGAGACAAAAATAGGCAAAAACGAACAAAAACAACCTAATTCGGCCAAATTTAGATTATGGACAGATTTTCACGGATTATGTCACGACCCGCACCTAAAATTTGGGCATGAATCATGGGCACGCCTAACTTAAGCCGCAGTGCCGACGTTAGAACGCTATATAATCACAATATGATAAACAACCCATACAATATATATTCAACTTTACTTGGGAGGACAATAACATATATAACCAAATTTAGTACTAAATTACAGCTATAACATGAATCGCACTGTAGAATAGAGAGAAGAATAAATAGTCATAAAATCCATGAAATAAATAACTCCAGAAACTATATGTCCAATCAAATGTCCAATAGCAAGTCAACTAAATTCGGAGATAGATCCAGTCTCAAACTAAGTCTAACTAAATAAGCAGCGGCAGATGGGTCGTGTGATACTAACTCTCCTTTGTCCCCCTGAAGTGTATAGTCAAGCTCAGCTATATTTCCCACATCTGGACCATAATGAGTAGGGTACCCGTCCTCATAGTAGTCAACTAAATTGTTTCCACAGTCAGGATGGAATGAGTACACTTTATTGAGTGTAGTTCCAAGTATATGATAACGATTATAAAATAATGGTTAGTCATAAAATACTTGATAATATATTCAAGAGAAATATGACATGAAAACATAATGAATAATAGACAAGAAATATATGAAGACATGTAAAGAGTAAAACAGGAAATATAATTACCTAAGTGTGTTGAAGTACTCCTTTCGATATGTAATCGGCTGGGACACTACACGCACGGTTTACATAGGATCTGCATCCTCAGGGTCTAAATAGCATGAAAAAAATAAAGTAAAGCAGGGTCTACGGGTCTGATCACACATCTACTTAGTACTTCCCCGCCATGACACGACATACAAGAAAGAAGGCATGTTTTGAAAAGAAGTTTATGATGTGTTATTGTCACGACTCGCACCCGGTTTAGGGGCACGAGTACGTTGGTACGTCCAGCCTATGCCGTATTATCGATGGTAGAATGCAATATAGGTCGACTGTAATATCTAACATCTAAAATATATCGAATAACCTGTCATCTTTGCACGGAGGAATAATTTATCATCTAGAACATATACTTAATCACAGATATCTAAGGAAGATGATAGCATGAATAGAAAGAAGATGAAATGATGAAATAGAGTTTAATGTCACAAGTCAAATACAACAGAGTCTAAAAGTCTATAAATAAGTACATAACCCGAATAATATAACAAGTCTCAAATATATCAAGACTGAAGACAGATCCAGTAATAGTAAAACTATCTAACTAATACCCACCTAGGAAAGCTATGCTACTCTGCCGGGGGATCAACTCTTGGGGTCTCTGGAGCAAAGTAATAAGTAGGACATGTATCCACGAGCTCGTCAACTGAAAATATATCCAGTCAGGATTGGAACGAGCACATCTCCTCTAGCAGTTCCAAATAAAAGATAAAGACTATAAAGCAGTTATAGTAAGTAATATTTGATGAATATGGAAAGTTTGAGATATGAATTGAAATAGAACAGTAGTTAGAAAAAAAAATTAAGTACAGTGAAACAGAAGATCATGGCAATGAAGACTGTAAATAGAGATAACTAAACTAGAACAATATGAGGTGAGTCTAATCAGTACAACATGAGATAATGTGAATCTAGTACAAGACACTGATCCAGTGTGTTTTAAAATATCGAGTTCGACATGTAACAATTAGACGAGTAGTGAATACGGCACATCACACGCTTGGCCTAGTGGCGACGGCTATCTTTCTTGCAAGTGTAATTCTTGTTGAATACGGCACATCGCATGCTTGGCCTAGTGCGACGGCTATTTTTCTTGCAAGGGTGATTATTGTTGAATATGGTACATCGTACGCTTGTCCTAGCGGCGATGACTATCTTTCTTGTAAGGGTGATTCTTGTTGAATACAATACATCACACGCTTAGCCTAGTGACGACGGCTATGTTGCATGTAGGAGTGGTTCTTGTTGTATACGGCACATCGTATGCTTGGCCTAGCGATAAAAGCTATCTTTCTTATAGTGGTGGTTCTTGTATGATTGGGAATGTTTACATGTTTACTCGAGTATTTCCCGACACGTAAATAATGTATGAGTCTAGCCGGAAGTAAATAGTGCTTCTAGGTGTTTCGAAGTAGGTGGTTCCAATGAGTGGTTATTGTAGTAGGGGCTAGACGATTCAAATATATGTGTCGCAAGTGAATGAATCCAGAATACCAATCCGTGTTGTGACAGAGAATCAAAATAGAACTATACTAGAAGCTGATAAAAACTATCAGAGAATGTAGTCACCTGTTATCTTGAGCAACGACTGAAGATCGATGTCTGTGAAGTACGTATAGGCAACTCTAGAGGGGGGTGAATAGAGTTTGTGTCGATAATAATCAAATAAAATTTAACACTTTTACCAACAGAATAATTAATCAGAGTATTAATGCAAAAATAAAAAAATCAGAAGAGCATATGCAAACACAGCAGTTTTAACCTGGTTTCCCTCGTGGAGGACTAGTCCAGGCCTGAGAACTCTCGCTCAGGATTGGAATCCACTATTTGTGAAATAGAGTTACACCACGTGCCTTTACTCTGAAGAGCACGCCAACTTCTTACAACTTCGCAGAGGCGAAACTTGGAATTGTCCAAGCGACTACTTTCAAGCTCTTGCACAGAACTTCTAGCTGAATTACACTGAGCACCTTGGGGCTTAAGAAGTTTTGTGGCTAGTAGATGGAAAGAGTAGGCTTAGAATGTATAAGGCTATAGAAGATGAGAAGAAGAGATGGAAAGATAAATGAAAATGAGAGAAATCATGTCCTGTATATACTAGTCATGGGAGACAGAGTTCGGCCAGAACTCTGTCCAAAATTTAAATTTTTGGCCGTTGAACAGCTAGCAACCAGCAAACCCTAGTAATTAGGATCCTGATTTTTAGGACACAAAGTTTGGCTTGAACTCTGCCTAGGGCGGAGTTCGGCCCGAATTCTTATTCCTTGGCCAGAATGTCCAAATGGGCTAGGTTGTTCAAATGGGCTTGGTGATTGTTTGGTGGAGCTTTGGATAAGTGATTCTAGGTTTAAGACACTCATTGCTACTCAGCGTACATAATACTGGACTCATTAAATGTAAAATTACTGACACAAAATACAAGTTATAACTGTATATGTTGATGACGTCTCTCTTGAACCGATATGTGATGATGTTATAACATTGAGCTTGATGTATTTTATTGGATCATAACAAATATAATTTTTATTAATTATCTAAATTTGGTTGACTGTGATCCAGTTTGGGTCAATAATATTTTGATAATTGACAAAATGATATTTGTATGCCCAATGTTCATACCTGGAAACATGTTATGGGGGAGTAAGAAACGAATGGCATGGAGTGAATAGCTCCCTCGTAGATGGATATGTCGGCTCCCCCATAAATAGACATGTCTTGAGAAAAAAAATCTTTCCAAGCACAACATAATATCCAACATATACGATCACAATAAGATCACATCACAGATTACAACAAATATCCATCCTTCTCCCCCTTTGTATTTAGCAAAAATAACCATATCTCCCCCGTAAGAGGAGATCAATATGACAAAAGTAAGGAAAGCAACATACAATATATAACCAGAACCAAACATGATAAGAGACATCAAAGCAGTTTGTGATAAAACCTAAAATAAGCCAGAAGTCCATAACAAGTCAAACTAAGAGCATAATGCAAAGAGTGCTAAAAAGATAAAAATGATAAAACTGAACTAAAGTGAACCATCAGTAGCCGCAGCAGCAGGTAGATAACTACCACCATCATGGAGCCTGTAAACGGGATAGATCGACCGACTCAGAAGTCTCGCTAGCAGAGCGCCAAGGATCAACGAATGCCGCATCGGGATCCAAGTACCGCCTGGACCATGGGTTATCAATCCGATAACCTCTGCGAGAAGGGTCCCGACCCATAGGAAAGGGCATCGTGGAATGTCGGGCCATGTTGTATTGGATATCGAGTAGAGTGTTGCTGATGGCGCTCATCTGCAAGGTAGTCTGGTAGTCCAACTGGCTGTAGCGATCGTCTTCCAAATGGAAGCGATCGCACAACATGGTACGGATGGAGTCGAGGGTGGCTGGTAGCTCAGGCTCTGGTGCATCAGGGTCAGATGATTCCTCCTCAACTGTCTCAGGAGGAACAGGGGCATAGGTAGTCATACGGGCCTTGGGTAGAAAGGCAGGTGCAGGTAAGATCTGACACTCGTCCAAAAGGATGAGGAAAGCATGGAAGATTATCAGATAATACATCATATAGACAAGCGATCGGGGTTTCTTCCTAGCTCGAATCATCCAATCCATCATCGAACGAGAAAATTTGAAGGGAATGGTAAAATGAAGAAAGTGGAGGGCAATCATCTCATGATAGGAGACTTTATCGGTAGATCCTGCTTTGGGCAGGACGGAAGAAAAGATAATCCGATGGAGTTCGTAAAAGTGATTGTTGAGATACTTAGTCCTAAGTTTGCGAGGGCGGGTGATGGGTTCACACATCATGTCTTTGAACCCTTCAAGCGTGATATCTCCAACAAATTGGAAATCACGGGCATCAACAATTTTCTTCCAAGAGTTGGGATCGGTATGTTCAAGGATTTCGGCAAGATCAAAATCATCAAATGAAATATCGATACCGGCGACCCGAGAGTAAATTCGGGTGTCATCGTGGGTCATATTGCAGTAGAACATTTGTATTGCATTTAAGTATATGATGGATTGGGTGGCACAAGTTCATCTAAACAAAGATCCTTAAAGTTTGGATCAAAGTCAAAAAAAATAGTGAAGTTGATCGGATGCCCCGGTACAACACTCTGTGAATTAAAATCTATGAACCATTCATTAGAAGCATGTAATGAGACAAAAATGTTCTCATCAAAGGTGGTGTCATTGGGTGGTGGAGGAGGGTTGAATAAAGGATGAATGGGTTGGACATTTTGTGGAGGAGAAGGAGGGTTTGATGAGGATGCACCTTCGGTTCTAACCCTCTTTACCCTATTGAAGAGTCTTGGAGCCATATGATAACAAAAGATAAAGATCTAATAAAGGGTAGATGGATAAATAAGTGTTTATACCTCAAAAAGATGATGTAGAGATGAAGAGAAACTTCAAAAACCTTGAGATTCCAAGTTTGGAAGGAGGAGGAGCACCAAAAGTAGAGTTTCTAGTGTTAGGGTTTGAGGAAAAACACTTTGGAGTGAGGTGTAAGAAGGTGGCAATGAGTAGAGAGACTCAATTTTCGTGTATAAGAGGAGTAAGGCCGGCTGGGTTGGTTAAATCGTGGCCATCAGATCAAAAAGAATGGATGGCTGAAAGCAGCTAAAGGCTCTGTCACCAACGACACAGAGTTCGGCCCGAGTTCTGTATTCTTGGTTCTAGAACACAGAAGGGCTGAAAAATGAATAAGACAGAAAGCAAGCATTGTCTAAAATTAGAAAATAATAAAATATAAATGCCATATAATATGTATACCTTGCAATAAGTCTTGTTAAATATTTATCAGTACATAATAACTACCTCAGGGTAGCTGTAGGGGCCGGATCCCAGCTAGCGGTAGTCTGAAGACTAGTACACCGTGTCGCTTAGGCTTTTATACCTTGTTGTCAGAAGGACCCTTTCGGCCTGTACCCAAAGCAATATCACCATGTACGATTACGTATTAACAGCTATTTTCGTAGGTACAACATATTGCAGGACATTTTCATCCAAAATTCCTAACTCTCGACGAAGAAAATTGAAGCGCTCTTTGGCTAGTAGTTTTGTGAAAAATTCTGCTAGCTGATGTTCAGTGTCAATAAATTCTAAGTTTATAGTGCCATGCAGTTGATGATCATGCAAAAAATAATGTCTAATATCTATATGCTTTGTACGTGAGTGACATACAAGGTTTTTGGTCAAATTGATTGCACTAGTGTTATCACAGAAAATAGGTATGTGCTTGAATAGTAAATTATAGTCTTCAAGGATTTGCTTCATCCACAAAATATGAACACAACAATGAACATCTACGATATACTCAGCTTTTGTTGTGGTTAGTATGATACAAAGTTCTTCTTGCTAAACCATGAGACTAAAGCCTTTTCTAACAAATAACACGTGCCGCTGGTGCTCTTACGGTCGACTTTACATCCTGTAAAATCTGCATTAGAATATCTGATTAAGTCAAAGGAAGTGGTTTTAGGATACCACAAGCCCACTGCAACAGTCCCTTTAAGATATCGAAAGATACGCTTAACCATGGTCATGTGTGATTCCTTAGGGTTTGATATCTAGCACATAAGCAAACACTAAACATGATATCGAGATGACTAGCAGGTAAATACAATAGACTACCAATCATACCTTGATACTTACGTTGATCAATAGGTTGCCGCTTTCATCAGGTTCTAATTTGGTTATAGTAGCCATCGGAGTACTGATCGGTTTGATGTTGTCAAGATCAAACTTCTTAAGCATATCCTTTGTATACTTCGATTAGCTAATGAAGACGCCTTGTGAGTATTGTTTGACTTGCAGTCTAAGGAAGTAGTTGAGCTTCCCCATCATGCTCATCTCAAACTCGTTCTGCATACACTTGGCAAATTCTTTGCATAGACCCTCATTAGTGGACCCAAATATATTATCATCAACATAAATTTTTAGTAACAGAATGATGTCATTAGAGATTTTATGAAAAGTGTTGTGTCAATTTTCCCTTTTAAAAAGCCTTTGTCAAGTAAGAAACTGCTAAGGCGTTCATACCAAGCTCGAGGGGCTTGTTTGAGGCCATATAGAGCTTTCTTAAGTTTAAAAACATGATTGGGAAATTTGTGATTTTCAAAACCAGGAGGTTGCTTAACAAAAACTTCTTCTTTAATAAAGCCATTAAAAAAAACACTTTTTTCCATCCATTTGAAAAAGTTTGAAGTTTTAGAAATTTGCAAATGCACAAAGCATACGGATTGATTCAAGTCGTGCAACGGGAGCGTACGTCTCATCATAGTCGATACCTTCCTCTTGGTTCTATCCTTGAGCTATGAGACGAGCCTTGTTACGAGTGACTGAACTGTCCTCATTAACTTCGTTGCGAAAAATCCATTTAATACTATTGATCGAATGGTCAGCAGGTTAGGAACAAGTTTCCAAACCTGATTTCTTTCGAATTGGTTGAGTTCTTCTTGCATTACAGATATCCAAAATTTGTCGTTAAAAGCTTCTAAAATGTTTTTGGGTTCTATCTGAGAAATGAATGCAGTGCTAGCAATAGAATCTCTTACAAAAGATCGAGTAGTTACCCCTTTTGATACCTCACCTATTACCAAGTTTTCTGGATGTGAAGGTGTGAATTGGAACTTCTTTGGTAAGCCTTCCAGATAACTGGTTCCAGGTGTTGTATCCACATATGTAGAGGTTGATGGTTCGATGTGAGTGCCAACGTCATCATCAGGGATAGTAGCTGTACTATTACTCTCATCAAATGTGACATTAGTAGAATCTTCAATAATCATAGAGCATTTGTTGAACACTCTATATCCGTTGCTCTTGGCAGCATATCCAAGAAAAATACCTTCGTCTGCTTTGGCGTCAAACTTGCCTAAGTTGTCTTTGGTATTCAGGATAAAGTAATGACAACCAAACACTCAAATGTAAGAAATAGTAGGTGTCCTACCAAACCAAAGTTCCTAAGGAGTTTTCTTCGAAATAGGTCAAATCAACACCCTATTCAAAATATGGCATGTTGTACTGGCAGCTTCAGCCCACAAGTATTTCAGAAGAAAAAATTGATTCAACATGACTCTAGCCATATCGCCAAGAGTCCTATTCTTTCATTCCATAACACCATTTTGTTGAGGAGTTCTAGGACAAAAAAATTCATGATCAAAGCCATTTGACTCATAAAACTTTTTAAAATCAAAATTTTCGAATTCACCACCATGATCACTTCGGATTCGAGTAATCATGTAGCAGTTTTTGTTTTGAACCTTTTTAAAAATACTTTGAAAACAAAAATAGTATGAATTTTGTTTGTAAGGAATAAAATCCAAGTAAATCTATAAAAATCGTCAACAATAACAAAAGCATAGAGTTTTTTGCCAAGACTGGCTACTCTACTTGGACCAAATAATTTCATGTGAAGCAGTTGCAAAGGTCGAGTGGTACTTACAGTGTTGATGGATTTAAAAGAGGATTTGGTAGCCTTATTCTTTTCACATTTAGCACATACTGTATCCTTTTTGAATGTGATGTCAGGTAGTCTTCTTACTAGCTTCTTGGTAGATAGTCTGGATATGGTATCCATGTTAGCATGACCAAGATGCTGATGCCAAAATAGCCTTTCGTCTTTGTAGGCGTAGAGGCATCTTCCTGCACTGTTAGTATCTCTAGACAAATAGAAAATGTATATATTATCTTCTTTTATCCCAACAAAAACGATGTCTCCAGATAATCTATTATAGATAAAGCATTTAGTTTTCCTAAAGTTAATATCATATTCATGTTCAGCAAGATGACTAATGCTGAACAAGTTATGCTTTAACTCGGTTACTAAACAGATATCCTTAATGACAGGAGAAGGAGGATTACCAACAGTACCATTACCTATGATGTAACCATTCAGATTATTGCCGAAGGATACATATCCTTCCCCTTTTATCGATAGTGTTACGAATAGATTAGCATCTCCAGTCGTATGTCGCGAGCACCCACTATCGAGAATCCATTTGCTTCAAGTTGGTAAAGGAAGGTCCACCTACACCATAAGTAGATGTGACCTTTGGTACCCAAATTCTTGAGGGTCCTAAAAGTTAGTTTTTGGTACCCATGTGTATAGATTCTTATCAACTAATTTTCTAATTCTACACTATGGTGATACGTGTCCATATAAACAACAGTATGTACATATGGCATGCATATTTGTATTTGGTGCAGGATGATAGTGATATCTATATGTGGGTGCAGGATGATGATATTGACTATGAGTAGTAGCAGGATGATGATGGTGACTATGCGTAGCAGCAGGATGATGATAATAACTATGTGTGGGTGTTTTACGTGCTGCATGGGAGTAGGTGTACATGAAAGCATGTTTATGTGTAGTAGGTGGATGCATATTATTGTGATGACGTATTCTATTGTGTTGATGTTTAGTGTATGTGCTGTGACTGTGAGACTGAGTTTGAGGTTGAGCAACTTGTTTGCCCAGCCTGATCTCTAATTTCTTAGAGGCAGCATACACTTTATCATACTTAGCAAAAAGACCATTAATTCTAGCAGTAGCAACTTTGTATTTGTTTTCTCTTCAGCAAGCTCTTTATTAAGTACAGTAATATCACGTATTTGTTTCTCAATGATAGATTCGGCATCGTGTAAGCTTAATTTAAGTTTGGATACCTCCTCGGTGTCCTCTGTGGGAGGTGTGTCTCTAACATTATCTAGTAAACATGAAAGTCTATGAATCTTAACTTCATGAGCCTTGATTTTATCTTTAGAATGTTTATACTTGCTAATTACATTTTTGTGGTCTTCAAGCAGATCACTAAAGGAATCACCGAGTTCATCAAAAGTAAAGTCATCAAGAGGATCGCGTGTTACCTTATCAGAGGTTGCCATTAGGCAGACATTTGCCGAGTCTTAGGGAGAGTCATCTTCTTCGTCTGAGTCACTGGCTTCGCTTTCATGCCAGCATACTTCCGTGAGGATGACTTCTTATATAGCTTCTCATATATGCCTCCTTTCTTTGCTACAGGGCAGTCTTTTCTTACGTGTCTTGTCTTCTTGCAACCGAAGCAAGTAGGTTCTTCATCGTCATCCTTTTGTTACTTCTTTCTTTTGTTGAAGCATAGAAACTTCTTGAATTTGTGTACCATGAGTGTTTGATCATCACCATCGGAATCATCATTGTCTGTTTCCTCTGGAATGGTCTTCGGCGGTGAGCTCTAACCGCGATTTCCTTTTGCTTTGGAGCTGGTTCATCAAAGTCTTTAAGATCGAGCTCATGAGTCATCAGGTTGCCCATTAGAGTTTCTATAGTCATGTTGTGAGTTCATTGCCTTCAATGATTGCCGTCACCGTGGGGTTCTAGATCTTCGGTAGCCCCCTGAGCATCTTGCAGATCTTCTCATGGTTGGATTACACTTTACCAAGGAAAGATAGAGGGTTGACGTTGTCGAGGAACCTTGTTAACATTTAAGTGATTATCTCATTGGGCTTCATCTTGAATGCCTCGTATTCTTGTGTTAGATGACTGATCTTTGATTCTGTAACCTGTGTGGTTCCTTCTTGGGTAACCTCCAGAAGCTTACATACTTCATATGAGGTGGAGCATAAAGAGACCCTGTTGAATTCAGTCATATCTATAGCACAGAAGAGAGCATTAATAGCCATAGCATCTAGACTAGCCTGTTTCTTTTCTTGGTCGATATATTTGCCGTAGGGTTTTTCAAAGAGAGTCCCCTCGACAACAATTCTAGCAGGCTTTTTGTAACTATCAGTGACGATAGTCCAAAGATCAAAGTCTAGAGACTTTAGGTAAAAACTCATTCTAGTCGTCCAATAGGTGTAGTTGGTTCCATCAAATAGGGGTAGCCTATTTGTGGATTGTCTCTCAACATAGTTGGTAAAGATAGGTTGCATGGTTGCTATGGATCAGCTCTAGGATGTTAATCCGTACCAAAAGAACAGCGCTATAATACAAATTGAAGTACGTGTAGGCAACTCTAGAGGGGGTGAATAGAGTTTGTGTCGATAATAACCAAATTAAATTTAACAATTTCACCAACAGAATAATTAATCAGAGTAGTAAAGCGAAAATAAAAGAGATCAGAAGAGCATACGCAAACACAACAGTTTTAATCTGGTTTTTCTCGTAGAGGACTAGTCCAGGCCTGAGAACTCTTGCTAAGGATTAAAATCCACTATTTGTGAAATAAAGATACACCATGTGCCTTTACTCAGACGAGCATGCCAACTTCTTACAACTTCGCAGAGGCGAAACTTGGAATTGTCCAAGCAACTACTTTTAAACTTTTGTACATAACTTCTAGCTGAATTGCACTGAGCACCATGGGGCTTAAGAAGTTTTGTGGCTAGTAGATGGAAAGAGTAGTCTTAGAATGTATAAGTCTATAGAAGATGAGAAGAAGAGATAAATTGATAAATGAAAATGAAAGAAATTATGCCCTATATATACTAGTCATGAGAG
The DNA here is from genome assembly GCA_029216955.1 of Iris pallida. Classification (NCBI taxonomy): domain Eukaryota; kingdom Viridiplantae; phylum Streptophyta; class Magnoliopsida; order Asparagales; family Iridaceae; genus Iris; species Iris pallida. The sequence continues at coordinate 6,260,589 of JANAVB010022999.1, forward strand.
AGAGAGTTCGGCCAGAACTCTGTCCAAAATTCAAATTTTTGGTCGTTGAACAGTTAGCAACCAGGAAACCCTAGAAATTAGGATCCTGATTTTTAGAACACAAAGTTTGGCCCGAACTCTGCCTAGGGCAGAGTTCTGCCTGACTTCTTATTCCTTGGGCCAGAATGTCCAAATGGGCTAGGATGTTCAAATGGGTTGGTTTGGTTTGGTGATTGTTTTGTGGAGATTTGGATAAGTGATTCTAGGTTTAAGACACTGAATGCTACTCAGTGTACATAATCCTAGACTCAATAAATAAAAATTATCGACACATAATATAAGTTATAACTGCATATGTTGATGACATCTATCTTGAACCGATATTTGATGATGTTCTGACTTTAAGCTTGATGTGTCATATTGGATCATAACAAATATCATTTTTGTTAATTATCTAAATTTGGTTGACTGTGATCCAGTTTGGGTCAACAGTTCGAACCAACGTCACAAAGACCTAATTTGAATTTACATAATTACTTGGTGTTCTAGAGTAAACAATATGTTTAAATACATTAATTATATGCTTCTAGGCCTTTTTTAGGTCATGGAAAACAAACTAGGTCAAAGATAGTCAAACTAGATCATACTAGTCTCTATAATCATTATTCCTAGTAATATGAATTACAAGTTGTATGTTATTAAAATATCAAGTTTGTATGTCGTTATTCGTACATCGAAGTCTACGACGCACAAATCGAGACAAGACGATCAACCATAAGGTTAACAATCTATTCTTAGCGATCCACGTGGTCATCTTGTCAATTTTAGTGATGTGAGATCACTGGAATCGACTGATCTCAATTTCGATGCACGGATTTCGTAATACGAACGTAAAGAAAATTGATTATAGCTATTGGTGATACATAAAGGAAAAATCTACATATGTCGTTGGATGATAAAACAAACATCACTAACATGTCCAGAATGGTCAAATTAGCTAGGATAGCCTACCCATAATTCCAATTTGGATACAGGAGCAAAATAGTAATTTCAGGTCAAAATGATGTCCGACGTTGGACTCACTTTGTACCAAAAAATGTGAGAGGATAGAAGTCCACTGAACATAGAAAATTATGTCTATGAGTCCAGAATGACGATACGAACCCAATGGTATATCCGAAATTGGATTCCGATGAGCCGATCTTAAAATGACACGTTGACCCGGACATTTAGAATCCGATTTACACGAAAATGCGTGCCGGTGCCAAAGTCCACTAAACCTAACAAAGTATATGTCAACATGTCCAAAACGAAGATATGAATCCAACGGTTTATCCAGAATTGGATTCTGATGAGTCGATCTCAAAATGGTCCGATGACCCGGACTGTGAGGCCTACCTTGTATCAAAATGCGTGCTGGGGATCACATCCTCCAAATCAAGCAATCTTTATATAAATTTGTGCTAGAACGATGACATGAGTCCACAGGTGGTATCAGAATTGGAATCCGGAGTCCCGGGTTCAAAATTCGAATTTTACAAATTAGAAATTATGGTTTCGAGAGGCCAACTTTGACATCGATTTCAACCAACCAAATGACGTCCTAGGAAGCTGAAACTTACGTGGCACGAAGGTGGTTATACCTGCTGCATGTTGATGTTGGTGGTTCATTAACCAAAGTTTCGATGAGAGAGAAATGAATCCTCTAAGTTGGCTCCATGATTCTGTCTAAAAATAACCCAATTTAAATGGTCAACTTGGCGGCCAGTTTTGATATATCAAATGATCGAATTAACGGTTGAAATTTTAGAGAAATGAAGTGGTATATACCTCTATTGAGAAGGAAGAAACGGATCGACGATCCAATAGTCGAATTGTCTAGAAAATGCATCCAAAGTTGCTATCCCGAAACTCAATTCTGGATTCGAATTTGTGTGCGTCACGAGGGGATCTCGTGCTAAACGCACGAATACCCTTGTTACGCACCAAGGAAGAGATTTGCAGCCTAGAGGTATCTGTCAGGGATTCTCCAGGTCGAGGGAAGGGTCATGGTTGTAACGCCCCAGTCCCAAAATACGTAGGACCAAGTACGTAATCATGCCAGTTGTATATATACGAAGTACAAGGGCCTTGTATGTATACATAAGCTGTAAATGCAGTAATCCAAGACAAACTAAATCTCATCGACAATGAAAAGAATAATAATATAAAAATTAACTTAAATATTTATGATACAATCGTTGGGCGGAGACAAAGTCCACTACCAACTATCTTAATGAAAGAAATATACAAGAATCAATCCATAAAATGACAAGACGAACCAAGCGTAATCGTCTTCGAAGGAATAGAAAAAATCACGGCCTTGGCTAGGATACCTACGGAAGACATGAACACACACCTGAGGAAAAACCAGGTCCTCAGACGGACGTAGAAAGATACAGGAAGAACATGCTAATATGAACTGTTAGAAAAATAATATATAAATGACTATTCTAGACACAAATATGCAAAGGAGATTCTAACCGCCTAATGTGCAATTTAGAGGACAACTTTCATGCACATGGGTGGGATTTTAGGCTATGTGTACGTAACTGGCATCCAGTCATCTGTATCCGTCCGTAACGTCTAAAACGTCAGAAGGCATCTGCAATAAATTGTCACAGTTCCATCCGGAGACTGTGGTTTACCTGTTTGGATTCCCATACGTACTAGCGACTGTCCTCCTCCAATATTTCCTATACTGTTCAAGTCATGTCCATGGCTCGTCCAGTTTTGTAACTGCTTGAGTCTCTAAAACCCTAGTCATAACAGTTACGATCATCTATCCGTCACACGACTTTAGAGAGGGCCAGTCCATAAGTCGTGTCCCTAGCAACATGTCTCCAACCGTGTAGTGTAGGTGTCATGGCCGAAGGAGATATAAGGATATCCCACAACAAAAAGGTAGTCCGCTAACACTAAGTTAACATGCATATAGTAAAGTAAAACGACTAATAGAGTCGCTTGCACCCAAGTATGGCCTGGACGCGCAGTTTATAACAAAGGAAACTAAAAATATGAAATAAAATAAATAATGCAGAAAATAAATAATTTGACAGTTAATTAGCAAGGTATACTTGCCTGTTGCGACGCCTGGTGAGCTTCCTGGTGTAGTACAATAAAGGTGGCACAAGATCAACTTCAGTATTACAACTATGTAAGGGAGCCTCTGTTGACGACACGAAGTATTCCATCGGGTCCAGAATGGTCAACTTAGTTAGGGACGATATAAAGAAGTCTAGAATTGGCGAAAGAATAAGGGTAATGGGCTTAGTCACGGATATAGGTGGATAATAGAAGAAAGTGTCAATAAATATATGATTTAAGAAAATATTTTATAATACTTGAACCTATATATATAGTTATGTATGCCTTTACATATATAATCAAAATTGAAAGTCGCTCTAGGACAAAAACTCTATGGTTGTCAGGATAGGTTTTTAAGTAAAAGCATATATTTAAAATAGATAAATAATCTAATAACTATTTAAGATTTTATAAACTCATTTCAAATAGACGTGGGCTTCGCACAATGCTATATTTTCATATAAAAATATTTTAGATAAATATTTAAAGTCTAGAAAATTATTTGGACTAAATCCTACTTTTTGACAAAGTACAGTATTTAGGTCAAGATTGACTTTAAGAATATCTAGAAACACTATAAATAATCTAATTCCTATAATAATAATAATTTGACAAATAAATAATTTTAACAAACAAATGAAAAATAACAATAATAATAATATTAATATTAATAATAATAACTATATATATATAATAGACTGCTGTTGTCTTCCCAAATAATAATAATTTTAATAATAATAATAATAATAATAATAATATCCAAAAGTATTCCCTCCACACAATAAAACAACAAAGCTACAGTATTCACACAAACAGAACAAAAGAAGAAAATAAAAATAAAAAATAAAAATAAAAAAATAGAATATAAAAACAAAACCAAATAAAATAACTTAAACATAAAAACAATGATAATAAATTTAAAAAAATTAAATAAAAAAGAGAAGCTGTTCTCTTTTTGAGAGAACAGTATACTTTAGAAAAAGAAAGAAGATAGAGAAAGAGAATTGGAGAGAGGGAGGAAGAGAGGTGGAGAAGTAGGCGGAGAGGGGCCGGCGTGAGGGTTTGGTCGGAGTAGCCGCACGGCGCGGAAGGGAGTCTCACCGGCGAGAAAAGCCGGCGGATCCGGGTCGGACTCGGATGGCGGAAGCGGAGGAGAGTGGAGCAGGCGATCGAGCGGACGGCGGAGGGGGTTTGGGCATATACGGTGGTTGGCGTCGGTGCTCGTGACCGGAGATGAGCGGCTCGGCGGAGGCAGCAGATCGAGGGGAAGAGAGGCGGACTGGGTTTCGACGATGTAGCTGTGACGATGGGGTAGACGCCGACGGCAAGGGGCGGCACGGCTAAAGAGGGTTTTGGCGAGGGAAAGCGCCGACGGAGTGTGGAAGGTACGGTCGGCTGTCGACGCGGCGGAAGAGGGATGGACGGCGAAGGGTGGAGGAGTTCGGGAAGGCGGTGGCTAGCGGCCAACACGCTGGTGGGGGACTAGCGGCTAGGTGGTTGGTCGCCAGGGCGGATCTGGGCCAGGGCGACGCTACTCGCGATGGCGAGGCTGTGCGGCCGGTCCTGGTCGCCGGTGACGAACGAGGCAGGTGGCGCCCGGCATGAACCTGTCACGACCCGCTACCCAAATTGTTGGGCCAGGCCGAGTCATGCCCAGTCTACGTTGAGATAAAACGTAGTAAGCTGTTCTAAAGACAACAGGATAAGACTAAATGTGCTAATAGTTCTATAAGTGAAGAAGAATCATAAATGCTCCAAACACAAAAGTCGTCGTATATAGTAAAATATCCAAGTACAAGTAAACTGAAATGTAAAACTGGATACATGTCCAGTTACAAAATGATATAGTCTAATACATGTCTACTCTCAAAAGTCTAAGTAAACAAAAGACCACTAGGCGAGGTTCCCCGCAGGAACATCCTCGTAAAGCAGAGTCGGGTCCTCGGCAGTATCTCCATAGTATGAGTCGCAGAGTAACTCCTCCTCAGTAAGGACACCTACAACGTTATCCTGTCAGGACGGGAGCAAGTACTAAATCTAACAAACTAGCATATGAAACATGGAAATGAACATGAGAGGAATAACTGGAAAGCATGGCATCACTCAATCTATCATGGCAAGGACACACATGTCATAGAGACAGATGTATATGTAATATTTAAAACTGTAGCAAGTACGTGATCGGTCAATAGATGTACAATGTACTGTGGTACATGTAAATAAAATGTACAAACGTACAAGTCAACAGGCATAGGTGTACATCCGTACAGAAATGCGGGATAATGGCCTGCGGCAAGGTATGCATATAGAATGCGACCGAGCTCGCTACTGTAGGGGGGTCGTGATCACGTACAATACTATCAGTTTCCCCATAACCCATATTCTAATCATGTGAGAGATACATCAAGACTGTTCTAAGCATGGTAATAACTGGAAGTACAACATGTAGAGAACTAGCTTGCTACCCCAAGGATCAGTATTTAACATGGTGGGGTTTGCAGTTTATTTATGTGACAATATGTAAAGTTCGTAGAAAGTACTTGCCTCTAGCAAAGCAAAACAAAACAAGCTGCGATAACAATGCTATGGATGTCTAGTAACTCGTCGCTGTAGAAGTAAAATATAATAACTTAGTTTTACACTAAGCTAAAACACTAGGACACTAAATGGTACGACACGACTTGTGACTGGGCACCTAGCCAAAATGATGACTTGGCATAGGAGACCAATGTGGGGTGACACACTATGTTAACTAACTTTCTAGGGTCTTTACACTAGTGAGGGATGGGGTTCAACACGACTAAAACTCCAAATAACACAAAAAGCTACAAGTCGTAATTAATCAATAAATAAATCAAAAGATCATTGTGTTCTAACAATTTTTAAAGTAGACAAAAAGCCTAGTTTTTCTTAAAGTAAAGTATCAAAGTGATCCTTGTTAATCATAGAAATTTATTATAATTTTTCTGGAATTTATTAACCAGTACAAATATTTTATAAAAAATCAGTTTTCCTAAGTATACAGAAAGTGGGTTTTGGTTTCATATGCTAAACTAGTGGCAAACAGTAAATTAAATACTACAAAAATTATACTAAATTAGCTAACTTAACATAGTATCTAAAAACTATTTTTCCATAATTTAGCAATACTTTAAGTATTTTTAGAAAATCAAAAACAGCAATGCACACAATAATTAATTATCTGCGTATTTTGTCCATGTATTTAATTTGAACCAAAGTTCAAATACAGGACCCAAGGCCATGAATCAAGTCCAATATGACTTGTACAGGTCTTGAATGTGTGAAAACACATTTGAGCCCAAATACCCATGCTAGGCTTGGACACCAAATGGTTGCAGTAATTTAAATACAATACAATTTGGTAATAGTCAAAATAAATATTATTATTTTAATAAGGCAAATTTATACAAAAGAATATATATATATATACCTATGCTAAAAGGATATATATAGATATATAAGGAAAAATACTTAATTTACAAAGTATATATATATATATATATATATATATAAATATATATAAATATATATATAAATACTTAATTTACAAAGTATATATATAAATATATATATTATATATATAAATATATATACTTAATTTACAAAGTATATATATAAAAAATATATATATATATATATATATATATATATATATATATATATATATATATATATATATATATATATATATATATATATATATATATATATAAGAACACACTTAATAATATAGTGTATATATATAATATATATATACATGGGAAAATGTATATATAAAAATATATATATAAAATTTACTAACTATAAAATATATACATATATATTAAATACTGTTAAAATATAGTATATACATATATATATATATATTAATATATATATATATTAATATATATATACATATATATATATATATATATATATATATATATATATATATATATATATATATATATATATATATATATAAATACAAAATAAAAAGAAAAAGAAAAAGAAAAGAAAACAGAAAAGAAAAAAAAAGGGAAACAGAAAGGGGGGGGGGCTCGAACCTGAGCCAGCGGGGGGGGGGGGGGTGTTTGATCACTGCGCGCTGGCCAGTGGGCCAGCGGCCCGCTGTGTTAGGAATAGGTTTTATGTTAGTTTTATTTAGTTTAAGTTAGTTTAATAATAAAAAAATATATAAATATCGGTCCTGTGTCCTGACAGTTAGGGACACAGGAGTCTAAGTGTCCGGGTTGATTATGACACGCATGATACGAGTTTCACGTGTCCAGTTCCACGTTCACGTTCGCCAAGACACGACGAACAATATGGACACAACACGAGACATGCATGACTCGTAAGGACACTGCTACTTATGTGTCCAGTCGATCGGGGGGCTGTCGAAGGGTTTGGACGGCGGAGAAGTGGTCGGGACGGTGGCCCTCCGGTGGCGATCGACGCGTCTCGTCGGGGCGAACTCGTCGGCGGTGGTTAGGGGTGGTGGCACTCGGCGTGGGGGCTGAACGAGGAGTTCGTCGGGGTTAGGGTTTTGGCTAGGGTTTTCGGGGAAGAACGAGGCTGTGGTCGGCGGTGGATGGTCGGGGAGTCTAGGGTTTTGACTGGGGAGAGAGAGGGGTTTATTTATAGGGGTTTAGGGCGGTTGATAGGTCGGTCGGGCAGCCGAAAATGGCGGGGGCTGCCCGTCGGCGTGGCGGTCGTCAGTCGGGGGGGTAGGTTTAGGATTAGCGTTTAGGTCCCTGTAGTTTAGGTAATTGCAAATAGGTCCCTATAGTTTCTAAGTGCAAATTTATATTTGCATAAACTATCCCGCACTGTTTATGTGCAAAAGAAATTTGTACATAACAATTGGGAAATTGCAAACCAATATATTAACAATTCTAATAATTACAAAACAGTATTAAAACAATTCTAATAATTGCAAATAGATATTAAAACATTTAAATAAATTATAAATCAATATTTTTGTATTTTAAAACTCATTTGAAATCATTTAAAAAATTCTAGAAAAAATTCCTAAAAATTCCTAATAATTATTTAAGGCTATAAATGACATTAAAAATTAATTAACACTATTTAAAAATGAATTTGAAAATCGGGGGCTTACAAGTCTTCCCTCCTTGAAAAATTTTGTCCTCGAAATTCACAAGGATTGAAGACCCGACAATATTCTAACATAGCAAGTATTGCAATCAAAAGACTAAGGCTACGATCGAAACTAACCTCTAAGGTATCAAGCGGGAACGGGTGGTTCCCTCGCAGCGGTTGGATCGAACAAGTAAGGGTACCTCTCCCAAGTAGATTCACCTGGGAAGTGACGGCTCCAAGCTACACGCACTAGGGGTATAACCTTGTTCCTCAGCCTCTTCTCTCTCCGGTCTAATATCTCCACTGGCTGCTCAGAAACTGTAAGGCTCGGTCCGACCTCCAACTCTGAATGATCTAGCACATGACTGGGGTCTGGAACATATCTCCTCAGCTGAGATACGTGAAAGACGTCGTGAACTCCTGCTAGGTTGGGTGGAAGTGCAACCCTGTAAGCTACCTCTCCGATCCTGCCAAGTACCTCGAACGGCCCGATGTATCTGGGGCTCAGCTTCCCTCCTCGTCCGAATCGGATCGTCCCTCTAGTAGGTGATATCTTCACTAGCACCATATCACCGTCTGTGAACTCCATCGGCCTGCGACTAGCATCAGCCCAGTGTCTCTGCCTATCCTGAGCTACTCTGAGCCTGTCTCTGATCATCCCGACTTTCTCTGCTGCATCCGTGATCATCTCCGGCCCAAGCATAACTCTGTCTCCGACATCATCCCAAAAGAGCGGTGTCCGGCATCGTCGTCCATATAGCGCCTCGAAAGGAGACATACCAATACTGGCCTGGTAGCTATTGTTGTATGAAAACTCTACCAAGTGCAGATGGCTCTCCCATGATCCTCCGAAGTCCAGCACGCAAATCCTCAGCATATCCTCCAACGTCTGTATCGTCCTCTCGGACTGCCCATCTGTCTGCGGGTGGTACGCCGTACTGAACTTGAGCCCACTGCCCAACTCCTCCTGCAAGCTCCTCCAGTAGTGGGATGTGAATCTGCTGTCTCTGTCTGACACGATGCTCACCGGCACTCCGTGTAGGCGAACTATCTGCTGCATGTATAGCTCCGCCAACTTCTCGGTGGAAAGCTCCACCTTGAAGGGTATGAAGTGCGCACACTTCGTCAGCCTGTCTACGATGACCCAGATGGCATCCTTCCCTCCTTGGGAACGAAGAAGCCCTGAAACGAAGTCCATCGTAATATGTTCCCACTTCCACTCAGGAATGGGTAACGGCTGCAACAAACCAGCTGGCCTTTGGCGCTCCGCCTTGACCTGCTGGCAAACTAGGCATCTCGAGATAAAATGCGATACATCCCTCTTCATCCCGTGCCACCAAAGATGTTCCCGCAAGTCACGGTACATCTTGTTAGCACCAGGGTGAATAGAATATCTCGATCGGTGCGCCTCCTGCAAAACTGCCTCTACTAGCTCTCCCTTCGGCACGCACAATCTGCTGCCATGCCTCAGGGATCCATCCTCTGCTATAGTGAAGTCATCTAGCAATCCAGCTAATGCCTGGGGTCGAAGTCTGCGAAGGCTCTCATCTGTAGACTGTGCCTCCCGGATCTGCTCCATCAAACCTGACTGAATGTCAAGCGCCATCATCTGTATCACTGATCCTGGCCGAACTAGCTCGATACCGAGCTTCTCCAGATCCTCCCGCAAATATCGATCAATCATCAGGTACCATGCCATCGGATGCCTGTTCAGCGCATCTGCCACCACATTTGCCTTCCCGGGATGATACTGTAAATCGATGTCGAAGTCCTTCATCAACTCCAACCATCGTCTTTGCCTCATGTTCAGCTCTTTCTGCATGAATACATACTTTAAGCTTTTGTGGTCAGTAAAGATTTCCACACGCTCTCCGTATAAGTAATATTTCCATAACTTGAGTGCAAAGATCACCGCAGCTAGCTCAAGGTCATGGGTAGGATAATTCCTCTCATGAGTTCGCAATTGCCTAGATGCATAAGCAATTACTTTCCCATGCTGCTGTAGGGCACATCCTAGCCCCTTCCCAGAAGCATCGCTGTATATGGTGAAACCTTCAGAACCTGAAGGTAAAGTCAGAACTGGAGCGGTCGTCAGCCTCCTCTTCAGTTCCTCAAATGCCGCCTGGCAGTCCTCTGACCAGATGTACTCTGCATCCTTCCGCGTCAGCTTCGTCATAGGTTCAGCTATCCTAGCAAAGTCCGGGACGAACTTTCTATAATAGCCTGCTAAACCCAGAAAGCTCCTGATCTCTGAAACTGACGTCGGAGCCTTCCACGTCTCAACTGCAGCAATCTTCCTGGGATCCACCGAGATTCCATCTCCAGTGACTACATGGCCGAGAAACTCCACTCGGTCTAAAAAGAACTCGCACTTCGGCAATTTGGCAAACAATCTCTCTTGCCTTAGAATTCCTAAAACTATCCGCAAGTGCTCTGCATGCTCCTCCGGCGTCTTCGAGTATATCAGGATGTCGTCGATAAACACTACGACGAACTTATCCAGATACTGGTGAAATGTCTTATTCATCAAGTTCATAAAGACGGCTGGCGCATTTGTGAGACCAAATGGCATCACCAGAAACTCGTACTGCCCGTACTTCGTGTTGAACGCCGTCTTCTGGATGTCTGCTGGCCTAACCTTCACCTGGTGGTACCCAGATCTCAAGTCTATCCTGGAAAATACCTTCGCCCCGCTCAACTGGTCGAACAAATCATCTATCCTGGGTAGAGGATATTTGTTCTTGATAGTGATGGCATTCAAGGCCCGGTAATCAATATACAACCGGACTGTACCATCCTTCTTAGGCACAAAGAGCACTGGCACTCCCCATGGAGAAGCACTGGATCGAATAAAACCCTTTTTCAACAGGTCATCAATCTGCTCTTTCATCTCTATGGCCTCCTTGGGATTCACTCTATAGCAAGCCCGGGATACTGGTGACGAACCCGGCACTAAATCTATAGTGAACTCCACATCTCTGTCAGGCGGAAGTCCTGGAAGATCCTCTGGAAACACATCCATAAACTCCCTAATGATAGGGTGTGGCGGTGCTGCGTCCCCGACTGTAGCACAACAGTTCGGCTCTAGGCTGATCTCCGCCCCTGTCCTCCTGACACTGAATGGTGCTGTGCCTGGGGGACTGAATACAATACTACCCTCATGGCAATCTATAGATGCATGGGCATAGCTAAGCCAGTCCATCTCCAATATGATATCATAACCGGGGAGCGACATCACAAAGAATCGCCCTCTGAACTCTCTCCCGGCTATAAAAATAGAACATCTATAGATAGATCTTATAGGCACTGGTCCTCCTCCCGTCATCACTCTACTAATCTCCACAGTAGGTGTAGCTACTAGATGATGTTTATGCATAAACTCTAATGATAGGAAGCTATGAGATGCACCAGAATCAAACAAACATACAGCTAGAAAAGTATGCAAATAAACATGACCTGTGATGACGTCAGCTAAGTAATCCGGCTTCGAAACCTGCTCCGGCTCTGGCTCAATGGCTAGGCTATAGACCTTCCCCTGAGGTCCCTTCTGTTGCTGTAGATGCTGCCCAAACCTCTGCTGCTGAGTCGGGAGTGGTCCTCTAGGCTTCGCCGCTGGGCAGTCCCGAATCTGATGGGTGGTAGACCCACAAACTAAATACTGCCCCAATCTCTTCCTGCAAATGGACCTGTCGTGCCCTGGTCTTCCACAGAAAGAACATATGGCTCCCTTCTGCTGCTGCTATCGGGGTCCCAGGGCTCTAACTGGCGGGGTCTGATGATGTGGTGTAGGGGGACGGTAAGTCTGCTGGGGTGGCGTCGGCGCTCTCTGCTGGAAAGCCTGACGCTTGGACGGTCCCTCATGATGTATAGGAGCCGGCCTCTTGCTAGACAGAAGACGCTCTTCGATGCTCCGGGCTAACTCTAGGCTCTGGTAGTAGTCAGTCGTACCGTTCGCCACTATAAGGATGCCAATGTCTGGAACTAGACCATGGCAAAACCTACGGGTTATCTCCTTTGGATCAGCAACCAGACTAGGAGCAAAACGGCTCAGGCGACTAAACTCTCCCGCATAGTCATCAACAGAACGGTTCCCCTGCTGGATGTTCTAGAATCGTAGCCCCATGGCTACTCTAGCAGTGGTCGAGAAGAATTTCTTCTTGAACTGGGTCTTGAACTGGTCCCAGGTGGCTCTACCTCTCACGAACAACGGCTCATTCCTGAACCAGACTCCGGCTAAGTCTATCAGCAGAAATCCTGCTGCCTCGACCTGAAGGTCATCCGGCATCCTAACTCCCAGAAGCTTCCTCTCTACAGAATCTAGCCAGTCATCAGCTACTACTATGCCCTCAGTCCCTGAGAACTCCTTGGGATTCAGACCCATGAAGTCCTTGACCGTCCCTGCTCTCTGCCGTGGCTCTACATGTGGTGGGACTACGGGACGTCCCTCAGAACGCTCCATGCTCTGGCGGAGTAGGGTAGTCTGCTCCTGATGGGTTGTTAGGAACCCCTGGATCAGTGTGAGCAGCTGGGTCCCGTCGAGTGTGACGGAAGCCTGGGTGGGTATAGTGATAGGGGGTGGTGGAAGTATCGGGTCCTGCCGGGCCTGGGATGTGGAAGGTGGTATCTGGGTCTGTGGATCTGTGGAGTGGGGGAATGTGGTAGGTGGAGGTGTATCAGTCAACTGGTCAGCTGACTGGATATGGAGGGCCCCATTCTCGGGGGTAACATACTGGGATGAACGAGTAAGCACCATCTAAATTACACATAAAAAGACTTATAAGGACTTATTTAAAGCAAGCAATCATATGCAAGAAAATCTAATTATAATAGCAAACATGTGATGTATTTCCTATGTTGCAATCCTAGCATTCCTCTAAGTGTTCTAAGCGTCTTTCCTAATGTTGTCTAATTATCTTAAGTTCCTAATTGCAGGCATGCTTGGTACAATAACGTAACCAAACAGTTTAGTCAGGACCTGCATGGGCTACCACTAAAAACATGTCACGACCCGCTACCCAAATTGTTGGGCCAGGCCGAGTCATGCCCAGTCTACGTTGAGATAAAACGTAGTAAGCTGTTCTAAAGACAACAGGATAAGACTAAATGTGCTAATAGTTCTATAAGTGAAGAAGAATCATAAATGCTCCAAACACAAAAGTCGTCGTATATAGTAAAATATCCAAGTACAAGTAAACTGAAATGTAAAACTGGATACATGTCCAGTTACAAAATGATATAGTCTAATACATGTCTACTCTCAAAAGTCTAAGTAAATAAAAGACAACTAGGCGAGGTTCCCCGCAGGAACATCCTCGTAAAGCAGAGTCGGGTCCTCGGCAGTATCTCCATAGTATGAGTCGCAGAGTAACTTCTCCTCAGTAAGGACACCTACAACGTTATCCTGTCAGGACGGGAGCAAGTACTAAATCTAGCAAACTAGCATATGAAACATGGAAATGAACATGAGAGGAATAACTGGAAAGCATGGCATCACTCAATCTATCATGGCAAGGACATACATGTCATAGAGACAGATGTATATGTAATGTTTAAAACTGTAGCAAGTACGTGATCGGTCAATAGATGTACAATGTACTGTGGTACATGTAAATAAAATGTACATACGTACAAGTCAACAGGCATAGGTGTACATCCGTACAGAAATAAGGGATAATGGCCTGCGGCAAGGTATGCATATAGAATGCGACTGAGCTCGCTACTGTAGGGGGGTCGTGATCACGTACAATACTATCAGTTTCCCCATAACCCATATTCTAATCATGTGAGAGATACATCAAGACTGTTCTAAGCATGGTAATAACTAGAAGTACAACATGTAGAGATCTAGCTTGCTACCCCAAGGATCAGCATTTAACATGGTGGGGTTTGCAGTTCATTTATGTGACAATATGTAAAGTTCGTAGAAAGTACTTGCCTCTAGCAAAGCAAAACAAAACAAGCTGCGATAACAATGCTATGGATGTCCAGTAACTCGTCGCTGTAGAAGTAAAATTAATAACTTAGTTTTACACTAAGCTAAAACACTAGGACACTAAATGGTGCGACACGACTTGTGACTGGGCACCTAGCCAAAATGATGAATTGGCATAGGAGACCAATGTGGGGTGACACACTATATTAACTAACTTTCTAGGGTCTTTACACTAGTGAGGGATGGGGTTCAACACGACTAAAACTCCAAATAACACAAAAAGCTTCAAGTCGTAATTAATCAATAAATAAATCAAAAGATCATTGTGTTCTAATAATTTTTAAAGTAGACAAAAAGCCTAGTTTTTCTTAAAGTAAAGTATCAAAGTGATCCTTGTTAATCATAGAAATTTATTATAATTTTTCTGAAATTTATTAACCAGTACAAATATTTTATAAAAAATCAGTTTTCCTAAGTATACAGAAAGTGGGTTTTGGTTTCATATGCTAAACTAGTGGCAAACACTAAATTAAATACTACAAAAATTATACTAAATTAGCTAACTTAACATAGTATCTAAAAACTATTTTTCCATAATTTTAGCAATACTTTAAGTATTTTTAGAAAATCAAAAACAGCAATGCACACAATAATTAATTATCTGCATATTTTGTCCATGTATTTAATTTGAACCAAAGTTCAAATACAGGACCCAAGGCCATGAATCAAGTCCAATATGACTTGTACAGGTCTTGAATGTGTGAAAACACATTTGAGCCTAAATACCCATGCTAGGCTTGGACACCAAATGGTTGCAGTAATTTAAATACAACACAATTCGGTAATAGTCAAAATAAATATTATTATTTTAATAAGGCAAATTTATACAAAAGAATATATATATATACCTATGCTAAAAGGATATATATAGATATATAAGGAAAAATACTTAATTTACAAAGTATATATATATATATATATATATATATATATATATATTTTTTTTTTTTTTTTTTTTTTTTTTTTTTTTATATATATATATATATATATATATATATATAAGAACACACTTAATAATATAGTGTATATATATATAATATATATATACATAGGAAAATGTATATATAAACATATATATATAAAATTTACTAACTATAAAATATATACATATATACTAAATACTGTTAAAATACAGTATATACATATATATATATATTAATATTATATATACATATATATATATATATATATATATATATATATATATATATATATATATATATATATACAAAATAAAAAGAAAAAGAAAAGAAAACAGAAAAGAAAAGAAAAGGGAAACATAAAGGGGGGGCTCGAACCTGAACCAGCGGGGGGGGGGGGGGTGTTTGATCACTGCGCGCTGGCCAGTGGGCCAGCGGCCCGCTGTGTTAGGAATAGGTTTTATGTTAGTTTTATTTGGTTTAAGTTAGTTTAATAATAAAAAAATATAAATATCGGTCCTGTGTCCTGACAGTTAGGGACACAGGAGTCTAAGTGTCCGGGTTGATTATGACACGCATGACACGAGTTTCACGTGTCCAGTTCCACGTTCACGTTCGCCAAGACACGGCGAACAATATGGACACAACACGAGACACGCACGACTCGTAAGGACACTGCTACTTACGTGTCCAGTCGATCGGGGGGCTGTCGAAGGGTTTGGACGGCGGAGAAGTGGTCAGGACTGTGGCGCTCCGGTGGCGATCGACGCGTCTCGTCGGGGCGAACTCGTCGGCGGTGGTTAGGGGTGGTGGCACTCGGCGTGGGGGCTGGACGAGGAGTTCGTCGGGGTTAGGGTTTCGGCTAGGGTTTTCAGGGAAGAACGAGGCTGTGGTCGGCGGTGGATGGTCGGGGAGTCTAGGGTTTTGACTGGGGAGAGAGAGGGGTTTATTTATAGGGGTTTAGGGCGGTTGATAGGTCGGTCGGGCAGCCGGAAATGGCGGGGGCTGCCCGTCGGCGTGGCGGTCGTCGGTCGAGGGGGGGTAGGTTTAGGATTAGCGTTTAGGTCCCTGTAGTTTAGGTAATTGCAAATAGGTCCCTATAGTTTATAAGTGCAAATTTATATTTGCATAAACCATCCCGCACTGTTTATGTGCAAAAGAAATTTGCACATAACAATTAGAAAATTGCAAACCAATATATTAACAATTCTAATAATTACAAAACAGTATTAAAACAATTCTAATAATTGCAAATGGATATTAAAACATTTAAATAAATTACAAATCAATATTTTTGTATTTTAAAACTCATTTGAAATCATTTAAAAAATTCTAGAAAAAATTCCTAAAAATTCCTAATAATTATTTAAGGCTATAAATGACATTAAAAATTAATTAACACTAATTAAAAATAAATTTGAAAATCAGGGGCTTACAGAACCCAGGTGACTGATCTAGATTTTTCTGATTTTATTGGTTGGGTTGGGGATTTCTTTTGGGTGTTTTAATTTTGGGGTGGCGGCGATGACCGCGGCGGGGTGGCTTTGGATTTAGGTTTTTCTTTTGGGTACAGCTCCGACGACGAGGCCGTGGGGGTGATGATGGTGCAGGTGGCGACGCTGCTATCTTGGCCTGGCCGGGGGTGTGGTCAAGGCAAGGTGGTCGGGAGGAGTAGGTGGTAGCTATCTATGGTGGTGGCAGTGGTGGTGGGTCGGAGATGGGATCGGGTGATGATAGCCAGGTGCTGCTGCGATGGAGGACGGCCGAACACAGTGGCTGTTGCCGGATAGCTGGTAGGGACATGCTGGGACGGGCGACTGAGGTGTTACGGTGGCTAGGTTTAGGGTTTGCGGATTAGTGTTGATTGTTTTATCTGTGTCGGTTTGTTGATACGGAAAAGGGATCGAGTCTAATGTCTAGTGTGTCGGACACGGGCTGAGTATGTATATGTAAAAGATTGGAATAAGATTTGGACGGGGAGGAAGAACATGGACACGATGTACTCACATGGGTGGTGGAAATTATGGAGGAGTACCTGCCTATTTATAGTATGTGGAAATTCCCATTTGGATAGGATTAGAATTGATTTAAAACCCCAATAGATAATACCATATTAATTTAAATAGATTTAAAGCAAATTCAATCCAAATCCGAATTTCGAATTAAATCTATATATATTCAAATCCAAATTCAATATGGGTAACTTCCATATTTAAATTAAGCATTTAAAAGTAATAAGAAAATTTCAATTTTAAATACCCATAATAAGTTTAATTAAATAGAAGAAATTCAAAATAAATTTTTATAAATAATATAAAAATAATTAATAATAATTTCGAAAATTACCATAAATATTTAACTACTAATATGGAATATCTTTAAAATATTTCTTTCAATAAATTTTAGATAAAAATAATTTCAAAAATCGTAATAAGTATTCAAATATTTGAAAATTACTTTTTGTATAATAAATAATTAAATTTCTAAAATTATGAATAATACTTCAAAAATGCCTTTGTAGGAAAATTAAGGTAGATAAAATAATTTTCGAAAAATGGTAAAGTATCTACATGAATCAACTTTCACGTATTTCGCATGCGACTAGTACAAAATATATTTACTTTGAAATTGGTATAAATAAATAAACAAAATTTTTTGCGACGAAATTTTATACTTTTGAGCAAGTAAAATATTTAACTATAAAATCTATAAATAAAAATATTTTTTTAAAATATGTATCTCGCACACATTCGTACACGATGGGCAATTTCGAAAATCGAAATTTTGGGCATGACGTACAATACGTTATTGAGACGTATAAATACAAAAAAAATCAGTACAAAAATATAGTAAAAATTTAGGGGTTTTACAATGGTGGCGTACGACGGTGATCGCCGTGCCGCTGTAGCACCACATATCGCACGCTTGCGTGCACTCCTGGGTGCACCTGGTGCCGAAGATGGCCACTGTGACCGAATAGGGAGGCGGGTGCATCGCCGACGACGGTGGAGGCCCGACGGTGTAGTCGTCCAGCTAGCATGCCCACGAGGGAGGTTGTGGCTATGGTTCGTTGTTGCTAATGAGCATTGCCGGTTCCACATTGTCGTGTGCCAATCGCGCTTCTGGTTCTGCTTAGCAGCATTGCGGCCTCGTGTGCACGTGGCTGTACTCTTGGCCAGTCATCGACATGGTCATAGGGGCGCATACAGGATAGCTCGGCTAGGAAAGCACATGGACGGGTGCTCTCTCGTGGAAGAGAAGAAACAGATGATGGAGGAGTATGGAGAAGGAGGAGATGATAGAGTGTTTGGCTTTGGAAGGAAGTATGATGTCGACTATGGGGGGTTGGAGCTGCTGTGTGGAAAAAATGAAGAGTGAGAAATGAGTTTGTTTGTGTTAAAAATGATAGAGGAAAATGGTTGGTTGTGAGTGGTTAGAGAAAAGTAGAGGGTGAGAGAGAGGAAGGAGAATTAGGGTAGGCCATAACATGTGTGAGGGTTGTCATGCAAAGATGATCAATGGTTGGGATAAGTAGGAGTTTCAGTAAAAGGCTAGGATTGAGTGTGTGCAAGGTTAGGACATATTTTAGGAATATGATCAATGGAGTTGTTATATAGGTATAGAAATAAGTAGATATTCCCCGGACAATATACATACATACCTACAATCCAAATTATGTATTTACGTATATATATTCACCCTAAAATATACATACCTCCAAAATATCACATATACTCTAATTAGTATATATATACTCTAAAATATTTCTATGTATAACTATACCCTAAATAGGTATAGGAATACATATATACCCTATATAATTTGTATATATTTATATATACTCTACACAATATCCATTGCATTCTAATATACATAAGAATATGGATATATTCACTAAAACATTACTTGTATCTCTATTCTTCAAATTGTATATATACAATTATATGCCTTACTATGAATATTTAGTAGCAGTAGCAAAAATAAAAGAGGAGGTCATATGCACTTGCGTTGGTTGGTTTGGGTTAGATAGGGTTAAGTTTGGGCTAGGTGTGATCAATGGCTACAAATTTAAGTCTTTCAGATCATTGATGAAATACTAGCATGAGGGAGCTCAATTAGATGGCACACAAGTAGCATGTGTGTAGTAGGCTCAAAATAGATCAAAACTATATTTTGGGGCGACTAGGTTGGATCGATGTCGTTCCCCGAAATTAAATTGGAAGTCTGGCCAAATTTTAAGGTAGATGGTCAAAAGGTCTAAATTTACCAGAAAGTTGCACGAAGCAAAAAAAAGATACCATGGAACAAGTTTGAGTGGGACATCATATAACAAAATCAAGATTATCTTGTCTACTACAAAACTCATGAAGGAAGTTTTGAGAGATTGCAATCCATGGCGCTCCAAAAATTAAAGTCACGAAAAGATACATTTAATGATCAAACTAATTATAATAAAACTATTTATTTGAAATAATTCATTTAAAAAAATTTAAAAGAATCCTAAAATTCAAGGGATTTACATCCTACCCACCTTACAAGAATTTTGTCCTCGAAATTTAAAATCATCCAATAGGTCAAGCTATAGTATGTAGCTGCTAAGGCTACACTACTCAATCTGCTACCTTCGTGATCACCTCTTATGTTTCTCCTTACAATTATTTTGATTTAGATTCAACAAGGTCATTCTTTCATATACTATGACGTTATCCTTTATAATGTACATACTAAAATATAGGTCATCCTCGAGATATATATATATAAGTCAACAATGCTTCATCACCAACCATATTTTCCAATCTCAATTTGTAAATAGTTGATTTCCTTATCATATCCTAAGTATGCTTATTCTATCAATCCACAAGCTCTTTGTACTAATTGCATGTAATTCTTCTCTGCAGCTTCTCTTTGGAACTATACGTTTAAGACCTATCCTTATGGTCTAGTCGGCCTAGTCGACAAATCTTACATGCGCTAAATTCTCATGGTTGCGAATGTATGGTTCCTATTTGTCATTCGTATCTAAAACAGTCGTTGCCTCATGATTTGATCATAATCAATATTGTCCACAACATAATCCTTTAATTTGTTTATTGCAGTCACTCTCAATGCTCTATCACATATCACGAGTCACTAATGCCTATCCTAGAAACTTTACCCAATTAACTTTTAAGAAAATTTACCCACTCTGGACTACCCAAATATTCTAGTCATACCAACAACATAATATAGTTGTACTATATAATATAACAACGAGGTTTGTCTATTTCAGTTGTCTATTAATTAGAATGTAGCAAGGGCCTAAGACTGGGTCGAGCAATCCATACCAATATTCAAACAAGTTAAGGGCCATGCAAGACAAGAGAGATTGTTGAAATATCTCCAAGAACGGTGCGAGGCCAAACGAGATGCATAGGATATAGTCGAAGAAAAACTCAAGAACCATATCCTCCGTGATTATGTCATGTGAAGTTACTATGGCGCTAATGTGTATCTGGCTACGATTAACTTCCTTGTTCCATAATACGACGGATGGCTACAGTACACAGCTGCCACATTAGGTAATACAGGTTCTTAAACTTATCTTGGCTAAATCCATAAAATATTTCCAAACTAACTTTTTATGAAATAATGGATAAGATGTCAATCTAAATGCATAGGAAGTGGTCTAAGTACAATCCGAGAAACATATATAACTATGTTGCCGTCATCTGAAGTCCTGTCTCGACAGTATTTCTCTGGCTGCAAAAACTCTCGATTCCGTAATACAAGGATAAATATACTTTTTCGAACTTTTCTTTGGACTAATACATAAGGCATTTCCAACAATTACCAAAAGGAACGAGATAATTACTTAAGAGATCCATAGAGAAGAGTTTAGTCAAATCATAGGAAAGAGGGAACACAAAAGCAATAATGTCAAAAAAAGATGACATGAGAGCAATCATGTTAGAGTCCTAGAGAACCTATAATCCTAGTTGTAGATGTATCATCAAACCTTATCTCTCAATTGGTCACAGACTCGTAGTAGTACACCTATCCTAAGTACCACAACGACTTTGTATATTTTATGAAGACGAGACCTGCATAGCCCACCATAAAAATGTGTCAGGATCTGTACCCGGTTTAGGGGTACGAGTACGTGGATACATCCAGCCTACGCCGCAGTATCTGCGGTAGAACGTTGTATACGTCGACTATAATATCTAACATCTAACAGATATGAAATAACTTGGCATCTCCGTACGAGGAATAATATATCATCTAGAATATATACTTAATCATAGATATCTAAGGAAGACGATAGCACGAATAGAAAGAAGATGAAATGATGAAATAGAGTTTAAAGTTACAAGTCAAATACAACAGATTCTAAAATTCTATAAATCAGTACATAACCCGAATAATATAACAAGTCTCAAATATATCAAGATTGAAGACAAATCCACCAATAGTAAAACTATCTAACTAATACCTACCTAGGAAGGCTATACTACTCCGCTTTGGGGGTCAACTCCTGGGGTCTCCGGAGCAAAGTAATAAGTAGGACATGTATCTGCGAGCTCGTCAACTGAAAAATATATCCAATCAGGATTGGAACGAGCACATCTCTTCTTGTAGTTCCAAATAAAAGACAAAAACTATAAAGCAGTTATAGTAAGTAATACTTGAAGAATATGGAAAGTTTTGAGACATGAATTGAAATAGAAAAATAATAGAACAAGGAAAATAAATATAGTGAAACATGAGAGCATGGCAATGAAGACTGTAAATAGAGATAACTAAACTAGAATAATGTGAGATGAGTCTAATCAGTATAATATGAGACAATGTGAATCTAGTACAAGATACTAATCCAGTGTGTTTTGAAATACCAAGTTCAACATGTAACGAATAGACGAGTAGTGATACAGTACATCACACGCTTAGTCTAGCGGCAACG
Organism: Iris pallida; assembly: GCA_029216955.1. NCBI lineage: Eukaryota > Viridiplantae > Streptophyta > Magnoliopsida > Asparagales > Iridaceae > Iris > Iris pallida. The sequence continues at coordinate 6,282,655 of JANAVB010022999.1, forward strand.
ACTATCTTTTTGTAGGAATGATTATTGTTGAATACGGCACATCACACGCTTGTTCTAGTGGCGACGGTTATCTTTCTTGCTAGGGTGATTCTTGTTGAATATGGCATATCGTAAGCTTGGCCTAGCGACACGGCTATCTTTCTTGTAAGGGTTATTTTTGTTGAATACGACACATCGTACGCTTGGCCTAGTGGCGACAGCTATCTTTCTTGTAAGGGTGATTCTTATTGAATACGGCACATCGCACGCTTGGCCTAACAACAATAGCTATCTTGCTTGTAGGAGTGGTTCTTGTTGTATACAACACATCGCACGCTTGGCCTAGCGGTGATAACTATCTTTCTAGTAGTTGTGGTTCTTGTATAATTGAGAAGGATTACATATTTACTCGAGTATTTCCTGACACATAAATAGAGTACGAGTCTAGCCAGAAGTAAATGGTACTTGTAGGTATTTCGAGTAGATGGTTCCAATGAGTGGTTCTTGTAGTCGGGATTAGACGAGTCAAATACATGTGTCGCAAGTGAATGAATCCAAAATACCTATCCGTGTTGTGACAGAGAATAAAATGGAACTATACTAGAAGCTCAATCATAATAATCATCAAGTAAATAAAAACTATTAGAGAATGTACTCGCATGATATCCTGAGCAACGACGAAGGATCGATGTCCGAACCAAAGTCACAACGACCTAATATGAATTTACAGAGTTACTTAGTGTTCTAGAGTAAACAATATGTTTAAACACATTAATTATATGCTTCTAGGCCTTTTCTAGGTCATGGAAGAAAAACTAGGTCAAAGATAAGTCAAACTAGGTCATATTAGTCTCTATAATCATTATTCCTAATAATATGAATTATAAGTTGTATGTTATTAAAATATCAAGTTTGCACCTCGTTATTCGTACATCGAAGTCTACGACACATAAATCAAGACAAGATGATCAACCGTAAGGTTAACAATTTTATCTTAGTGATCCACATGATCATCGTGCTAATTTCAGCGATTTGAGATCACTGGAATCGACTGATCTCAAATTTGATGTACGGATTTCAAAATAAGAACGTAAAGAGAATTGAATATAACTATTGGTGATATATAAAGAAAAAATCTACAGATATTGTCGAATGATAAAACAAATATCACCAACGTGTCCAGAATGGTCAAATTAGCTAAGATAGCCTATCCATAAGTCCAATTTGGACACATGAGCAAAATGGTAATTTTGGTTCAAAATGATGTCCGTCGTTGGACCCACTTTGCACCGAAAAACCTGCCAGGATAGAAGTCCACTAAACATAGCAAATTATACGTTCACGAGTCCAGAATGACGATATGAACCCAACGGTATATCCGAAATTGGATTCCGTTGAGCCGATCTCAAAATGACACGTTGACCAGGACATTTCGAATCCAGTTTGCACGAAAATGGATGCCAGAGCCGAAGTCCACTAAACCTAACTAAGTATATGTCAATGTGTCTAGAATAAAGATACGAACCCAACGATATATCCAAATTCGATTTCGATGAGTCGATCTCAAAAAGTTTCGTTAACCCGGACTGTGGGGCAAACCTTGCACTGAAATACGTACTGGGGCCCACGTACTCCAAATCTAGAAAACTTTATATGAATACATGCTAGTATATTGCCACGAGTCCATTGGTGGTGTCAAAATTGGAATCCAGAGTCCCGGGTTCAAAATTGGGATTTTACAATTTGGAAATTACGGTTTCGAGAGGCCAACTTTTGCGTCGATTTCAACCAACCAAACGACATCCTAGGAAGCTGAACTTATATGGCACAAAGATGGTTATACCTGCTGTTTATTGGAGTTGGTGGTTCGTCAACCAGAGCTTCGACAAGAGAGAAACGAATTCGTGAATTTGGCTCCGCGAATCTGTCCAAAAATAACGCAATTTAGAAGAAGAAATGGATCGACGATCCAACGGTTGGATTGCCTAGAAAATGTATCCAAAGTTGCTATCCCGAAACTCAATTTTGGATTCGAATTTGTGCACGTCATGACCGGATCTCGTGCAAAATGCACGAATAACCCCAATTATGCATCAGAAAAGAGAGTAGCGTCCTGGAGGTGGATGCCGGGGATTTGTAAGGTCGAAGGGAGGGTCATGGTGGCATGCGGTAGTGATCTTCGTGCCGCTGCAGTGCCACACTCGTATGCTTGCATGCACTGCTGGCCGCACCAGGTGCCGATGATGGCTACTGTGACCGAATAGGGAGACGGGTGTGTTGTCGGCGATGGTGGAGGCCCGATGGTACGGTCGTCCGGCTAGCACACCCACGAGAGAGGTCATGGCTATGGTTCACTGCTACTAATGAGCGCTGCCGGTTTCGTATGGTCGTACGCCATGCGTGCTGTTGGTTCTTCTTAGCAGCGTTACGACCTCGCGTGCTCGTGGCTGTGCTCTCGTCCAGTCGCCGGCAACGTCGTAGGGGCGCACACATGATAGATCGGCTAGGTAAGGACATAGACGGGTGGCCTCTCATGGAAGAGGACAAAGAGATGATGGAGGCGTATGGAGAAGGAGGAGATGATAGAGGTTTGGCTTTAGAAGGAAGTATATTGTCGGCTATGAGAGGGTTGGAGCTGCTGTGTAAAAAAATAAAAAGTGAGAAATGAGTTTGTTTGTGTGTTAAAAATGATTGGGGAAAATGGTTTGTTGTGAGTGGTTAGAAAAAGGTAGAGGGTGAGAGAGAGGATGAGGAATTAGGGCCGGCCATAACATTTGTGAGGGTTGTCAGGCAAAGATGATCAATGATTGGGATAAGTAGGAGTTTCAGTGAAAGGCTGGGATTGAGTATGTGCAAGGCTAGGTCATATTTTAGGAATATGATCAATGGAGTTGTTATATAGGTATAGGAATAAGTAGATATTCCCTAGACAATATACGTACATGCCTACAATCCAAATTATGTATTTACGTATATATATTCCCCCTAAAATATATATACCTCCAAAATATCACATATACTCTAATTAGTATATATATATACTCTAAAATATTTCTATGTATAACTATACTCTTAATAGGTATAGAAATACATACATACCCTATATAATTTGTACATTTTATATATACTCTACACAATATCCATTGCACTCTAATATACATATGAATATGGATATATTCACTAAAACATTACTTGTATCTCTATTCTTCAAATTGTATATATACAATTATATGCCTTAAAATTATGTATTACTATGAATATTTAGTAGCAGTAGCAAAAATAAAAGAGGGGGTCTCATGCACTTGGGTTGTGTGGTTTGGGTTAGATTGGGTTAAGTTTGGGCTAGGTGTGATCTATGGCTACAAATTTAAGTCATTTAGATCATTGATGAAATACCAGCATGAGGGAGCTTAATTGGATAACACACAAGTGGCATGTGCGTAGTAGGCTAAAAATAGGTCAAAACCATATATTGTGTAAACTAGGTTGGATCGATGTTGAGTCCCAAAATTAAATTGGAAGTTTGGTCAAATTTTACGGTAGCTGATCAAATAGCCTTAATTGACCAGAAAGTTGCACGAAGCAAAAAGGATGCAAAGAAACAAGTTTGAGTGGGATATCATATACCAAAACAAAGATAATCTTGTCTACTACAAAACTCATAAAGGAAGTTTCGAAAGGTTACAATCCCTGGCGCTCCAAAAATTAAAGTCACGGAAAGATGCATTTAATGATCAAAACTAATTATAATAAATCAATTTTTTAAAATAATTCATTTAAAAATATTTTAAAGAACCCGAAAATTGAGAGGGTTTACAGTTATCCGTGTAACAAACGTGTCAAGAATCAGATATCAAACAAGTAAACAATAAAATATAGCAATTAACAATTTGGAAATAAATAATAAATGTACTCGCCTGGTGTCCTGAGCTACTAATACTGTCTGGTACTGAGTCCAAGTCCAGAGAACCTATTTTATGATGTGAAAGGTCAATTAAGTAATCAGGCAAAAATAAATTATCTACTGGGTCTCCAAGTCTACTCCTAGCTATATTGGGTTTATTCTTGGTGGTTGGTACTAGTTTACCATTACCCATTGGTAGGCTAACCTATAACTATATACTCAAATATATATATATACTTTATATATATATATATATATATATATATATATATATATATATATATATATATATATAATGCCTTGTTTTCTTCGCTGCAGCTCCTCCTCGAAGAGACCCTAGGGTCTCCTTCGTCCTCCTTCTCTCTCCTTCCCTCCCGACATCCGATGGTCTCCCCCTGGCCGACCGATTTGCTGGCTTTGGTCGGACATCCCCCTCCCCCCTCCTCTTCCTCCTTCCCAGCCTCGCCTCCTTCTTCATCTTTCCCCATTTTTCCCTCCTTCTACCCTACCCCAGTTGCTCCGTCCCCACGCCTGGCCTGCCCGGGAGCTCCGGGTTCCCTCTCCCGTCGAGTAGGTGGGACCCTTTGTTCAGCCCCCCGAGTGCCATCCCCGATTGGCCCCCACTCCCCCCTCCAGGGTCGGGAGCTCTCCGGAGCTCATTGTACGGCCTCCGTCCATCCCCATTTTCAAATTTTTCGACAGGACATCCATTCCATCCGGGTTGAAGCTCCCCTGCAGTGCAGGTGTCGGGTCTCCCTTCCCAGGCCCCTCGGGTTTGTAGCCGACGGCTCACACCTCGATGCGGACCCATCTCGTTTACTTCTTGCCGTGCAGTACGCAGCTCTCTTCTCTGCACCCCTTGGTGGGTCCCACCCCTCTTCTGCAGTCACCGCATACTATGCAGCTCTTCCTTACGCTCCTTGTGGGCCCCACCGATTTTCCTCTAACGCGTGCTTCGGTGCGGCTCCATCTGACCTTTACGCTGGCCAGATGTACCCCCCTCTCGCGTATTATCCCCCCTCCCTCTCCGCGTACTCTGGTGGGTTAGTCCCCTACCCGCAGATTTACGTACCCCTTTACAACTCATCCGAGCTCTCCGTAGCCCTCCCCCCTATCCTCTCTCCTCGCTCCTCCTCGGCCCCCGCCCTCCCCTCTATCCCTGGCGCTTCCTTGGCCGGCTCTATTCCACCTCCGGCTCCAGCGTCATCTGCTCTGCAGCCCACCGCCCTTTTTCTTTTCGCCGCCCTCCTCTCCGGGTCCCCGGCAGTCGGGACTCCTCCAGCGGCAGTTCGAGATGCCTCTCCCTCCTTCTGGCCACGGCTGTCCTTGCCTCTCCTCCATCATCTTCCGGCCGCGGTAGTCCCACAGGTGGCATCTCCCCCAGCTCGTGGTGCAGTCGTCGCCTTGTCCATCGTCGTTCCATCGGCCGCCCACCTTTCCCTGGCCGTCTCCCCGTGGCCATCTCCGCTGCCCCCCTCCTCCGCCCTGAGCCGGGTCCATCCCTGTCGCCGCTCCCGTCCACCGGGGGAGCGACGATGGACCCCCTCCCCCGTTTGGAGCAGCTCAGCGATCCTTCGCCGACACTCTTCGCCCGGACTTAACTTCCTCAAAGGGTCTCCTTCTCCCTGACGTCAACCTTCCGGACATTGTGTTCCCCTAGGATTCCCCTATTCCATTGGTCTCCTTCTCCGACTTGGAATTGACTTCTCTGTCATCCTCCTTCCCCCACACTTTTGTCCTTAAAGTTTTCTCTAGCTGCCCAAAACCCTCCAGGGTATAGGAGGCGATAGCCAGTTGGAGCCTCACGGCGGCATACCGATTGGCCCCCTCGACCCCAGATATATTCTCATTTATCTCTCCTCCGATAGCGACCACAGGACTGTGTGGTCCAAAGGCACTTGCAGGATCGACTCCCACCAGATGAAGATCATCAAGTGGTCACAAGGGTTTACCACCAAAGAAGACTCAGCGAGGGTCGTTGCCTGGGTGACTCTGTCCAATCTATCCCTTATTTCCTTTGTCCCAGCGGCTCTTAGGCGTATCGCCAACTCCTTCGGAATGTACATGGCCTCGGCTGCTGAGATAAGCAACCTAACCAAGGCTCACTATGCCAAATCTGCGTGGAACTCGACCTCACTACCGAACAACCCAATTTTATTATTATAGAGCTGGACACCCAGACCCACACCCAACAAGTCCTCTACGACGACCACATCATGTTCTGCAATCATTGTCGTTTAAGAGGCCACCTACCGAAGCACTGCCACCGTCTTCACCCAGAACTCAAGAAGAAATTAACCTTGATAGACATCGAGTCAGCTGAGGGGAGGACACCCAAGCCATCCCTTCTTTCATGCCCGAACTCGTACATTCGATTCGGATACAGTGACGGCAAGACAGAACGAAGCGAGCCTCCTAGCAAAGCTTTGACTAATGCACTGACTCCCTGCAACACCGAAGATCTCATCCTCTCCAACTAATTTGACATTCTAGATTCAGGAGAAGCGAAACAACGAATGGAGTCTGGCTGCCCCCTTGCTGATCTAGAACTCATCGAGACAGCGCCCAGCCACCCTAACACGAAGATTGTTAAGAAGATCACTGACACCACCAATACTGATCAACAACGCCCTACTGAAGACCTTGTTGAAGAAGCCCTTGCTATCCTCGGGCCAGACCAAGTGCGGAGAGGACTATAGGTCCAAGCTGCAGGTTACCCTCTCCAGCAAACTATTCCTCTGATCGGGAGCGCTAGTGACTCCCTGGTTCTCCCCTCTGATGATCCCATCCTGGACTCCGCTGGGGAATTGGTTAGCATCCCCACGGACCCACACGGGCAACCCTCTAGCGACTCTCCGACCACGATAAACGCAGAGGCGTCAATCCTGTACGGGGACTATGACACTACATCACAGGCAGAAGCGTCAACCTCGTACGGGGACAAGGCCAAGAATGCAGCTGACGAAAACATAACCATTCAAACCAGATCGGCCACCAAGCGGAACAAAAAACCCCCCCTCAACATCATTAATGCTTAACATCCTATCGTGGAATATCCGCAGTCTGGCGAACAAACCTATATTAAGGAGAATCTCCGGCCTTCGAAAGATCCACAAGATCGACATCCTCATTATTCTTGAACCAAAAATCCCTCCTAAAAGATTAAAATCTATCCAGTTGCAGCTAGGCCTTCCCACAGCCATAGCAGACAGAAATAATATTTGGATCCTCTGTACGAAGGATGTCAAAATCGGGGTCATCCAGGACTCCCGGCAGGCCCTCTCATGCTGGTGGAAACACCCCATGCTCCCTGAACGCTCCATCCTATCTGCGGTCCATGGCAGCTGTGATATTGCCGAACGGAAACATCTCTGGAACAACCTCATTGACATCCATCTCCTCCACATCAACTCTCCTTGGCTGTGTATCGGGGACTTTAACGCGATCACCTGCAGAGAAGAGAAAATCGGAGGCCGGTCTCCCCCCATATCGGCCATACAAGACTTCAACAATTTCATCTTCAATGCCCATCTCACCACCTTATAGTTCACCAGTAACGCTTTCACCTGGTACAACATGTAGAAAGGCGACTGTCGTCAATACTCCCACTTAGACAGGGCCCTCACGAACGATCACTGGCACGGAATGGGGATCACTACCAATTTGTCCCATCTCAACTCCTTTGAATCCGACCACGCCCCGCTGCTGGTTGAAATTAAAAACAATACTAATCCATTCATAAAAACTTCCCATTCCTCGACTTCTGGACCACTCATCCAAAATTCATGGGCATTGTCGCGGAAGCGTAGAATCGGGATGATTCCCCCATCCCCTATCGCGGGTGAGCAACACGCTCCGAGCAACGAGGAAAGATCTATCCAATTGGAGCAAACATGCCTACGGGGACATTTTCCAAGTCGTATGGGTTACGGAGGACGATGTCACCCGTACCGAAGCCTATTTTGCCTCGGAACGTCCTGCGGCATTCAGGACCGCCCTGAACCTCACCAAGGCTATGCTCAAATACAGACTTAAAGTGGAAACCGATTTCTGGAAGCAGAAAGCGAGATTGAAATGGGACAGCGAGGGAGATAAAAACTCGAAATTCTTCCATGCCTACGTCAACGGCCGCTGACAGAAGCATCGATCCACTGTATGGCAGACGACAACGAAAACATCATTACTGACCATAATAGCATCCAAGCGGCTGCTGCGGATTTCTTCTCCAAATTATTCACCAAAGAGACGGTTCACAAGGATAGACCCTTCCTAGACCAAATCTCCCGACTCATAAATGACACCGACAACACCCAACTGGAACGTTCCTCGACTGTTCAGGAAGTGAAAGACGCGGTGTAGGCTCTGAACGAGCACAGTGCCCTCTGTCCGGATGGCTTCATGGGAGTCTTCTTTTGCACCTGCTGGAATATTATCAAGCGGGACATCACCGATGCGCCTATCGCATTCTTTGAAGGGGCTACATTGCCCAAAGCCATTTCCAGCACAAACCTCATCCTCAACCCTAAAAAAGGTAACCCGGAGTCCTTTCGGGATTATCGACCAATTAGCCTTTTCACTTTCACCAACAAGATCATCTCTAAAATCATCGCATCCAGAATGGAGGGGATTCTACCCAAAATTATTTCAGAGGAGCAAAGCTGCTTTGTATGCGGGAGAAACATCCAGGACAATATTATGCTGGCCCAAGAGTTAATCACCTGCATAAAATTTCCAGCAAGAAGGGACAACATCACCGTTAAGATAGACATGGAAAAAGCTTATGACAGATTGGACTGGAAGTTTATGATCTGGGTCTTCAGGGCTTTCGGATTCTCGAAAACTTGGACCAATATTGTGTGGAGATCCATTAGCAATTCGTGGTTCTCCACGGTTATTAACGGCCAGGCCGACAAATTTTTCAAATCCAGTCGTGGCGTTAGACAGGGCGACCCTCTTTCTTCTACTGTCTTCATCATAGCTGCAGATGCCCTGAGTAGAAACCTTAACAATGTGGTCAGTACTCCGAACTTCCAATACTATCACACTTCCAGTGGATGTCCTACCATCACCCACCTGGCCTTCGCTGACGATTTACTCATCTTCTCTTCAGGGGACGTTAGAGCGGTGGAAGTGGTCCACAACACACTGCAGAGGTACTCCAGATGTTCTGGACAGAAGATCAATCCTTCCAAGAGCGTTATGTATGCCCACTATAACATCAAGAGAGAGCACGCTATCAACCTCTCATACTTTAAATAATTCTCTGTCGCTCATCTCCCGTTCAACTACCTTGGTTGTCCCCTGGTGTACGAGAAATCCAACGCTCGCATCTTTGAAAACTTGTTCGCTAGAATCAGGAAGAAACTTAAAGGGTGGCATAATGCCACATTATCTCCAGGCGGCAAGATGATCCTCAGCAAACATGTGCTCACCTCCATCCCCATCTACACTCTGGCTGCGTGCTCCCTGCCCAAGAAGGTTCTCGAATCGATCGAACAGATCTTCTGTAGCTTCTTCTGGGCATCGCAACGGTCAAGACAAGCATCACTGGGCTAGCTGGGAATCCATGGCTCGTCCTACCAAGGAAGGGGGACTGGGTTTTACCAAACTAACCCACATCATCAAATCTTTCTCAATGAAATTATGGTGGAAGCTCCGCACGAGCAAGAACTTATCAACCGGGTTTATGAAGGCTAGGAACTTCAAACACATCTACCCGTCAGTGGCCATATCCAACAGCAGATCCTCAGCGGCTTGGCGTCATATCCTTATCAACCGTGATCTCGCCGAGCCTGCGATGAGACTCCAATTGGGAGCCGACAAGTCGGACCCATTCCTGGAGCGATGGACCGGGGACAGCTTAATCCCTAGTCTCACGGAGATCACGAGAGATAGCAGAATCAGAGACTTATGGAACTACATTACTAACGAATGGAACTGGGACATAATTTATGAATGGGCCGGGTATGAAGCGGTAGATAGCATCTGCCAGAACAGAATTACTCTCGGTCGCTGTCACGACCCGCACCCACTGTGAGGGTACGAGAACGTAACAACGCCCAGCCTACGCCGCAGTGTCGGCGGTAGAATGCTGTTCTAGGTCATGATCTATAACTAACATAATATGAATACTCTTCATAAGGACGCCAACACAGAGGTATAACTCAATCACAATCTATAGATAGAATATGGCACGATAAAAAGGATAAAGAAATCCTCAACTGAGGTACAACAGAAATAAAATAACAAGTCTTATCATCTACCAGTCTCAACATCTAGAATATACAACTCAGAAAATAAAGACAACAGCTAAAACATGGAAATAAATAGTCTAAGCTATCTACACTAAGCAAGGGTATCATCCTCAGCAGCTGCCTGAACCTCCCCAGGGGTCCAGGTGGCGAGTGTCATCTAGGCAAGCTCCAAAGTAAGGGGTGCAGGGTTCCTCATCGTCCTCTGTAAAATTTTCAACTGGTCCAGTCAGGACGGGAGCGAGCACAATACATCTCAACAGTTCGTAGCAGGTTAGAAAATATAATCATACAGTAAAGTAAGATATAGATACTGAAGAAATGTAGTATGTAAAAAGAGAGAGAGAACTGTAATAGAAATATCTACTATAAGTAAAGAGCTACCAGTGACTAGTAATTTAGAGCACAAAGTCGACATGTGAACGGCTTGATTGTACATGGCTATTCTAAAGAGGCGTACTTGGCTATTCTACTTTGGAATTGTTCACATGGCTATTTATACTCCCCCGTACCCCCAATTAATATACAAGGATCCAACCAGGTTATGTTATGATTCTATGTAACAGCCTCCGAAGGGTGGCAAGCCCCCAAAGGGTGGTAAGCCCCCGAAGGGTGGTAAGCCCCCAAAGGGTGGTAAGCCCCCGAAGGGTGGTACATAGTAGTCCCACAAATGGGATAAGGATTCAAAGAAGACTCTGTGATCATATGGATATATGTCACAAGTGATCAAAGAACCAAAGAAGCATATGATACGCTATGTAAGTGAAACGCACAGAACATAGAGTACCCGATGCTTCCTGAAGGGATAACATCTCAGGGAGGGATCCATATTGTACTAATCCGTGTGACCAACATGACAGTATCAAGTAAAGTAATTTAATACAGAAAATAATTCTAAGCAGGATATGAAATGATCAGAGAATGTACTCGCCTCGTATCTGAATGTCTGAAGTAAATGTACTGTCCGAGATGAGATACCTAACTCCTAGTTAGAGCAACACAAGTCACAACAAGTCTAAAATAGTGTAATGAAGTCCTACTATGCATTCTACATGATTCTAGATCAATCTAGGCCAAAGTCAACTCTTGGTCAACTCTGGTCAACCCTAGAAGTCAAACTAGGTCAAACAAGTCTAAACTAGGTCAAACAAGACTAATCTAGGCTAATCAAGTCTATACTAATCTAAACTAGGCTAAACTAGCCTATTCTAAGTCTAACAAGACTGTACAAGACTAATCTAGACTCTACTAGGTCTAACAAATATACCCATAGGCTAAGAGCCTAGGCTATAGGCTATACTATGCCTAATATACATAACACATGACAATATTCAAATCTAAAATACAACACATATTGATATATTATAATCTAATATAGAATTACACATATTGATATTTGATATAATATAGAATACACTATCATATAGGCTACCTATATTCATATCACACATATATTAATATGATACACATATACTAGTACACACACATGCATATATTATATTTATACCTTATATATATACATAGGCATGTATAGGGAAACATATGTGTGTGTGTGTGGGAAGGAATGTGAGTGAGTGAGGGTGTGTCCACATGTGTGTGTGAGAGTGAGAGACAAGTGTGTGTCTAGACAAGTGAGTGTGTGTGAAATGGGAAACAGTGGATAGGTGTTGGGTGCTAAGTTCTCAGGTTTTATAATTAGGGGAATTCTCAGTTTTAGTTTACACATGTATGTTTATATGTGACAAGTGTGTGTGTCATATGGTATGTGAGAGAGAGTGTGGTGCCATGTGGGTATGAGTGATAGAGTGTGAGGGTAACAGTTAAGTGAGGGTGTCAAAATGAGAGTGTGTGTCATCTGCATGAGTGTGTGGGTGTGTGATAGAGTATGTTAGGCTAGAAAACAGTGAGTGAGTGTGAAAAACAGTAAAGAAAACTCAGTTTTAAATAGGAAAAACCTCCTCTTATAATCAGTCCATCAATTTCAGAAATTAAACATTTAAACAACAGTTCACACAACTCATATAACACATAAAAATTTACTCAACAGTCCCCACATAATCTCAGATTTTAATATTAAACAAACAGTTCAAATAATACCATTTAACCCAAACTTTATTTCCAGTTTTAAACCAAAACAGTTCCTAATCAAACTCAGATTTCACACCCTAATCTCAGTTTGCAGTCCCATTCCATTCAGTTAACACAAACTATTTAAAACAGTCCCTAATTCTCAGTAAAATAGGAACCCAAAAACAGTTTATCAATTCAAAACAGTCCCCCTAAGTGAATCCCAGATTTCTGAACAAAACAGTTTCAAATCAACAAAAATTTTAGGATACCCTTAGATAACAACTAGGTGAACATGTTAGGGATTTAATAACTTTCAATTAACAGTGTTTAATGGGTAAAAAAATGAAGACAAAAATGAAATATGAAATCTAGAAAAATTTAGAAATGAGACTGAACACTAATGTATCAGGATTTAGGGAAAATAGAGATTTAACAATCAAAAATCAAATTAAAATACTAATCAGTGGTTGGTATAGTGAGAACACATTACAGTCGTGCTATGTGATGTATTTGTGTCCATAAAAGTGGACACAAATGTGTCCAATCACAGAAAACCCAAAAACAGGAAACACAATGAAGTAGGCAGCGTGCACGTGTTCACGGTGTCCGTGTGCACGTCACGACACGACACAACCCACGTGGTTGTGTCCAAGGGTCGACCTAGACTAGGGCTAGGGATAGGACACCCTGACACGTGTCCACGTCGCATGTACGCGACACAAAACATGCATGTCAGTGCTCAAGTAATAGCTGACTGCAATAGTGCACGAATCAGTGCACGTGCTCGTGCGTGTCCGACACGACACGAGAGCTCGTGCAACTTGACACACGGGGTGGCAGACATTGCCCTTTGGTGTGTGTCAAGTTTCAAGTGTCCAAGACGCGTGTCCGTGTCGCAATCACGTCCGAGCAGCAGGGCACGCACAGTGCCTGTGCACGCGCGTGCGCGACCACGTGTACAAGTGTCTGTGCAGACTCGACATGACACAAAAATGACACAAGGACACAGGAAACCTATAAATGAGGTCAAACCCTAATTTCCTATTTAAATGCAATTGCAAAATTCACACGAAATGCCCATTGGGGCATTTCAACAAACACATTAAAAACGACAGCGATACGTGTCCAAAATGGACACGAAAGGACACCAAATTTTGGGGATTCCTATTCCTACAGTTTGGCTAGGTGTAGGGCTCCCTAATGATATAAAAATAACAGAGTTCTATGGTGGGGAAATGAAATTACCTATGAGTATCAAAAGCTCCAAAAAGCTCCACAAAGAGGTGCTCCTCTTGATGGCCAAATTCCTCCAATGAGCCCCAAAGCTAAGAAAACTTGGTACCAACAGAAAGTAGAGGAAATTTAGGACTCAATGCAATTTGTTTGGGTTAAAAAGGAATAAAAATGAATTTACTAGGATTTATTGAAGATGGGAAATACCTCTTTCTATAACTTGGCAAGAACTTTCTAATGGAGGCTAGCCCTAACATTGAGAGGCATTAAATATGATGGGAAAGGGTTAATAGTGGCTGCCATGGGCTGATTAGGGTTAGGGTTGGTTCATGGTGTGGGCCTATGGGCTATTAAGCCTAAGTCATTAATCATGACTTATGAAGTCATAAGCCATATTAGCCTAATCAACTCCAAAACTCTCCAAACAAGTTCCTATGACTTAAACCTCACTAACTTAGGTCAAACCAAGGTTACTTAACCTAACCAAGTGGTCTTAACCTAGGTTAGTCACTAGGTTAGTCTCCTAGTCAACACTAGTCAAAGTCAACTATAGGGCCAAAATCAATTCTACTAAAAATCACTAAAAATCACTAAAAATCATATTAATTATAATAAATCCAAATAATTAATAATAATTCTAAAATTACAAAAATGACTAAAATACCCCTCAATCTAGAAATGATAAACAAAACATTAGCAAGACACCAATTCATAAGTCATGATTTAAAAATAGTTTTTTTTAAAATGATTAAAAAATCAATAAAAATCATATAAAATTTTAAATACCATAATTAAATAAATAAAAATACAAAATTTCAAAATTACCCTCTTCTGGAAAACTGGGTGTTACAGTCGCGACACCGATGCGCTTAGGTGGACACTCGAAGCATCCGGGGCATTTTTGGTGAGGTCGACGAGGAACGCTGTCCGAGGGATCGGACAGCTGCATCGTCCCATCGTGCACTATTGGTAGACCTGCATCCCCAGGAAGTGGTCCATCCTCATGTGGAGAGTCATTAACAAGAAACTTCCTACAGACGAGATCCTCATCACCATGGGAATTAGCTTAGCGTCAACCTGTAATTGCTGTCCAGATCGCCAGATGGAGACTATTGACCACATCTTTTGTCAAGGGACCCTGCCAGGCAATACTTCGAGGACCCTCAATCAGTACTACAATATTGAGCCGGGTGGGGGACGCTTCCACGTTTTGGCGGCCGCTTGGGGTTCAGCCTCCCATGGCCACCAGATCGTCGCAGCGACTGCCACATGGGTGATCTGGAAAAACCGCAACAAGGCGAGATACGAATGTCACCAATACTCAACTGATCAGCTCATTCGGAAAGTCTTCCGCCAATGTCGTAAACGGAGCACCCAATGCTCCCACAGTTCGAGAACATTCTGGTCCTCGGCCCACCCCTAGCTTTTGTTGGTTGAGCTCTTTCTACCACCTTCGATCCTTTTGGTGGTATACTTGTATAGGCTTTGTCTTTTTGTGCCTTGTATACGTGGTCAGACTTCGGGATTTTGAGCCTTGTTTAATAAAAGGAAGGGGTTTTCAAATATGTATATATATATATATATATATATATATATATATATATATAAAGATAAAGCTGTCTCTCCCCGAGCTCGTTGGCTCCCCCGGGGTGATCCGCCTCCCCCCGTGACTGCTGTCCCAGGCAGGGTCATCGCGACAGTCGCCGCGGTAGTGCCTCTGAGCGCGGTCTCCTGTACCCCTGTACGGTATCCCCCTACTTTCTCCGCCCGCTCCATTCTCTGTATTGTCATTCCCCTTTGCCCATGAGTCTAGCTTCGTCTTCTGCTCCCCGTGGTCGGCCGGTGCCTTGGCCGGCCTACCTCCTACCCTCCTTGGTCTTCCTCCAGATCCGCCGAATCTTCTCCTCACAACCCTCCTGCATCCCACCACCCGTCTTTTCTTCTCGTCGATGCCCCCCTGCCGCTCACCTCCACATAATCTCCTCCTTTCCTGCCCGTTCAACCGACGCCGGTTCCCTCTACTGGCTTGCCCTTGATTCTTTCCCCCCACGGCGGTGGTCTCGAGTCGCCACCTCATGATGGCTCCTGCCAATTCTCGGCTAGCGTGCCTGTGTCCTCTCCTCGGTCTTCCCTATTCTTCGTTTTTAAATTTCAAACCCCCCCACGTGGCCTGGTTTGTGCGGAGTCTCTCGGCCATGATTTTGGCACGTGGCCCACGTCAGTACCTGGTATGGTTTGTTATGTGCCATTCTGCCACGTTGGTGTGCGTCCCGCCCCTCATCAGTTTGCGTGGCTGACGTTAGCCCCCTGGCGCCTACCTCTCAGTGTGATCGGTCGCCCCTTCGATGCAGGAGCCATCTACTCCACCCTGTACCACTTGCTTGGCTTCCCCTAGCCTGGTGTACTCTTCTTGCACTACCGCCACCCCCACCCCCTCGCAATCTGTCAAAGTTTCTGCCCCTCAAGTCCCTTATTCCACTCTCATAAGCCATACCTTATCTGTCCTTGGAGCCCCAACTCCTAGATGCGGTTGTTTGGACACCACTCCTCCCTAGCCATCCTTCAACCAGCATTGTGTCCACCATGTCCAGTGGTATAGATCTTAGTGTCCTCCCTCCCATGCAGTTTCTTTTGGTGTATCACTCTTCTCTTCAGATGGCGCGGCCGCAGTGTGCGTGCCGTTCACTAGCGTAGTCAGCGTCCACCTGCTTCCCTCTTCCGTTGACTCGGGTACCGCTAAAGGCAATCACGTTGGGGTGCGCCTTAACAGTACTGCCATCGTTGTGCCTCTCGATCATTCTTTTGTTCTGACTAGCACCTCTGTGCCACTCTCGACAGGCGCAGGAGCCAGTGCCTGCATTCATGCGCTACCCGAAGATAGGATGTGCCAGTTCGAGCCGATCATCTCCTCTAGGCTTTTTTTCCCCATACTGCCTAGTGCTAGGGATCAACCAACTTTCAGGGGCTATACCCTATCCATCCCCCTCCCTTCCCGTCGTCCACTACGTCGTCCTTCCTCCCTCCTAGCTCGATGTCTTATGCAGTAAAGCTCAGACCTAATCACTCCACCAAGCATTTCTCGCCCATCGTTGAAGTTGCGCTGCCTGAGATTGAGTTTTTGCCTGACACTAATAACATCACGGTGCCTTTCTCAGCCGACGAAATATCTGACCTCTCTCCGATCTTCCTGTATACTTTTGTTCTGAAATTCTCTCCTACCTGTCCGAAGCTTTCCCGGGCACTGGAAACGATCGCCAGCTGGGGCCTCTGCTCGGGATACAGGGTGGCACCCTTGGACACGAAACACATCCTCTTGTATCTCTCCTCAAAGGCTGACCATAAGAATGTCTAGGTCTGTGGCACAGGAAGGATCGATAAACACACCTTCAAAATTATCAAATGGTCCCCAGAATTTAACACTGCCAAAGATTCTCCGATCGTCTCGGCGTGGGTTACTTTTCCAAATCTCCCCCTCATTTGTTTCTCCCCTGGAGCTCTGATATGGATTGCGAGCTCCTTCAGCACGTTTATAGCCATGGCAGAAGAATCCAGGAGTCTATCCAATGGTAACTACGCCAAAATATGTATGGAGCTAGATTTATCTATGGATCTTCCCAAACACATCCAGATCTCGCTAGGCAACAAGACGCACACCCAAAAAATAATATTCGAAAATAGTATCATCTTCTATAAACATTGTTATACAAGAGGTCACACCATAGAGCACTGCTTTCGTGCACACCCAGAGTTAAAGAAGACGGTCCCTTGTAAGGCTGCCCCCTTAAACAGACTAAGATTATCCACCAATCACCATTACTACGTCGCCCCAACACCCACATCCAATTTGAGGCTAGCACCAGACATTCCAATAGCCAAGCTTTGTCTCCCTCAGTGAGGGCCCTGGTACATCATCCGTCACCGGTCATCAACCTCTCCAACAAATTCGACCACCTCGAAACCGACATTACCGACAGTCGTGAAGTGGCCTCAGAGATCATTAGCATTATGGAGGAGGAAGAAGTCGTTCTCCTACTAACAGAACCTATGGACGACAAAGCCGGAGAATCCTCGGACAATGTTATAGTGCCCTACAAATCCCCAGCCATTTCTTTCTCCAATAAAGTTGACATCAAGCCTTCGGCTGCCACAGAAGTCACTCAAACCATCCACACCGAAAATCTCAAAATAGCAGAGGACAAAAATAACAACAGCACCTCCGGAAGGGAAGCAGATACACCTACAGAGCACAAGATACTAGAAAACCTGTCGGGAGCTATCCTACCTCCCGATACAGCAACCCCCTCTAACCCCGACTGTATAGTAGAAATTCGGGCGGAAGCCCTGGCCAACATCGGGCAAGCCCCAGTGACCAGGCTGCAACAGGGCATCGACACCGGCATCACCACTATGAACAGCTACTTCGGAGCTTTGGCTGAGATTATCGAAGAGGTATACATGCACCCAAATCATGAAACAGACATCACCAAGACGGATAGAAAGGATGCTCCCACCTTCAAAAAATTCTAGAAAAAGATATGCCAAAGAGGCCTCAACCATGACCACCAGGTCGGCTATGAACTCACCAAACCCTCCTCCAAAGCAACTCCAATGCTTAACATCCTTTTGTGGAATATTAGAGGCCTAGCGACTAAACCCACCTTGAGAAGATTAAAGAGTCTCAAGCGTATTCACAGACTCGATATTTTAGTGATTATCGAACCTAAAATTCCTCCAAACAAACTCGAATCCATTCAGTTACAGTTAGGTTTTTCCTCGGCCATCGCCGGCTGCGACGACATCTGGATCCTCTTCTCCACCGACGTGAAGCTCAGAATCATCCATGACTCGAGAGAGGCTCTCACGTGTTGGGTGGAATACCCCATGCTCCAGTCTCTCTCTCTCTCCTGTCTGCCGTTCATGGTACCTACGATATCCCTGAACGTAAACAGTTATGGGAACACCAGAAGTTCATCCATCTTAACCACATCGATCTTTCCTAGGGATACTTAAAAATGTCGTATAATATTATATACTAAACACAACACTTTAAAAGTGTCATATAATATTATACTAAATACAACACTAGAAAAGGGTGTAACAAATTTCATTTCCCACAAATTTTTTTGAGTTTTTCCGCTTCTGCCAAATTGTTTTGGCGCTTCTGCCAATTTTTTTGAGTTTTTCCGCTTCTGCCAAACTTTAAAAGTGTCATATAATATTACTGTTGCTCCTCTTCTATTAGACTAGAAAACCCCTCTTCTGAGAAATAAATCTCCTTATTAGAGAAACCCTTCTCCTGAAAAATCCTCTCCACTCCCCTCCCCTCTCTCTCTCTCTCTCTCTCTCTCTCTCTCTCGATCTCGAACCCTGGCCCCAAATTTTCTTCTTCTCCATCCAAAATTAGGGCAGGGTTTTGCCATCTTTGCATTAGAGAATGGCATCCTTCACCGCCGCCAGATCCGCTCTCCAGTCATCCTCCGTCCGAAGCACCACTGCGAAACTCGCCACCGCCACCGCCACCAAGCCAAAACCCTCTGCCTCCGCTTTCAGGCTCCCCATCGCTCTTCGAATCCTCCGGTACGTACTTAAATTAGGCTAGGTTTAGGGTTTGTTCTCAAGTTTGTCTACTTATTTGTTCGACTTGGTTTAAATTTGGACTTGGACATCGCCGGTGGAGTTGAGCCACTTCTGCTGATGCACAGCGTCGTCGCATCCGTGCTTATGTCCTCCATGCTCTCCTTCACTCGAGGTGGATACGGCTGGCTCTCCGATGGTGATTTTTTTATGCTCTCTCTCTTTTATTTCTTTTGCTATCATTTTCTTTGCTTATTATGTTCCGAAAAGAACAAAATTTTGAGGGGATTAGGGATTTTAGGTTGTTTCTGTTTGCATTGTCTTATTTTTGTGAAATAACTACATTCTTAAGTATTCAGATGAACTTTGAAGAATGGACACTCACAGCGATGTTGTAGTATCCATGTTAGGTAGCACAGTGTTGGACACATAACAGACATAGCACAAAAACTTCGACATTGGATATGTCAAAATCGGCAACTCGTTGCCAGTGTTCAGATCGTGCCGTATTTGAGTTATGCAACATAAGGGAGAGACTTTTAAAGGACCTCAAGGCCATGAGAAAAAAATTGTTGCATTATTATTACAGAAGTAATATATGACCTCCTTAAGCCATTAACTTGTATGTGAACTTTAACGTTAGAGCTAAGTTGCATTCACAAATGTGTAGTTTATCATCACATGTAGTTAAGATTTCTTTTCTAATGTCTTAGGATGTTTCTTATTAAAAACCATGATACTATTCTTTTTGTTTATGATACCTTGTCGACACTGAGAAGATAAAAATAAATTAAATATCATTGTAGATAGAAGATCCGAGTTATGAAATTTGTGATTTCCATTGGAAATGGAGATTTGTCATCTCTCCTACGGTCCTGCCCATACACTTCAGTTTTTGTAGAAAGTCGCTTCTGATGCATTTTTGAGTATGTCAAATGAATGCTTCCATCTGATTCTATAACTTAATAGGGCAATCTTCTTAAGAAAATGAGTTGGTGGATCTCTAATAATGTAAAGTACCAATTTTGATTTCATGTTATCACTTAATACTTTTACTGTAGGAACTTAAATGGAGGGAAGAAGCTGCACAACAAGGTAAGTTCAATTGTTTTTTCCATTTAGCAAATAGTCTAATTAGCAATATGGTACGTACTTTCCTTAATATTCTGAGAAGTAAGTTCAATTGTTTTTCCCATTTAGCAAATAGTCTAATTAGCAATATGGTACGTACTTTCCTTAATATTCTGAGAAATCCATTCTCATTTCAAGTACCTTATACCTTGACCACCCTCCAAACTATCTGATGATTATTGGGTCTTTTTTGCAGCTGGAATCATAATAAAGGAGAAAAATTGGCCATCATTTTCCCCCATAATCCATCATGATATTGCTGGTGAAATTCCAATCCACCAGCAAAGGTTGTTGTATTTTGCCTTTGCCTCTTTGTTAGGTATGCTCAAAACAAGTAGAACTCTCCATCTTCATGTTTTAAGTATTTGCAAATTTTCATCTTGAACAGAAGAGTAACTATAATAAATAAAGAACATTGAGTTAAGCATTCTATTTCGACAGTTTTTCCTTTAATTAACTAGAAGTTCTTTCTTGAAATAATTTTGCTTATATTTGTGAACTTGTGATAGTTATCTCTATGATATTTGGGATTAGTTATTTGCCATATGAATTTCTCCAGACGCAGATAGTTAACTACTAAATCTTATAAGTATAGTCACTCTTTTTGTTGTATAACTTAATGGTACAACTGCTGGACTAGAAGTAATTTATGTCGATTTTTTTTGTAAAATCTGGTTGCATCTTCTAAATTGTAATAATGTGTTGGTTAGTTTTCCTAGTACAGGTAAGTTTGTATGAGGTAGTGTATTATTTCTGCATATATTTGGTTTCTGAGATCAAACTTGAGTTTTGAAGTAGAAGTTATGAGTCTGTCACCTTTTCAATTGATGTATCGTCACAGAAGTCCTTCAAAACTTCTTTCCCCATATTATTATGAAGCAATGTGTTCTCCAGAGGAAAATAATTGGATTTGTTTTGTTGACTGCTTTTTTATATAAGATATTCAAGTGTATCTTTCCTGGTGTCTATGCCAAGACTTAGTTGTGTGCTGAAATAAGGATGCACTTCTAGTTCGAGGGAACAAAATTTTATGCACAAATAGTACATGACTTTGTATATATGTACAATTTAGCTATAAAATATATAATGCATGATAATAGCAACTTGAAATAAACACAACTAGTGACCCAATGGTTCTTGAGCCATTGTTCGTAATTTTATACATTCCAATCCGGGGTTAACACAACTAGTGACCCAGTTGTCCTAATTTTCTTTCTATAATTTTATTTGTTTGTTATAACATTCCATAGTTTTATATAACAAAATAAAAACAATATTGTTACTTTCTTTTATCTAGGTTCTCTTGTTAATGTATCATTCTTCGGAGGACATAAAAAAAGGAGATTTTTTTTGTTATGGCATGGAGATAAATGAGAAAAGGATTAGAGCCATTCGCTATTGGAGAATTGTGGAGTTTTTTTCCCCTACGCATTGATCAAGACTCTTCTATGCGTTCACCAGCATTTGCAGTACCGGAGGTTCAATATTCTTTTTCTCTCTTTCTCTCAGAATTCCTTATACATGCGAAAATCGATCTAGGAAAATAATGAAAACCATCCATCGAAAAATATCGACGAATAGACATCCAACAAAAGCAACAGTAAAAAATATTCAATGAAAACGAATAGTGAAAAAGTTTGAGAAACATGGTCCCAATTCACTGTCTCGATCAATAGATACCGACATGATCCTCCTATAATCATCTGATTCCAAATGGCTATTCAAGTCGCAACCCCACACAATGCCTCTGCTAGGAGAGGGACACTACACCATTTTCCATCTTATTTAGTTTTGTGGTTTATTTACATGTTTTGTTTCGTGAGTGTACTCTTATTTTATTTTGGAATGCTGCATTTTGGTTGATTAAGTATGACAAAGCCCCATTGATGTACATTCTATTACTGATGAGTGTGGTGTGGGTATCAATCTGTGTGATAAATTTCTAGCCAAATTAAAAGTGCAGAGGTTGCCATTAGATTGCATGTCACGGTATTTGTATCATATTCACCCTTGGGGACCAGAAATTGAAGGGAAGTTTATATTGAGTGTGATGTTTAACCTTTAGAATTGAACCTTAAGGAGGAAGAAAGTACTCCTGTAGAGGACTCTGTGCTTAAGATATTTTCAAGTATTTGTTGCCGTCTCGAAGGATCCATTTCTGTTTATTGTGACGCGTTATCAGTTTGGGTTGTCCTAGTTGAGGTCGATTTTTCCTGGTCGGAACTAATTTTGGTTGCCCCTTGGTTGGTCGCCCATGACACTGAGCCGCATGATTTGGAATAAAATGATACCATATTCAGTTTTGATGTATGATATAACTTTTCTTAGTCAACTACAGATGTCCCCACTTCCAAGATGATATATGGGTATAATGTCAATTTCTTTATTTGCCACATTTACTTCACTAGTGTCTTTATCTTGTGTCTAAATCTAATCTGGAAAAAAGTTTGAAAACATGTGACCAATAGAATGTTAAAGTTTGGTCAAGATTTTTTATTTCAAGTTTTTTTGGTAGCTAACTCATAAATTCAACTGCTTATTTATTAACAAGGAACACTAATGTTTTTCCCCTATATTTGTGTAGGTTGGATGAAGAGGATTTCTGAGGAGCTTTGGTTGTGGATAGGCTCGAAGGGTTCGAGCTAAATTTTGGATATATGTATGGAAACAATTAAATGCTGACTATGCTGTTAATGTTTAATTTTGGAGAAATTATGAAGGATTTTGAATGTTTTTGACAGTGAAATTAATGAATTTACTTATATTCAGAATTTATTCTGTGATTGATTAGTTGAGAAGCATTTAAATTTTTGATTACCCGTATTCTGTGTATATATGCAATAGATATCTGTGGCATTCTGTATATCTGCAATGCTATTTCGATGTGCTGCAATACTATTCTGATATGAATTATTTCTTTACACTAATCATTCTGCAATAGCATTCTGACATGCTATTGGTGCACATATAATAGCGCGAAGGAAACGCTATAAAAACCAATTTGTATCGAAAAGCTATTAACAAACAATAACATACAGGAACGCAATTAAATATCAACAGCGTTCACGAATGCCATAAATAACTTGTAGCGTTAACAAACGTTATTAAGAAACTATAGCGTTCGTAAATGCTATGTAAACTCTATAGCATTTGTCACCGCTATGACAAGTCTATAGCGTTTATGGACGTTATAGTAACTCAATAGCGTTCATAAATGTTATTACTTTCCTATAGAGTTCTTAAATGCTATAACTATGGTATAGCATTTTTAAATGCTATAACCTGTTTATTGCGCCATGGAACGCTATAATCCATCAATAGCGTTCATGAACGTTATAACTTTATAGCGTTTTTGTACATGGGGCAATTATAGCGGGGGCATATATAACGGACATAATATGCTATAATAGGCATTCTACAGCGTTCTGAGCATGCTATCGTATCCCGTATCTGTTGTAGTGACACTACCAGTGTCACCAACTAACAATACAAGAGTAGATATGAATAATGTAAACAGAACAAGTATGGCAAGGTATCTTGCCTGGGGTGAAGCAGTGATCCAATGATGTCCTATAGGCAAATCGTCAACTCCAAGAAAGGTAACAACATAGGAGTCTCCATGAACGTCTCCGGATGTTGAAGTAAATATCATCAACTTTCCCAGAAAAAAGGATATGGCTACGGCATACTACTCATAAGTCCAATTCTGGACACAGGGAAAAATGGTAATTTCGGGTCAAAATATAGTCCGTCGTTGGACCCACTTGCACCGAAATTCGTATCAAGATCAAAGTTATCAAAATCTAGCAAACTATATGTCCATGAGTCCAGAATGACGATACAAACCCAACAGTATTTCCAGAATTGGATTCTGATGAGCCGATCTCAAAATGACCCATTGACCCGGACGTTACAATCCGATTTGCATAAAAATACGTACTGGAACCAAAGTCCACTAAATCTAGCATAGTATATGTCAATTAGTCCATAATGACGATATGAACCCAATGATATATCCAGAATTAGATTATGATGAGCCAATCTCAACATGACCCGTTGACTCGGACGTTGGAATTCAGTTTGCACGAAAGTGCGTGCCGGAGCCAAAGTCCACTAAATCTAGCAAAGTATATGTCAACGAGTCCAGAATGACGATACGAACCTAACGGTATATCCATGAGTGCAATAGTAGTGTCAGAATTGGAATTCGGAGTCCCGGGTCCAAAATAGAATTTAAAATTTTGAAAATTATGAATTCAAACGGCCAACTTTAACATCGAATTCAACCAATCAAACGATCTCACAATGGAACAAATTTTTAATGATAAGAAGTTGTTTATACCAGCTGTGCATAGGAATTAGTGGTGCGTCAAATAAAGCTGTGATGACAAAGAAACAAATCTACGAACTTGGCTTTGCGAAACTGCCAAAAATAAATACAATTATTCGGGCAACTTGGTGGCCAATTTTGACCTAGCAAATGACCGAATTAACGGCTGAAAATTTAGGTAAAGGTAGAGCTATATACCGAGATTGCGATGGAAGAAAGAGTTTGATGATCCGATGGTTGGATCGCCCATAAAATATGTAAAAAGTCGCTACTTCGAGGTACAATTCTGACTTTGCGTTTCTCACGCGCGTCGACGGAATATCGGTTTTAAAGTTGAAATTGACATCCTGTAGGGCTCGGGGAGGCGACCAACTGACACGGGGTAGCAAGTAGGGCTGTGTGCGGCCAACACACGACGATGGGGGCAGCCAGAGGCGGTCGCACAGGTGGCGCGTACAGCATTCACGGTTGCACGCGGGACGGGACCTGCATGGATCGACGGCACAGTACGGCGACCAGCGAGGGAGCTGACACGAGGAGGCCGGCCAGGCTGGTTGGCATAGATCTTCGGGGGCACACAAGGGGTCGATGCACGGTCGTACGAAAGTCGGTGGCCGATGCACCACCGAGAAGCTTGAGCACAACAGCTAGCAACATCAGCTTCGTTGCTGCCCTTTGTGCCTGGGAGGCCCTAGGGCTACAACCGATGGATGGGGGTGGATCTACGCGTAAGTAGCACACGGTGGACGTAGCTGCTGCTGTAGAGGAAAGCAGTAGTAGTGGCTACTCAAATGAAGAAGAAGAAGGAGGAGGAGGAGAGGAAGTGAAGAAGATTTAGAAGAGAGGGGGAGTTAGGGAAGGAGAGGAGGAGGATTAGGGTTGGGGTGCTCTAGGGTTAGGAGGGGGAGAAGAATGGACAGGAGGCTGTTGTGGCCAGTAGGGGGCTGTCGGCCATATGAGTGAGTTTATTAGAGAGGAGAGGGAGGTGTGAGTGTATGCATGGTGAGCATTAAATGAGGGTGGTTTGTGTGTTGTAGAAGATTTGCATGGAAATAAAAGTTTTGGGAGCGTGGGGATGGTAATGGTAAATTAGGGTGTGAGTGTTCCATTGACTATGGGAGGGAGTGTGCTAGTGAGTGTCCTAAGGAATGTTGGAGGAATTTAGTGTAGAAAAAGAAAGGTTGTAGGGTGTTATGTGGTGGGGTGTGATTAGCCCCTTGGGTTTTGTCATGTCACATGTAAGGGTGTGCATGAAAGATGGATGGATGTAATAGGATAGCCACCTTTAGGTTGTTCTATTTATGGCTAACAATAAATGGAGCGATGGTGGTGTGTTCCTTTGATTAAACCATATCTAGGTATTAAGGTTTACGGATTGTCCATTGGGTTTGGGAGTGTGTAGGCTTATGGTGTTTGGTGTTTCGTAGGGAGATGAGTGGTGTTGCGTATTTGGTTGGTCATGATGGAGTCGCATGTGGTTTGGGTTGGGTTCATTTAGGTTAGGATGGATCAAGATTGGGCTAGGTATGGTTATGACTACAAATTTAGTCATTATAATCATTGGTGAAATAATAGCATATGGGAGCTCAATTGGATGGCACGCATGTGGCATGTGCATAGTAAGCTCTAAAATAAGTCGGAACCATATATTGTGTCGATTAGGTTGGATCGATGTCAAGTCCCGAAATTAAATTGGAAGTTAGATCAAATTTTTCGGTAGATAATCAATTAGCCTAAATTAATCCAAAAGTTGTACGATGTTGTAACGCCCCAGTCCCAAAATACTTAGTACAAAGTACGTAGACATGCCAGCTGCACATATATGAAGAATACTCCAATATATGGAATTCTCGTATACATACATAAGCTGTATATATATAAAATGATCACATGCCAGAATATAATAATCTAATCTCATCACAGCTCAACACAGAAGATATAAGAGTCCAAAATAAATAAGTGTATCAAGAGATAGCCGGGTGCACATACCCACTCTAAACAGCTATAAAAAATAGTCTCAAATGATCGGATTCCAACCTCTGCAAAATAGAAAGAAAAAGATATAAAAATGTCTACTAAATGTCTCAATAAATAAATAAACTAGAAATCAGCAGAAGATGCCTCATCATCAATGTATGAAAGATCCAGTACCGCATCGTACTCCTGCAGAAAAATCTTCTAACCCTGGAGAGATAACCAGGTCCTCAGAGGGACGTAACAACATACAAGAAAATAGCATGCCATATAAACTGTGATATATAATAGAAAAGAAAGGAATGTATGCAATAGGTTGCCTACCAGTTCTACAGTGATAATGCAGTTCAGAAAAAACATTCAACGCATGGGCACTCTGGATGCAGAAAACTCAGGTATGGTCCCACCAGGATACCAGGGACCTCAAATTATAACATTCATCGAATGTCAGAGGCCAGTAGGATCAGGAATAGGAAAGTGCATACGTGGTATATACGTTAAGGAACTATTCTCCCCACCCAATACCTAGTAGGGTCACATCCATGACTCATAGGTACCTCTAGTAACTGCCAAGTCTACTAGCATGCATTTCTAATGGTAGTTACTCCTAACCATCGCACGCCTCATACGTATCGGTGGCTAGCCGACTATGCAAGTACGTGTCCTACATGTTACTTACAACTCGTGATGATTATGTGTCAAGGCCGTATGAGGTATACCAATACCTCATCATAACTAGTTGGTCACTAGGCTAAGTTAATGCAAGAGAATAAAACCAAAAGCAGTAAAACGACTGATGGAGTCGCTTGTACCCAAGTGTGACTTGGATGCACAGTAATATAGCTAACAATAGATAAGTAATGCTGAATATAAATAACTGAAAATAAGAATAAGCAAATCACAGACTAAGGGGGCAAGGTATCTTATCTGGAAGTACAGGAATAGCAACTCCAAGCAATCAATCATATCAGCAATAAATCTCAATATCCACGAACGACCCCAGATGCTGAAACAGACATCAAGAATATTCTCGGTGTAAAAGATATATCTAGGAAACGCCTATCCTAAAGTCTAATTCTGGCAAAACGATGTCTGTCGTTGGGCTATTTTGTACCAAAATACGTGCCAATATCTACGGTCTCTAAAGTCAACAAACTACATGTCTACGTGTTCGGTTTGATGAGACGAACCCAACTGTATGTCCAAAGTTGGATTCCGTGTAATGCTCCAATCCCAAAATACATAGGACTAGAACGTAATTATGCCAGCTGCATACATACGAAGTATATGGACCCTCGTATATATACATAAGCTATAAAATACAGTAACCAAGGTACTAAATCTCATCCACAAAGATAAATATGATATAAAAGTAACCTTGAATTTGTCATGTACACAATGGTTGGGCGGAGACAAAGTCCACTACCAACCAAATTAAATATGGAAAAATATACAAGGAAAGAATTTAGCAAGCGAGAGCAATGGCGCATCCAAGAGCAATCACCACGAAGGAAGGAATGGCCTTAGCTAGAGCACCTGCAAGAAATCATGAAACACACACCTGGCGAGATAACCAGGTCCTCAGAGGGACGTAACAAGATACATCAACATGCCATATAATACTGAATATAAAATATGCCACAATCAAAGAAAGTGACAAGACACTATAAGGTAATCTAACCAACTAAAGTGAACATGCAGTGAGAATAAACCTTTCGTCGCATGGGCCCTGGCTGTAAATAGGATCTGGTATAGTCCCCACTTGGGCACCAGTGCCCGAGAGCATGACGTTCAAAAACGACAATGGCCAACCTGAGAGGCTCATACCCGTATCTCCAGCGGAGCTTCCGGGTTACAAGGGAAGTGCAATCGAAGCCCATACGATAAGAAAATGTTCTCCCCACCCAATGCACCTATCATGTCGCATCTACGACCATGTAACACTACTAACCGTCAAGTCTTCTAACACACAACTATTGAGAGTTAGACCTAATGCACGTCCTGTACGCATTAGTGATCAGCCAATACGCAAGTCCGTAGGCTATATGCTACTCATATCTCACACATCTCGTGGCACAACAGTGTCAAAGTCTATGCAATGCACTAAGCTAGTAGTAGTCCCTTAACTCTTAGTCCAGATGCAATCAAAGGTAAATAACTAGGTACAACTAATATCACTGAGTAGGCAGTAATCAAGAACTAGAAATAAATGAACAGTGATATGTAATAAAATGCAAACTAAAAATAAACAGTATAATGGCAAGGTATCTTACCTGGGGTGTCTCCCGGAGTGGTGCGAAGATCGAGCAAGTCATGTTCTGTCCAATGGCCATGTTCGATGTGTAATGGTCCGAGAGTCACGAAGAAATAGAAAAGAGGATCAGTCGCAATCAAGATAATTGAGGGAATTTGTGTGAAGAAATACATATAATATTTTGTAAAAAAATTTTTATAATACTTTGAAAAAATATATTTCATTAGTCCAAGATATTTAGATAAAATACATACAAAAGAAATAAGTTTAAATTTCGAAATTACCATTGTTATTTAAATGTAATTTTTAGAAAAATACTTAAAACGTAAAAATTTGTTTTAGGCAAAAACTCTAAGTTGTCCAAAGTAAAAAATTTAGGTAGGAAACTATATTTTAATATTCTTGGCCAATATTCGAAAACTAGAAATCCTTTTTAAGGTGATACTAAATTTTGGCAAACAAAATTATAGACTCCAAAAATCCATATTTTAAAATAGCATACGTAATAAAATAACATATTTTAGAACTTTCCATACGCAGTTAAAATAAGCGTAGGACTCAAGGCCTACTCCCAATAATTTTTTTTTTGAAAATATTAAATGTATATATAAATAATAACAAAAATAAATATGTAATAATGATACCAATGAATAATAATAATAACAATAATAATAATAATAATGATAATAATACAAATAGCAGAAATGATAATGTTAATAATAATAATAATACAAATAATAACAATAATAAATATAATAACAATTAATACTAATAATAAAACTAATAATAATATTAACTATAATAAAACCTAACTCTTCAGTAACCTAAAGATTCAGTCATCCCCCCCCCCCAATTTCGTAGAAAGAGAGAGAGCGGGAGGAGAAGGGGGTCTTACCGGCGTCGGCGAACGGATCTACGGCGGCGGCGAACGTCCGTAGGGATCTCGGTGACACGGCGGCCGGTGGGGGCGGAGAGCACCAGATCAGGTGCGGAGTCGAGGGTTTTGGCGGTTGGAGGAAGAGAGCCCGCGGCGGCGCCGGATACTCGGGAAGGCGGCGACGGCTCGTTCCCGAGCGGCACGCGACCTGGAGAGGGGAAATCGCGGCAATGATCGTGAGGGCACGGCGGCGGTGGCCTGCCGTCGACTCTCCGGGCGGAAGGACGGACACTCGGCGCTCGACGGAGGAGGTCTGCCGCTGTGGCGGTCGCCGGGACGGCTGCACGAGGTTAGGTTTCCTATTATTTCTCCTTATTTTCTATGATGTGGGGTTTTGTGGTGTTTCTGGTGGGCGACGGTTTGGGTGTCGGGCGTTTGGAGAGGATGACGGCGGTGGTTGGGACTCCGGCCGGAGTGTGGCCGGGTTGGTGTGTGGTTGCTGTTGTTGTGGTGAGGGTGACGAAGATGGTGATGGCTACGGTGGCAGGGGGTATTGTCCGGACGGTGGTGGTGGTAATGGCGATGGACAGGGTGGTTGTCGAGGCCGTGCAGGGAGGAGGCGGATGGGTAGCGTGATTTGGGGATGGGCGATGCTTGGGGTTCGGTTTCGGTGTGCTGGTGTTGGTCGCTGCAGTGATGGCGTAGGAGTCGGGGTGCTGATGGATGTGGGTAGGGTTAGGATCGGGTATTCGATGACGTCGGAGTGTGTCCGACGCGGGGATAATATAATTGTATAATATGGAATAAGAATGGTGGACACAGACACAATACATATCTGTGGATGGAAAAAATTTCTGGAGGAGTACCTCTCCTTTTATAGGAGATGGGAATACCCAGTTAGATAAACATTAGGATTAATTTAAAACCCAATTTAAAACAATGATCAAATCCAAACTTAAATTAAATTCCAATTTAAAACTAGACAATCTAACTTAATTTAAGTATAAATGCTATCTTTTAACTATTTAAAATAAATCCATGAAATTAAACCGAGAATTAAAATGGCCACAAAAATTTTTAAATATTTTTCCAAAAAATACCAATAATAATAATTTCGAAAATAACAATATTTTTAAATATCTTTTTGAATTATAAAATATTAATATAATAATTTCGAAAATGAAATTATATTTATGAATAAAAATTTATGTACCTCATGTTGAGAATATTTGCA
The DNA here is from genome assembly GCA_029216955.1 of Iris pallida. Classification (NCBI taxonomy): domain Eukaryota; kingdom Viridiplantae; phylum Streptophyta; class Magnoliopsida; order Asparagales; family Iridaceae; genus Iris; species Iris pallida. The sequence goes on from JANAVB010022999.1 coordinate 6,313,466, forward strand.
TAAAATAGAAATTTTAAATTGCCACTATTAAATAAGTTAGCCTAAAATAAAAAAAATAATAAGATTTGGCCATCCTGATACGATATTTTTTTCAAAATTTAAAAATATATAAATACCAATAATTATAAAAAAATATAAAATAAATGTTTTCCAAAAATATGTACGCTCGCACATATTCGTACTCGTCGAGCATTCATGAATAAACGAAATTTGTGCGCACTGTACAATACGACTACGCGGCGTACAAAATTTTAAAATAGTACAAAAAATATACAGTAGAAATTTAGGGGTTTTACATCCTACCCAACTTAAAAGAATTTCGTCCTCGAAATTTAGGAAAAATTAGGATAGGTAGGGCGAAGGGGATGGAAAGTGTTTATTTGAATAGATATACGAGATCATGAGAATGCAGACGTAATATTCGCCGAGGAGGCGAGTGACATTTCAATGGCACCGTGTCCTTCGATCGACTAGAATAAAATTTCGATGGTTTTAGATTACGATCATGCTCATGACAATCGATCAATGACTGAACTTAATCAACCTTAACATTAACCTAAGAAAGACAACTTCATAAGTAGGTAATAAACTCCTTAATCCTTGATATCGTCAATATTCATGAAATCTCTCTTATCATAAATCGTTCTTTCCAAAAAAAATTGTTCTACGTCCCCTTAAACAAAACCAATATGATTCTCATTGTACTCAAATTTTCTCTATCTCGTCATAGAATTTCAAATATTCTCAATTTGAATACCATAATCTTCTATTATACTAGCTCACGTATATATCTTCCCAAGTTATAATTTTCTATTAAAATTTCCAAACCTTCAATCAATTGGCCCAAGTAGAAGTTGAAAATCTCTTTACTACAAATTTATTGGTCAATGTATGATGCCTCTATAGGTATCAAAATAAAGTCCGTTTTCAATGTTCGATAATCTCGAAAACTAGCAATATACCTTCATAACTCAATCTTCTATCAAAATTTAAAAAAATTTCTAAAAATATTTATTAGTATCTTTCAAAGATTTGAATTCAACAATCTCAGTTCTTGATGGTAGAAATGAAATTCATCTCAACTTTCTTTTCATATTCATTTGAGAACTTAATCAAAATATAAAGGGTTCTTTCTTCAACAATTGGTTATCCTTGAAAAAATAATATCATCATAACGCCAACATTTTCTTTATCCAAAAATTTGCATCCCTAAATTTTGTATATAACTTTGGTTCTTAAACCATCAACACTTTTAGGAAAAAAAAACTTCACTCGATATGTAGTTACCTCAAAACAAATTTGAAAGTCGCGAAGTCTATTTATCCTCGAGGGTTTCATCAAAACATAATATATCATTCCTTACTTCATTGATTCGGATTTATTGCACATTCCCATTTATGTCCCATATATACCTCATAATCTCGTAATTATCTTTAACCCTCTATATTATTTATCCATGCTGTGGGGCTCCCTAATCTAACCTCTGCTAACCCAAGATTGTCATGATCACATTTTTCTTCGGGCAAGGAAATCATAACATGAGCCAAATCGCATAAACCATAGAGGAATCAAGGTGAAATACGACACGCAATTTAGTGAGAAGGGAAAAGAGTAAGGGGTGCTACAAGCGAAAAGAAAAAAATGTTATGTGTCTAAGTGAATCGAGAGAAACATGAAAATAATGACAAAGGTTAAGCAGTCAAGATAAAAACAGAAGGTTAAGCTTTTAACAGACTTAGTAGATCGCAACCGGGCCGAAGATTTGAGTCGAGATTGAGTCCCACTATATAGTCAAAAGTATATCGGTACCATGGTATAGGTTATAGTTAGTCTTTATGACCCGAAAGTCGTACCATAAAAATAGAGTACAAGGGGACATGTTTTAGTGGGACATGATATATCTACATGAAGGTGAGCTCGTCTAGGTCTTGCATGTGAAATTTGTTGAAAGGAAAAGTCTAGTGTTGTGCTCCAAATATCAAAGTCATGATAGGGAACGCCAATAGGTCTAAAATAGAAAGTGGGAGTTCATAAGGTGACATTTACGCAAAAATAAGATGGATCCAGTTAAAGCACGTAATAAAGATAATTAGGAAATCTCGTAGATCAAGGTAAAATAAGTTAGAGCACAGTTTCTAGAGAGAAAATAGTCTCATATATAAGGGTATGATCAAGGGAACGACTCTAATCATTTCTAAGTTTTAAACAAGTAGATGGTCACAAATAATGATCTAGATTTGAGGGAAGGTCGAGTAAGTTAAAGATATGTTCATCGGTTTGGTCGATGACTAACTACACTTGTGTATATGCAATATTATAGTCATAGGTGGCATGGCAATCTAATGTGGAATACTTCTATCTCACTAGGGTGACCTTACTTGCTTCTTGGTCCTTCATCAATATATGATTTAATCTAAATTTTAAGTTCTTCGAAAATTTCTCAATAAAATTTTCAAGATACTCCGCCAAAATTTTAATTATCCTAGACTGTCAACTTTAATCACAATTTAAATTTCTAATCAATCTCAAAACAACCCTTGTATAACGCAAATCGAATAATAACTTCTTTTTTTTCTTTTTCTTTTTCTTTTTTTTTCTTTTTCAAACCTTAAACTCAACATTTAATAAGTTTATCCGTCGAAATTCATACTACCAATATAGAATATTTAAAGAACTCCCAAATTTATATATCCTTCAAATGTGTCTATCTAGCTTCCAATAAGTCACAACTACTCTACAAAAGTAATTCTCCTCTCTTTTTCACCAAAATTTAAATATCCATAATCAAGGCTTTAAACTCGAAATCTAAATAACTTTATATATCATAGATCATATGAGCAAATGTTTAAATACTTTTCCTTCAAGTCGATTTCATATCCTCCAAAAATATTTCAAACAAATTTTTTTTTTACCATTATCTCTTCAAGCTCAAAATTTAATACTTATAATTCGTAAATCGTAGATCAATTTAAAACCTCTAGCTCTCTAATAAACCGTAAGTCGTAAACCCTTCATAGTCTCTATTTGTTACAAAATCATAATTTATAATTTTAAGCACTTTAATAAATTCGAGATAAACCTTAACATATTCAATCCAAATCGTAAATCATGTGTCACAATTTAAAGATATTTTTCAAATTGGTTTCATATCCCAATAAATCATAAACTATTTCACAATCATAAATCATAATTCATAAAATTGTTTTCTGTCCTCTTGTGTATACCACCTTGTAATAGAAAAATAAAATTTTAACTATCTTTTGAAGGTTGTAATATGCTACTATCCAACTTGAAATTAACTAATCCTCAAAATCATACTTCTAGGAAAAATAAATGCCTCTACAACTCAATTAAAATCTTCATGCATATTAATTGTAAATGCAATTCATCTAGTCATGTGTTTAACCTATGGGCATATACTAGTGTAGTCATCTTACTAAACACGAAACTAAGAATTTATGGTAGAAGGAGTCAAGCAAGATGCAATTCAAGGAGGTCGAACGAGAGTTCGGAATTTGAAGTCAAGAAAGGATGTCAAGTAGGTGGATGAGATTCTAAACTCTAAGCCTATATTGCAAGTTCGTTTGGTTCAATCATGTAACCGAAACGGCAAACTAGACCTGCATGGGCCACCACAAAAAAATATAACGTCCCAGTCCCAAAATATGTAGGACTAGAACGTAATCATGCCAGCTGCATACATACGAAGTATATGGACCCTCGTATATATACATAAGCTGTAAAATGCAGTAACCAAGGTACTAAATCTCATCCACACAGATAAATATGATATAAAAGTAACTTTGAATTTGTCATGTACACAATGGTTGGGCGGAGACAAAGTCCACTACCAACCAAATTAAATATGAAAAAATATACAAGGAAAGAATTTAGCAAGCGAGAGCAATGGCGAGTCCAAGAGCAATCACCACGAAGGAAGGAATGGCCTTAGCTAGAGCACCTGCAAGAAATCACGAAACACACACCTGGCGAGATAACCAGGTCCTCAGAGGGACGTAACAAGATACATCAACATGCCATATAATACTGAATATAAAATATGCCATAATCAAAGAAAGTGACAAGACACTATAAGGTAATCTAACCAACTAAAGTGAACATGCAGTGAGAATAAACCTTTCGTCGGATGGGCCCTGGCTGTAAATGGGATCTGGTATAGTCCCCACTTGGGCACCAGTGACCGAGAGCATGACGTTCAAAAACGACAGTGCCAACCTGAGAGGCTCATACCCGTATCTCCAGCGGAGCTTCCGGGTTACAAGGGAAGTGCAATCGAAGCCCATACGATAAGGAAATGTTCTCCCCACCCAATTCACCTATCATGTCGCATCCACGACCATGTAACACTACTAACCGTCAAGTCTTCTAACACACAACTATTGACAGTTAGACCTAACGCACGTCCTGCACGTATTAGTGATCAGCCAATACGCAAGTTCGTAGGCTATATGCTACTCATATCTCACACATCTCGTGGCACAACAGTGTCAAAGTCTATACAACGTACTAAGCTAGTGGTAGTCCCTTAACTCTAAGTCCAGATGCAATCAAAGGTAAATAACAAGGTACAACTAATATCACTGAGCAGGCAGTAATCAAGAACTAGAAATAAATGAACAGTGATATGTAATAAAATGCAAAATAAAAATAAACAGTATAATGGCAAGGTACCTTGCCTGGGGTATCTCCTGGAGTGGTGCGAAGATCGAGCAAGTCATGTTCTGTCCAATGGCCATGTTCGATGTGTAATGGTCCGAGAGTCACGAGGAAATAGGAAAGCGGATCAGTCGCAATCAAGGTAATTGAGGGAATTTGTGTGAAGAAATACATATAATATTTTGTAAAAAAATATTTATAATACTTTGAAAAAATATATTTCATTAGTCCAAGATATTTAGATAAAATACATACAAAAGAAATAAGTTTAAATTTCGAAATTACCATTGTTATTTAAATATAATTTTTAGAAAAATACTTAAAACGTAAAAATTTGTTTTAGGCAAAAATTCTAAGTTGTCCAAAGTAAAAAAATTTAGGTAGGAAACTATATTTTAATATTCTTGGCCAATATTCGAAAACTCGAAATCCTTTTTAAGGTCGCATGAAATGCAGAAGACTCCCCCGCAATTAATGCATAAGTAACAAACAGTGAGAAAACAAAAATAAAAGATACAGTAAATAATTAGAGAAATTTATCATCACAAGCATGTATTGCATAAAAAAATCTCAGGCATGCTATTTCACAGACAGTTTAAAAATGAAAAGCAATATAAGAAAATAGTGCTAAACAAAATGCTGAACTTAACTGAGATGTCATAAAATAACACATCATAAACATGTCCATGAAAAAGAAATACTGATAGCAAACTACAAAGTACTAATCAAAAAGTAAATGATAAAAACTTGGAATGTCGGAGCATTTCCAAGTATACAGTAGAATGTCACTAGTAATCAGATCAGATCTCATCATCACTATCCTCATCAATATCATCAGCAGCACGGCCAGCATGACCGGAAGTACCAGCACCAGAAGTACCAGCACCAGTAGGATGAGTAGGGGCGCCAGCATAGAACTCGCCAACATAATCTCGAGGAGGACGATACCAATCATAGGCGTTACCGGGCTGGAAGTAGGCATGGACAGCCTCATCCTCACAGCGGTAACCCGAAAAAGCTGGATCTCGAGGGATGGAAGCGGCAGAGTGACCAGTCTGTGCAAAACGCAGATCGGCCAAGGAGTTTGCCATCGCCTGGTAACGGGTGACATCACGGAACTCACGCTCGCGAGCCATGTCCGTCATCGAGACGTGCAAAGCAGATAGGTGCTGATGTATGCCCTCAAAAGTCATGGCATACGGCTGATGTGGTGGAGATGGTGTAGTAGGAGGAGCAGGAGGTGTAGCTGAAGCAGTTCGGCTGCGACGAGAAAGCTGGAGTAACTTGGGCTCAGAGTCCTGAGTACAAGTCGATAGATCGATGTCGAAGCGCTGAAAGATACGAGGGAGAATCATCGCGTAAGAGAGATTTCGATCTCTTGCACGACAACGTCCCATCATCTGAATAATAGTCTTGGGGACGGAAAAAGGAATCCCCTTGATAAGATGATACATAGCGGACAGCTCAAGCGAAGTCACATCATTCTTGGAAGTGGATTTTGGAAGTAGAGTAGAGTAGATGATGCGATGCAATTCGTAGTTAAACAAGTTAAGGTTGTTAGCCTTAAACTTTCCAGAATGTACTCTGTCAGGTGCACAAAGTTCCGTTTTGAAACTCGTGAGTGTAGTGCCTTCGGGAAACTCGAATTCCGTGTTATCAACTAGCGGTTCACCTTCATTGGGAATTCCAAGAATCTCCGCTAGGAGGACATCATTGAACTCAATATCTATGCCTCCAACACGTGTGCTCACGTCAAAAGTGTTAACTACGAGATTACAATAGAACAATCTAATGGCATTAGTAGCAATTGGGAAGCACAGTTTAACAAGCAAATATAACCCTAATGCCTCAAATAAGTGACGATGGTCAGGAAATACCGTCCATTTAACCGGAGCGCCGCTGCATATGGATCGGATGGAAAAGTCACCGTACCATAATAAAGCTTGATCGAGGGTTTGAAAGAAAAACCCATCGAAAGCACCGTCGCTCTTTTGGACTGGCGAAAACAAAGAATCCGTGTGAGGATTCGAAGAGGACCCTTCCTCACTAGGAGTAGTCTTCTTCCTCTTAGACGGATTAAATCTAGGTGCCATTGAAATAAATAAGCACAAATTTGAAAGTGGAGAAAGAGAGAGTTATACCTCACAAAAATTAGATATGTTGTAGAGAAGGATGATCTCCGCACGATTCCAAAGTTTGGAAGGATTTCACCAAGTAGATAGGGAGCAATGGGTTGGTGAATACCTAGGGTTTGGAGGATTTTCGGGCGGCTGTAGCTGCTGGTTGGAAATATGGAAGCAATGGAAGAGAAGGAGCTCTCGGGTTCTGGATATATACGCAGATACCCTCAACCGAACTCGGGCCGAATTCGGTCAGAGTTCTGGCCGAATTCGCCTAAGGTTCTTTCAAGTTGATTTTGCTACTTCTTTTTCATTGACTCGTTTCAAATATTTAATTCAAAGATTAGTTATTTTAGCTTTCAAATAACATAATTAATAATATTTTATGAATTAAATGTCATTATACAGTGACTGTCTCAGATTAGCTGTAGGAGTACTGTCCCAGCTGACGGAGGTTCACCGGGGAACTCTTAAATACCGCTTCGCTTCAACCGTAGTTGTGGTGACAGACAGACTCTTTATTAGCTTGTCTCTAACACAGTTTTTGCATAATGATATACAATCATAAAATAACATCAATTAATATTATTGACGTCCAAAATTCCTAATTCTCGACGTAAATAATTGAAGCGATCTTCCGCTAGAGGTTTAGTGAAGATGTCAGCTAATTGATTATCAGTATCTATGTATACAAGGTTTATATCTCCATTTTGATGATGATCTCTAAGAAAATGATGCCGAATCTCGATATGTTTAGTACGAGAGTGACATACAGGATTCTTAGTCAAATTAATGGTACTAGTGTTATCACAGAAAATGGGAATATGTGTGTAAAATAAATCAAAGTCTTCTAAGGTTTGTTTCATCCACAAAATCTGAGCACAACAATGTCCTGCGGCGATGTACTCAGCCTCTGTTGTTGATAAGGCTACAGAATTTTGCTTTTTACTAAACCAAGATACTAGAGCCTTGCCTAAGAAATGACATGTACTGCTAGTACTTTTTCTATCAGCCTTGCATCCAGCAAAATCTGCATCCGAGTAACCAATAAGGTCAAAGGATTTGGATTTGGGATACCACAAGCCGACAGAAGAAGTGCCTTTAAGGTATCGGAAGATACGCTTAACTGCGGACAGATGTGATTCCTTTGGGTTAGCTTGAAAACGTGCACACAAGCAAACACTAAACATTATATCTGGACGACTAGCAGTTAAGTAAAGTAAACTACCAATCATACCTCGATACTTACGTGTGTCGACTGGCTTGCCTTGTTCGTCAGAATCAAGCTTTGTTGAAGTTGCCATCGGAGTGCCAATAGGTTTGACATTGTCCAGATCAAACTTCTTTAGCAAATCTTTTGTGTACTTGGCTTGATTAATGAACGTCCCATTGTCGGTTTGTTTGATTTACAATCCGAGAAAGAATTTCAGCTCTCCCATCATGTTCATCTCAAACTCATTCTGCATACACTTAGAGAATTCTTGACAAAGAGATTCATCAGTGGATCCAAATATGATATCATCAACATAGATCTGAATTAAAAGCAGCTTGCCATTAAAAGATTTAATAAAAAGTGTAGTGTCAACCTTTCCTTTTGTAAAACCGTTGTCAAGTAGAAAAGAGCTTAGATGATCATACCAAGCATGAGGGGCTTGTTTCAAACCGTATAAGGCTTTCTTCAACTTGAAAACATGGTCAGGATTTTTGAAATCCGTGAAACCCGGAGGTTGTGCTACAAAAACTTCTTCTTTTATAAATCCATTTAGAAAAGCACTTTTTACATCCATTTGAAAAAGTTTAAAATCATGAAAACATGCAAATGCACATAACATACGAATGGATTCTAATCTCGCAACTGGGGCATAAGTCTCATCGTAGTCGATACCCTCTTCTTGATTGTATCCTTGAGCTACGAGTCGAGCCTTGTTACGAGTTACTAAACCATCCTCATTCAGTTTGTTTCGGAATACCCAACAGGTGCCAATGACCGGATGATCAATAGGCTTGGGAACAAGTTCCCAAACTTGATTCCGTTCGAATTGGTTCAATTCCTCTTGCATAGCATCTATCCAGAAACTATCACTACATGCTTCATCAATAGATTTAGGTTCTAGCTGTGAAATAAATGCAACACTAGAAATAATATCTCTACTGGATGATCGAGTGCTTACTCCTTTGGTAATGTCACCAATTACCAAATCTTGTGGATGATCAGCTGTGAATTTTAACCTTTTCGGTAGACTCTGTAGGTAGCTGGTTCCTGGATCTCCTCTAGGGGGTTCAGCTTGTGCAGAGCTTGGTTCAGGTTCAGCTGATGTTGAGCTTGATGTAGGCAGATCTTCATCACTGTCATCGAGTGTCATTTGGTTCATTTCATCAAAAGTGACGTTGATTGACTCTTCGATGATCATGGTACGTTTGTTGAAGACTCTGTATCCTTTGCTCTTGGCCGCATAACCTAAAAATATACCTTCATCGGCCTTTTCGTCAAACTTTCCCAAATTGTCTTTAGTATTAAGAATAAAGCACTTACAGCCAAATATCTTAAAATATGAAACTGAAGGAATTCTATCAAACCATAACTCAAATGGAGTCTTCTTCGATTTGGGTCGAATTAGAACTCTATTGAGCACAAAGCAAGCTGTATTGACAGCTTCAGCCCAGAAGTATTTGGGTAGGCTAAATTGATTTAACATTACTCTGGCCATTTCGGTTAGAGTTCTGTTCTTACGTTCCACAACTCCATTTTGTTGTGGAGTTCTAGGGCAGGAGAACTCGTGTATAAAACCGTGTGTGTCACAAAATTGCTCGAAATCAGCATTCTCGAATTCGCCTCCATGATCGCTTCTAATACGAGTGATCATGTAACCTTTTTCATTCTGTACTTTCTTGCAAAAGGCGACAAATTCGGATAATGCGTCATTCTTGCGTGTCAAGAAATATACCCACGTGTATCTAGAAAAATCATCTACAATTACAAATGCATATAATTTACCTCCGAGGCTAGCAACTCTGCTAGGACCGAATAAATCCATGTGTAGCAATTGTAGAGGTCTAGTAGTACATACTGCGTTTACAGACTTGAATGTGGATCTGGTAGCCTTGTTCTTTTCGCATTGGCTGCATACCGAATCCTTCTTGAATGTTATGTCCGGTAAACCGCGTACTAACTTCTTTGTGGATAATCTTGAAATTGTATCCATGTTTGCATGACCGATTCTTATATGCCATAAATGACTCTCATCACTTTTGGCCATTAAGCATCTACCTGAAATGTTAGCTTCTTCCAATAGATAGAAAACATATATATTATCTTCCCTGATTCCTTCAAAGATAGTACTACCAGTTGAGCTATCAACTATAGTACATTTGTCTTTGCCAAAGTTGATACCATAACCATGATCAGCTAGATGACTTATGCTGAGCAGATTATGTTTCAACTCGGTAACCAGACAGACATCTTTAATCACGGGATAGGGAGATTTACCAACATCACCGATACCAATAATATACCCTTTTAAATTATTGCCGAAGGAAACATAGCCTTCCTTTTTTTTTTGACAGTGTTGCAAATAGAGTAGCGTCACCGGTCATATGCCGTGAGCAACCGCTGTCGAGGATCCATTTGCTTCTAGCATGTGAAGGGTGTTTCACCTACAAAACAGTTTGCAGATGAAACTCTTGGTACCCATTTCTTGTAGGGTCCTGAATTGTTAGCTTTAGGTATCCAAGCATAAACATTTAAATCAACTAGCTTTCTCATTCTACATGCAGATGAAATAAGACCAATGAGGCCACAATAATGACATTGTGCATGTTGAGTGTTGAAAGCGGAGTGATGTGCATGGTTGGTAGGTTTAGGTTTTCTAGTATAGAAGAATGCATACCTATGATCATGTTTAGGCTTAACCTTTTGGGGTAAAGGTTTTATATGGTTTGGTCTGACAGTGTTTGGCTTGGGAATGTTCCGAATTTTCGGTAAGTGACACGTGTTAGGATAGGAAGCAGCAGGCTCAGGCTGTTTTCCTAACCTAATTTCCAACCTTTTGGAAGTGTCATATAACTTAGTATAATCAGAAGTGAGTGATTCCATTCTGATTTGTGCAGATTGAAGACTTTTCTTTTCTTTTGAAAGATCTTCTCTCAATTGGTCTATAATCTTATCTTTCTCTTCGGATGACTGTTTAGTCTCGTGTAATAAGAGCTTTATAGAGGAAAGCTCACCAGACTCACTAACACTAGTTCTAACCTCAGCTAGTAGGTCGGTAAGTCTTCCTATTTCTTCTTTGTACTCTTTGAGTACCTTCTTAGCGGTCTGATATTTACTACGCATTTTCCTGTAGTCAAGCATCAGGTCACTGAAGGCATCTCCTAATTGCTCAAAGGTAAAGTCATCATATGTTTCTACAGGTTCAGTAGGTACCTGATCGATTGCCATGAAGCAGATGTTTGCAGCGTCCTCTGAATGTTCATCTTCTGAGTCGCTAGCTTCACTCTCATGCCATATGCTGGTGTTGGCGTATTTTCGAGACGTTGATCTTTTCAGGTTGCCTTTTTCATACCTGTTGTTCTTCTTGCTCGATGATGAGTTGATGGGACAGTCCTTCTTCATATGTCCCTTCTTCTTGCAGCCATAGCAGACAGCATCTTCTTGGTACCAGTTGTTGTTGTTGTTCTCTTTGACTCTTTTCTCATGTCTCATGAATCTTTTGAACTTCCTTGCTAGGAGTGCTTGATCTTCAGCGTCAGATCCACTGCTGTCTGAGTCATCTTCAGCAGCTTTTCTGTGCTGAGCCTTGAGGGCGATAGTCTTCTCCTTTGGTGCAGGCTCTTCAAAATCTTGTAGATCCAGTTCATGAGTGAGTAGCTTACCCATGAGTACTTCAAGTGTCATTATGGTGAGGTCGTTTCCTTCAATGATAGCTGTAGCCTTCGGAATCCAGTTCTTGGTGAGAGCTCGCAGGAGTTTGCGAATCTTTTCGTGGTTACTGTATTCTTTGCCTAAGGAGGACAAAGGGTTTACAATATCCAAGGACCTCTCGAATATTTGTGTGACTGTTTCATTTGGCTTCATTTTGAACGCCTCGTACTCTTGAGTAAGTCTGCTGACTTTTGACTCCTTGACTTGAGTCGTGCCTTCATGTGTAACTTCGAGAAGCTTCCATACACCATTTGCCGTTGTGCATGTAGATACCCTGTTAAATTTTGTTCTGTCTAAGGCACAAAAAAGAGCATTAATGGCACGTGCATCAAGACTGGCCTTTTTCTTTTCTTCCTCTGTATAACTGTTTTGGGGTTTTTCAACTAAAACACCCTCGACATTTATACGAGGTGGCTTTTGATAGCCATCAAGAACAATAGCCCATAAGTCAAAATCAAGAGACTTTAAGAAGAAACTCATCCGTGTTTTCCAATAAGTGTAGTTAGTACCATCAAACAGAGGAGGTCTGTTTGTGGCCTGACCTTCACTTGTGAATTTCATAGTAGCCATGTGATGTGCTGTGATCTAATAAATAATGAATAAATAATAGCACTTTTACCTTGCTTTACCTGTAACACCCGCTCTGATACCAATTGTAGGAACGATATAGTAAAGCGTAATACTCTAGAGGGGGGGTGAATAGAGTTGGCAGCAGAATAATGCTAATTAAAAAAGTTAGCAACACAATCACAGTATATAATCACAGATGAAAATAAAGTAAAGACAGAGTTCAGAAAGCAAACGCAAAGACAGCGATGTATACTGGTATCCCTCTGTTGAGGACTAATCCAGTCGGTAGAACTCTTGCTACCAGTTTGAATCCACTATAGGAAAAACCGCAAGTTTTCTTACGAAGTCCTTGCAACTTCTACAACGCGAGCTTTGATACGAAGAACTCGTCCAACTTCAAATGTGAAGAGGTATTCTTCAATCAAGCCTTCTGATTACAATCTCTCAGAAACTTCTAGACCGTACCGCACTGGCAAATCGACTAGAGGATTGTAACTGGCTTGGGATCTGAAAATGAAAGCTCTAGAAAACTCTTTGGAAGATAGAAAGCTTTAGATAGAGAGAAGATTGAAAGTGAATGAGTGATTTGAAATGATCGAAATACTTCTCTATTTATAGGATTTCCAAAGGGAGAACTCTGTCAGAATTCGGGCAGAATTCGGGCAGAACTCGATGAGCAAATCTCGGTCAAATCCGCAACTGCAGGAGGACCAAGTTCCAGAGAATTCAAAATCAAAACGACTACTAACCGAACTCTGGCCGAACTCTGGCCGAACTCTGGCCGAGTTCTGTCAGGGTTAGGTTAGGGATTTTAAAATAGGTTTTGGTGATTTTTGAAAACCTTTTTGTAAATAATTTGATAGGTCATTTTAAAAACATTTTGAACTATTTTTGGGAATAGCCTATTTGCCAGTACGACTCGGTGTACAATGTATTCCTAGACTCAAATAAAAAGAAAATTACATTGCATAGGAAATACAGACTCAAGTAGGCAAACAGATCTTCAGTCTTGAACGAAGTGAATATCCAATCTTGCTTATGTCCAAGAAGCTGAGAGTGTCCCAACAAGCTTTGTATATCCAGACAGAGTTTTGATCAATTATTAAAATCAGGTTGACCATATGACCAATGGGCCAACAGATACTAAATTTTGGCAAACAAAATTTTAGACTCCAAAAGTCCATATTTTAAAATAGCATACGTAATAAAATAGCATATTTTAGAACTTGCCATGCGCAGTTAAAATAAGTGTAGGACTCAAGGCCTACTCCCAATAAATATTTTTTTTGAAAATATTAAATGTATATATAAATAATAACAAAAATAAATATGTAATAATGATACCAATGAATAATAATAGTAACAATAATAATAATAATAATAATGATGATAATAATACAAATAACAGAAGTGATAATGTTAATAATAATAATAATAATACAAATAATAACAATAATAAATATAATAATAATTAATACTAATAATAAAACTAATAATAATATTAACTATAATAAAACCTAACTATTCAGTAACCTAACTATTCAGTCACCCCCCCCCCCCCAATTTCGTAGAAAGAGAGAGAGAGAGAGCGGGAGGAGAAGGGGGTCTTACCGGCGTCGGCGCATGGATCTGCGGTGGCGGCGACCGTCCGTGGGGATCTCGGTGACACGGCGGCCGGTGGGGGCGGAGAGCGCCAGATCAGGTGCAGAGTCGAGGGTTTTGGCGGTTGGAGGAAGAGAGCCCGCGGCGGTGCCGGATACTCGGGAAGGCGGCGACGGCTCGTTCCCGAGCGGCGCGCGGCCTGGAGAGGGGAAATTGCGGCGATGATCGTGAGGGCACGGTGGTGGTGGCCTGCCGTCGACTCTCTGGGCGGAAGGGCGGACACTCGGCGCTCGACGGAGGAGGTTCTGCCGCTGTGGCGGTCGCCGGGACGGCTGTGCGAGGTGAGGTTTCCTTTTATTTCTCCTCATTTTCTATGATGTAGGGTTTTGTGGTGTTTCTGGTGGGCGACGGTTTGGGTGTCGGGCGTTTGGAGAGGATGACGACGGTGGTTGGGACTCCGGCCGGAGTGTGGCCGGGTTGGTGTGTGGTTGCTATTGTTGTGGTGAGGGTGACGAAGATGGTGATGGCTACGGTGGTAGGGGGTATTGTCCGGACGGTGGTGGTGGTAATGGCGATGGACAGGGTGGTTGTCGAGGCCGTGCAGGGAGGAGGCGGATGGGTAGCCTGATTTGGGGATGGGCGATGCTTGGGGTTCGGTTTCAGTGTGCTGGTGTTGGTCGCTGCGGTGATGGCGTAGGAGTCGGGGTGCTAATGGATGTGGGTAGGGTTAGGATCGGGTATTCGATGACGCCGGGGTATGTCCAACGCAGGGATAATGTAATTGTATAATATGGAATAAGAATGGTGGACACAGACACAATACACATCTGTGGATGGAAAAATTTTCTGGAGGTGTACCTCTCCTTTTATAGGAGGTGGAAATACCCAGTTAGATAAACATTAGGATTAATTTAAAACCCAATTTAAAACAATGATCAAATCCAAACTTAAATTAAATTTCAATTTAAAACTAGACAATCTAACTTAATTTAAGTATAAATGCTATCTTTTAACTATTTAAAATAAATCCATGAAATTAAACCGAGATTTATAATGGCCACAAAAATTTTCAAATATTTTTCCAAAAAATACCAATAATAATAATTTTGAAAATAACAATATTTTTAAATATCTTTTTGAATTATAAAATATTAATATAATAATTTTGAAAATAAAATTATATTTATGAATAAAAATTCATGTACCTCATGTTAAGAATATTTGCATAAAATAGAAATTTTAAATTGCCACTATTAAATAAGTTAGCCTTAAATAAAAATAATAATAAGATTTGGCCATCCTGATACGATATTTTTTTCAAAATTTAAAAATATATAAATACCAATAATTATAAAAAAATATAAAATAAATGTTTTCCAAAAACATGTACGCTCGCACATATTCGTACTCGTCGAGCATTCATGAATAAACGAAATTTGTGCGCACTGTACAATACGACTACGCGGCGTACAAAATTTTAAAATAGTACAAAAAATATACAGTAGAAATTTAGGGGTTTTACATTCCGGTAGGCCGTACACAAATTCGTCCGTTGGATCGGGTCGCGGGCCCGCCAAATAGGCATTCCGGTCGACCTTCTCAGCATCGGACCAAACTTGACACACAGGACCAAAAATGATACTGTCCTGTTGGCGCAAGTTTCGTCTTGATACGACGAACGTACACGAAGTTATGGCCAAGTTTGCAAAAGGTCGATACGAGGGTATCTCGACGGGTACGTACTGATTTCGTCGCGCATGCGCAACGAAGTCAAGTTTCGTCAGTTCTCACACGTCGGTAACATCCATATGCACCTTTTGATGCATAAAGCGTGTGACCATGTCGCCTAGTTTTGTCTGGGCGCACGCCGTATCGGTTGGATTTCTAAAGTTTTCACAGTTTTTAAACAATTTTTCTTGGAACTTTAACTATGAATAGCTTTCTGGATACTTAATGAAATCACATTCAGTAAATTAGGTTTTACTCATGTTTAGGTTGTCTACAACTATCTGGAATTAGTTTATCTAAAACCCTAGTGAGCAGACCAGAATTTGGCTTCCAAGTTAGGGTTTAGGACAGCCTCTTTACTCTGTTTTTCAAGCAGCAAACGCTCGACTTTGCGTCAATTTCTACGTTGATACAGTGGGTTAATTTTAAATCTCCTTGGAGAGATTCGAAGAGGGTTATATGGCCTTTCTAGAACAAGTTGCAGAATCGAGAACGATAGATTTCACAAAGAGAAAGGAGATCGCAAAGATGGTACCTTGCTGTGTTCTTGAGAACAGAGTCTGTCTCAGTTCTGGATCGTTTCGGTCGTACCGATGGCTGTCCGGCGATGCCTTGCCTGTGCATGCGGTCGGAGTAGGATGCGGGGTGTCGGGATTCTTCGAGAGTTGATGCATGAGGGTTGCTTACGGTATGGAAGAAGAATTTTGAAGATTTTTCTAAGGTTCGGCCGCTGGATTGATATATAGTTTTAAATACTATTTTGATTCGTTTTTCGTAGAACATATGGATTACTCTAGGTCTAGGTTCGATTAGATTGATGAGAATCTGATCTGGGATAGATCGCAAAAATTCTCGAAAGATTTGGCCCAGTTTTTGGAGAGTTCCCATTCATGGGCTCTCGGACTTTCGTGGGTTCTGAAGGAGGAAGGGGGTTCGTGTTGGTGATGGCACTGTTCACGTGAACAGTGCCGTGATTTTCTTTTTCTTTTTTCTTTTAAACTTAAAAAGGGGTGTGGGGGTTCGTGTTGGTGATGGCACTGTTCACGTGAACAGTGCCGTGATTTTCTTTTTCTTTTTTTTAAACTTAAAAGGGAGTGTAAATCTTTAGATATATATATATACTTGTATATATAATTCCTTATACACACACAATGTTCACGTGTGTATACCTCTTTTCACATACATATAAATATATTAATTCCTATAAAAATTATATATATATATATATATATATATATATATATATTTTTCTTTTCATATATATATATATATATATATATATATATATATATATATATATATATATATATATATATATATTATATATATATATATACCTCTTTTCATATACATATAAATATATTCCTATATACATACATATATATATATTCCTATATATATGCATATATATATATATATATATATATATATATATATATATATATATATATATATATATATATTCCTATATACTTACATGTATGTATATCTATCTATCTACTTATATATATATATATATATATATATATATATATATATATATATATATATATATATATATTTTAATATATATATATATATATATATATATATATATATAAAAGCACACACACATATATATATATATATAATATATATATATATATATATATATATATATATATATATATATATATATATATATATAAAAGCACACATTATACACTAGTACATAATATTATGTTAATCCTAATTGAAATCTAGAAATTACATATTTTCAAAATTCAAAACTAGCAAATATTAATAATTCATTAGCTATTAAATGATAAAAATACAATTAAACATTTATAAAATATTAAAAATAAACATAAATATAGGGGGTTTACATCCTACCCAACTTAAAAAAAATTTGCCCTCTGAAATGCAACTATGGGGGTGTATGCAATGCAATACGAAATTAAAGGAACTAACATATGCAAGATGTACCTTGATTTTCGAACAAATGAGGGTAGCGATTTCGAATGTCATACTCGTACTCCCAAGTAGACTCTCCTGGCGACTGATGCTTCCATGCTATGCAAACCAATGGAATGGATTGATTCTGTAACACTTTTACTCGGCGATCAAGGATACCTACCTGTTGCTCTTGGTACAACAAGCTCGGTACAACAGTGATCTCGGTGTGATCGAGCACATGATTGTTGTCTGCCACATATCGCCTCAACTACGACACATGGAATACATCATGCACTCCCTCTAAGGACGGTGGAAACACTACTAAAATACAACGACATAGCGACGGCCATATCCGTCGAAAATCCGTTAGTAAATCATCTTACCGACGGATTTCCGATAAGATACGGGCTAAAAAATCCGTCGGGAATATCCTCGTCGCTAAAACTAGCTCATCGCTAGTCCGCCGCTTCGCGACTAATTAGCGACGGATTTTCGTTGGCAAAATAAAAACTTTTAGCGACGGCTAACCGACGGCTTCCCATCAACTACGACAGTTTTAATTTTTAATATATTCATAAAATTAGCGACGAAAAATTTGTCGCTAAATCGTCGCTAACCGTGTATCCGAGGGTTTCTGATACGCAATATCCGTCGCTCAAAGCATCGCATCCTCGACGGATTATCGACGGAAGAACGACGGATATTACGTCGCCACCCTTCTGAAAATCTTCCATATATTCCAGAATATGAGCGACGGAACGTCCGTCGCCCTTCCGTCGCGTAATTTTTTCAGAAATAGGCCGACGGATAATCCGTCAGGAAACCGTCGCTAGCTGCAAAGGTCAGTCGGTAACCCGTCGGTAATCCGTCGATACCTGCAATAGTCGATCGATAACCCGTCGGTAATCCGTCGCTAACTGAAATATTTTTGGAAAAAAATTACAGGAAAGAGACTATTCCCTGTAATATAACATATTCAGCATCCACCATACACAAATATAACATATCCGACATCCAATATATCCAACAAATATCCATATTGCCAACACAATATCTCCAAACGTCCAATATATCACAACATACACAAAAAATATCCAATATAATGACCAACAAAATATCCAACACAATATCCAACACATTATTCCAACTACATAGCAAATATCCAAACATAAACAATCCAATACAAATACGAAGGCTCAATCTGGTTACGTTGAGGCATGTACCATTCTATCAGCCACTTTGTAAAATATCCAAACATAAACAATCCAACACAATGCCTCAGAAAAGACCGCAAGTCAGACGATGAATCCTCACAGCCAGGGATCATAGTTGCGTTGAGGCATGTACAATTCTATCAGCCACTTTACATACGAAGGCTCAATCTGGTTGAGGTCTACTGTAGGGACAGGAGGGATGGTCCCGATGCTACTACTCTCTGACGGTGGCTCCTCCTTAACTTCAACCTTGGGAGCAATCTCTTCCCTGATAGTCATCGGTTCTTCCTTGACCTCGACCTTTGGTAACACCTCCTCCTTAACAGTCACCGGCTCTTGTTTGACGACGGGGACTTCCTCCGTGTCGACCTCCAAGAGTTCCTTGCCTCGGCCCCTTCCTCGGCTAGTAGCACCACCTCGGGTAGTCTTGGGAGCCATCTCTCTGACAAAATTTTTTTTTATATAGGGTAAAGAAATTTACTCAAATTATAAAAAAAAAAAGTTTATCGAAATTTTCAGCCACATATGATATCCACCTCGGAAAGTCTTAGGAGCCTTCTCCTCTCCTCCACCATGGCTCTGGACCCATCTGCTCCTCCCTGCTTCCCTTCTTCTTGTTTGACTCTCTCAGCCACATATAATATCCAGCTCAAGTGTAGAGTCGGGGGAGAAGAAGTGGGCAGAAAGAGGAGGGGGAACCAGCACAGCCAGCGGCATGACCTGGAGGAAGTACATAGGTTTTGCCGGAGGTGCTGGCAATTTTCCCAGGATGGTGTTGAGGAGCAAGTGTAGAGTCGGCCGAAGGAAGGTTGACTCAACACTTGCTTCTCAACACCATCCTGGGAAAACCGCCAGCACCTCCGGCAAAACCTCTGTACTTTCTCCAGTTCATGCCGCCGGCTGTACTGGTTCCCCCTCCTCTTCCTGCCCACTTCTTCTCTCCCGACTCTACACTTGAGCTAGATATCATATGTGGCTGAGGGAGTCAAATAAGAAGAAGGGAACTAGGAAGGAGCAGATGGGTCCAGAGCATGGATGTAAGAGAACTAGAAAGCACTGAACCTTGCTGTTGGGAGAACTGTGAAGAGTGAGAAAGGAGAGGGGTGTCTTTGATTTTTGCGTTCATCATCATTAGAGGGATCAGCACTGGACAAGTTGTGACATTGGTAGCATGAGAGAGTAAAAATCTGTATCATAAGACTAACAGAATTACTATGTAATCATGTACTCACCAATAACCGGATGTAACTGGAAATCTTTCATAATTCATTCTAGCATACATTAGTATGAATCATCTATGTTATGTATATATGGTGTAGTATATGTTTTTATCGAATCTAGTATCAGAAGGATATAACAGAATCAAGATGAACTCACATAATGTAATACTAAAACATCATCTACTACTATATAAGATATTTTGATAGGTTGTCGTATCATCATTGTCGAGGGATGAGGGTCGAAGGACAATCAACTTTATCTATGGCTATATAGTTTCTGCCTCGCCAGTCGAATGGTTGCAGGGACTATGTCCTGATCACCATGTCGTACCGTAGACCGTAGATTAATGCAAATAGAACTGGAGCTGGAGCCAAAATACAGAATCCAAAATACAAAATACAAAATCCAATCCCTGGGTTCGCCGAAAATACAAAAATAAAGATTGACACACAGTTCTAATTCATGTGTTTTAAGTGTGAGAACGGATGGCACAGAACACAACCGAAAATTCAATCTAGCATACTTTAGTGTGAATCATCTATGTTCTGTACATATGGTTTAGTATACGTTCTTATCGAATCTAGTATCTAGTATCTGAAGAATATAACAGAATCAAGATGAACTCACATAATGTAATACTAAAATATCATCTACTACTATATAAGATATAGTGATAGGTTGTCGTATCATCATTGCCGAGGGATGAGGGTCGGAGGACAGTCAACTTTATCTATGGCTACATAGTTTCTGCCTCGCCAGTCGAATGGCTGTAGGGACTATGTCCTGATCACCATGTCGTACTGTAGATTAATGGAAATGGAGCTGGAGCTGGAGCTAAAATACAGGATCCAAAATACAAAATACAGAATCCAATCCATGGGTTCGCCGAAAATACAAAATCAAAGATTGATATACAGTTCTAATTCATATGTGTTTTAAGTGTGAGAACGGATGGATAAGAACACAACCCAACCGGAGAGGATACTCTGAGAGATCCATCTGAGTAGGACGTATACTCTGAGAGATCACCTTTACAAGAATGATATCAGTAGTAGGATTGAGTATTGGAGGAGATACTATTAGAGTATACGTCATACATAGATGGGTCTTTCACCGTTATTATTTTTTTCTGACAGCATGGTGGATGTGCTCCGTCAACAAATTCTTGCTCTGAGCCAAAACTTTGCCCCGGAGCTCAAGTGGACATCCTTCGTGTAGAGTTAGAGCGAGAGGTTTCCGACAACATGGTGGTCTCCTTTGTCAAAGGATTCTTGCTCGTCCCACAACCAGCTCGAGCTCTACATGAAGGATGTCCACTTGAGCTCCGGAGCAAAGTTTTGGCTCGAAGCAAGAATCTGTTGACGGAGCACATCCACCATGCTGTCAGAAAAAAATAGTAGTGGTGAGAGATCCATCAGAGTAGGACGTATACTCTGATAATATCTCCTCCAACACTCAATCCCACTACTGATATCATTCTTGTAAAGGTGATCTCTCAGAGTATACGTCCTACTCAGATGGATCTCTCAGAGTATCCTCTCCGGTTGGTTGTCGTATCATCATTATCGAGGGATGAGGGTCGGAGGATAGTCAACTTCATCTACGGCTACATAGTTTTTGCCTCGCCAGTCGAATGGCTGCAGGGACTATGTCCTGATCACCATGTCGTAGTCCAATACAATCCAAAGATTGACGTAGTACTAATTCATATATGTAGTCCAATACAAATAGTCTAATACAAAAACAACCCAATACAAATAGTCCAATATAAATAAGTTCAGTAATAGCTAATGAGAACCACGCAGCTCACGCAAACGCTCAGTGATATGATCACGCAACCACCTCGAATAGGTAGGATCGACGGCGTTAGGAGAAATGTAGTCCCTTGTAAGTGCTTCATGAATAGAACTTCCGGTCTCACTAGCTACCGGTGCTGGATGAATAGAACTCCCGATCTCACTAGCTACCGGTGCCACTTCCTCCTTAACAGTATGATGAGCCACCTCAGCATTCAGTATTTCCCTCAAATGACGTGCCGCTCCTCGGGTCATGGGTACCATCTGATAAGATCGATATTCACAAATAATATAATTATAACATAAGCAAGCTAAATAAAGGAACTATCATGTCGTTTGAGTACATTTTCGAAAGCAGATAAAAGAAAGAAGCAAGCTAACTAAGGTTTAGTGTGTTTGTAGGTGTTAAAGTAAATATGCATCAATGAACTAGTGAGGGTCTTTGGGTTAGTGTCTAAGTGACATTAAGTTGTGAGAGTGTGTCTTAGAGTGTGGCTAAGTCAGTATTCAGAGAGGGTTTAGTTCTGAGATCAGAACTGAGTTGGAAGATGGAGAATGTTTGGCTTAGGCCTTAGGCCTTGATTGCAGGAAAATGCAAGTGGCTCGGGGTTGTCTTCAGGCCAGTGTAGGCAATACAAGATACTACATATGTATATTGGCCACAGCAGTGGCAAATTGGGCCAGGCAGTTAGGAGTGCAGGGCATATGGGGAGTGCCTTGGCACATGGCCTTGGTATTGGTTTAGTCACTTGGCCATAGGACTGCATCAGTCAGGTAAGTCACTGTATCAGTGAAATCAGTTAGGATACATGAGTATGTATCAATGCATTGGATTTGTGTGTCTAAGTATAAGGTATCAATTAGTAATGTGAGTGTTCAGAGGATGAGAGTTTAGAGTGGTTAGGGTGAGGCAATTTGCCTATTAGGAGTAGGCCATCTTGGGCCAATGGCATAGGCAGATTTCAGTCAGTAAATGATATAACTGTCAAATGACAGTGGATATCAGTCCTAGTATCCCAAGTATCAGTTAAGAAGTGTGTGTGTGTGTGTGTGTATGTTAAGAGTGTGAGCATTTTATGAGTGATTCCCTTTGTATTTGGGTGAACTATTCGAAAATAGAGAAATGAAGAGAGGATGGGGCTACTGTCATGAAGAGAAGGTATATTAGTTGGTGTCAGTCCTACAATCAGTGAGGACATGGGTACTGTTTTGAGTGTTCAGTTGTATGAGTGTCTTGTGTTGGTGTCTTTGGATCAGTAAAATGAGGGTGTATTATGAGTTAGTATTTTACTAGCAATTAGGATACATGAGTTAGAGAGATCAGTAATCCAAGTATCAGAGTTAGTGATCAGTTGTATGAGAGTTGTGTTAGAGTGTCAGTTAGTATCTTTGAGTGTTTAGGAAACTTCGTTTCCTGTGACTAATCAGTGAGAGTGAAAAACGTGTGAACCATAGTGAATGTATCAGTATTTAGGTGACTTAACTATTCTGAGTTAGTATTCGGGACAGTGGGCTTACTGTCAAGTGTCAGTGAGTGTCCCTGTATCAGTAGGTTAGAGGAGTGTCTTAGTGTGTTTAGAGGGAACCTAGTGTTCAGTTGAAAGGAGGTACTCCCTACTATAGATAAGGTTTAGGTAAGGGCCTTTAGGCTGTTGCATTTATGCAAGGGTAACCAGGACTTGGCCAATGGCCTGTGCTCGAGTGAGAGGGCATGGTCCTTCAGCCTTGGGTGTACTACAGGTGGCTTGGCCACCACTACAGGAATTGGGGACAGGGGATTCACCCCTATTGAGCCACCCAATGGCAAGTAAGTGTGGTTGACCTACAGTAGACAGGTAGCACTTTGCCTAACCTCGTGGCAGGGCCTCTTGGTCAGGTCCTACTAGGACAAGAAAGGGTGTTGTAGGCAATGCAGGCACTACACTACAGCGAGGGAGGTTTGGCCCTCTAGTGGCAGGCTGCATTTGTATTGCAGCATAGGTTGCTTAGTAGTAGCAGAGGAAGTTGTACTAGCAGCACTTGGCCATGGCTTGGGTTTGCCTAGAATGTGTTGGCCACTGGGTTTATATTTGTATGAGTGCTCTTGAGAGCTTTTGATTTTGGCCAATTTGGCCTGTAGCAAAGCAGTAGCCAATTGGCCATTGTTCATATCATGGTGTGTGTGTGTGTTTTTCTAGAATGTGTTGGCCACTGGGTTTATATTTGTATGAGTGCTCTTGAGAGATTTTGGTTTTGGCCAATTTGGCCTGTAGCAGAGCAGTAGCCAATTGGCCGCTGTTCATATCATGGGGGGGGTGTGTGTGAGGTTGGGAGCTAATGTAGATAATGAGACATACCTACAGTTAGAGAGGACTATATATATATATATATATATATATATATATATATATATATATATATATATATATATATATATACTCCCTCCATCACCGCCGGCCCACCCCCCCAAGCGAAAGCCGGCCCACCCCTTCACCCGAAACCCTATCCCTGCCCCGAAACCCTAAACCCTACCCTGTACTCCGCCCTCAACAACCTCCTCCCCCCCACCGTGCCAACTCCCTCCCCCTCCACCCCGCCGGCCTGAGCGACAGCCGACCCACCCCACCACCAACCCGAAACCCTAAACCCTACCTTGCCTCCCGCCCTCAACAACCTTCCCTTCCGCCCCCACTCCTTCCCCACCCCGCTGGCTCGAGCGATAACCGACCCACCCCCACCAACCCGAAACCCTAAACAGAGAGAGAGGGAGAGAGAGAGAGCATACCTAAGAGAGCGATATCCTGTCGGAGAGAGCTTCGCCGAAAAATAGGGTACCCGCTAGCTCGCCGGAGAGAGAGAGAGAGAGAGAGGGAGAAGAGAGAGAGTTTTTTGGGGGGAATGAAAAATTCTCCCCCCTGTCTGTTCAATTTAAGTTAGGTTACAGTATTTAGCGATGAATTATCGACGGATATATCCGTCGGTAGGTAGTCGTTAAATACCCACTAGATTACCGATGGAACGTCCATCGCCACATAGACGCTAATTTAGCGCACCATTTATTTCAGATTTTATTGCCACAATTTGCGACATATTAGCGACGGACTTGAATCCGTCGCTAAAGCTTCGTCAAGTGAGCGATGGAGGTGCGACTGATTTTGACGCAAAAAAACTAAAAAAAATATCCATTGCTTTCTAACGGTAGCAAGTCACAAGGTAGTCACAAGGCCGTCGCTAGGGCCGACGGATACTATCCGTCGCTAATCTTCCGTTGCCAAATTGCTGTATTTTGGTAGTGTAATGCCAATCTGTATGTAACCTCTCCAACACGTCCCAAAACGTCGATAGGGCTGATGTATCTTGGACTCAACTAGCCACGTCCTCCAAATCGACTTGTGCCTCTAGTGGGGGATATCTTCAAGAACATATGGTCGCCTTCCTTGAACTCCAAAGGTTGATGACGATTATCGGCCCACTGTTTCAGTCGATCCTACACTGCTCGTAGGTGGTCTTGTTTCTTTTTTACCTTCTCCACTATGCTCAAAACCAACTCGGGACCCAATATCTGTCTCTCTCCTATATCGCTCCAACAAACAGGAGATCGACACTGCCTACCGTACAACGCTTCAAATGGAGCCATCAGTATGCTCGCTTGATAGCTATTGTTGTAGAAAAATACTACAAGATGAAGGTGGTCTTCCGATGATCTGCCAAAGTCAAGCATACACGATCTCAACATATCCTATAGCATCTGAATAGTACGCTCTGACTGGCCGTCTGTCTGCGGATGGTATGTTGTGCTAAACTTCAAACGCGTATCTAAACTGTCCTACATACTCCTCCAAATGTGCGAGGTAAACCTCGAGTCACGGTCCGACACGATGCTAATTGAAACACCATGTAGCTTCACTATTTGTTTCATGTACATATCCGCCAAAACTTCTGTGGACTATCCCACTCTAAAAGGTAAGAAATGGGCTAATTTGGTAAGCCTATCAACAATCACCCATACCACATCTCGTCTACTAGAACTCTAAGAAAATTATGTGACGAAGTCCATCATGATATGCTCCCACTTCCACTCAGAAATGGGTAGCATCTGCAATAATCTAGCCACCTCTGGTGCTCAGCCTTCACTTGTTGGCATACCAAACACTTGGCCACGAAACGAGCTGTCTCCTGCTTCATTATGTGCCACCAATAATACTGTCGTAAGTCCCGGTACATCTTCGTTCCTCCGAGATGAATAAAGTAAGTCAAACTGTGTGCTTTCGCCATCAACTCCTGCCGTAGCTCTCTATTAGGAACATAAATATGATCACCACATCGTAATGTCCCATCGGGATGAATCCTTAATCCCGTCTGCTCTCCTGCTTCAGTCCTCTCTCGAAGCCGCCGAAATCTAGCATCCGTGGGTAATATTGCTTTCTACTAGCGATGATTGCACTTGGAGATTGGCTAATATGCCATCTGCTCTACGTAATACTACTTCAATACCAAGCTGCTGTAAGTCTCCAATCAACTCCCGCTGTGTGGTCAAAAAGTGAGCCATGGGCTTACGGCTTAATGCGTCTGCCACAACATTAGCCTTGCCTGGATGATAATGTAGCTCGATCTCGTAATCTTTCATGAACTCCAACCAACGTTGTTGTCGCATATTCAACTCTTTTTGTGTGAACACGTACTTGAGGCTCTTATGATCAATGTAGATATCTACCTTCTCATCGTACAAGTAGTGTCTCCATAGCTACAAAGCAAAGATAACCGATGCAAGCTCTAGATCGTGGATTGGATAATTCTTTTCGTGCTCCCTCAACTGTCTCGATGCATATGCTACTACGTGACTATGCTGCATCAATACGCATTATAATCCCTTCCCGGATGCATCACTGTATATCACAAATCCTTCCAGGCCCGATGGTAGTGTCAAGATAGGTGTCATGGTAAAGCACTTCTTCAACTCGTCAAAAGCAGTTTGACACCCATCTGTCCATACAAAATCCTGATCCTTACAAGTTAGTCGAGTCATAGGCCCCACTATTTGAGAGAAATCTTCTACGAACCTTCGGTAATAACCCGCAAGTCCAAGAAAACTTCTCACCTCGAAAGCTGATGTAGGAGCGGGCCATGATTTGACTGCTATAAACTTCTCCGGATCTACCGATATGCTGTCATCCAGAACAATATGCCCAAGAAACGATACCTCCTTGAGAAAGAAGTCACACTTGCTAAGCTTCCCAAAAAGTTGCTCGTTCCTCAAGTTCCCCAAAATGATCCATAGATGTTGGTCATGCTCCTCTTGGCTCTTCGAGTATATTAAGATATCGTCTATAAAGACGACTACAAATTTTTCCAAATACTGATGGAAGATCTTATTCATTAAGTTCATGAAGACCGCAGGAGCATTGGTCAAACCGAAGGCATGACCAAGAACTCGTAGTATCTATACCTCGATCGAAATGCCGTCTTTGGAATATCTTCCTTCCGAACCTTCACTTGGTGATAGCCCGATCGTAAGTCAATCTTGGAGAATACTTTTGCTCCACTCAGTTGATCGAATAGATCGTCTATACGCGGTAAGGGGTACTTGTTCTTTACCGTTGTTTGCAAAAATAAAAAGTTATTATATTATAAACTTTTAAAAAAGAGTACAAGAGTACAATTTTAATTCTGGGGAAGTACAACTGTAGAAATCTGATCAGAAGATAATCACTTTATCCTTTGGACTATGTGAACTTGAAGACTAGAGCCTTTGGAGAATGCAGCAGCAATTTTGTAAGAGTTCTTGATCTCTCTGTGTGTGTTCTCTATTAATAATTGGAAGCTCTATTTATAGAGTTCTAGAAATAATTGTTTTAGCAGTTATTCTGATATGCACGAGGCTGGGTTGTGCCACATTGGGTTGCGCCAACCTCATGTTGCATCAACTTTCATTCAGTTATCAGTCGTGTACTAACTGTATTTAGACGCATGGCATCATGTGATTGAGATGCACGTAGTCGTGTATAGGATAGTAGACACATCTTGAGAGATTAGTGGCATGTGTGCCACGTTATCCTGCTTTGGAAATGAAAATTGTCTCAACTTTATCAGGTTGCGCGAGCTTCAGTCAACAAGTTAAACTGTGCCTGAACATGTGGCAGCTTTTGAGATAAAGTCATTCAGATTGCGCCTAGGCACAACTAATTATTTCAATTACGCCTAAGCGCAACTCATGAGATGTACAGGACAGCTGTCAGTCCAATCTCCTCGAACGGCACAATTCGAGGGATTCGAAGAGATTTTCCTCGTTCACTGTGTTGTCAATTGTCAGTGTTGTCAGATAATGATGGCCATTAAATGTCAGACGACATAATTGGGCATAGTCTGATATCAGGCGCAACCTGATCAGTGGTGCAGCTTGATCTCTAAGCTTCAAAACAGTAGCACAGCTTGATCTTTGGGGCGTAACTCGATCAATGAGTAGTAGATACATGGCACAACTTGATTTTTAGGCCCTAAAAGACACCCTTCAAAGTTTTTAAAACTTAAAACATTTTAAAGTTTTGAAATACTTTAAATTTATAAAAGTTTTGACTGAGTCAAATTGTGCCAGTCATTGCTCAGTTATCTCAATTAAATCTCTTTCTAGAAAACACTCAATCTTCTTTTCGTCTTTCCGAGTTTCATTGATGATTTTTAGTTTCCCATGAGGAATATGAAGAGTCAATTTGGTGATATATATAGGGGTTGATCTTTATACTTTATTTTTCACTTCTGTAATTTCGATGGCATCTAAGAAGAAGGAGATGGAAACCAATGTTGTCACTGAAATCGAGTCCCTTGAAGAAAATCCCGACGTTATACCTTCGACTTATTTGTTGGAGGCTGACCCGGCATTGAGGGCGGTGAACTTTTTAGACTGTTTCGGTTTAAACCCAACAGTCTTTAATCGCTCGAGTGGTGGGCCATCCTCTGAAGAGTGCGGCAATTCGAAGGGATTTCTTAATCTGATGCGTCGCTCAGGGATCCATAATATGCAAGAATTGGATGCCGCCCTTCGTCAAACCTATGAAGACAAAAAAGGAATAATATTTAAGCATGGCAACTTTTTATTCTCTTTTCTTTTGTCCTTGTCTGCAAGGGTCCACCCATCTTTTTGCAATAAAATCTAAAATTTCTGATATATTGTGTGGTTGTTATTTCAAATGGCGCCTGTAGATGTGTTCCTTTGGCTAATTCAATGCTTACTATTTCTTTTGAGAGACACATGGCAGCCATCACATGGTTTCAAGCGCATATTACTTAGTTTTTTCCAAAAATAAGCTCCTAGAATGACGTGCATGTTTCATCTTCAACACTTTTAAAAGGATAACCAGAAATGAAAGAGTCATTCATACTTTCTCAAAACAAATGACTTTTCATAAGGTTCCGTTACCTAGTAAAAATTCATCATTCATAATTTCACTTGTGCCACTTCGTCCCGATGCTATTCTTTTGCATGATGCGCCTTCAAAAGTTGGTAAGTCTCAACAAAGAACATGAGCATTTTACTTTTTTGCCACTTTTGAAGATGGATACTAATTTGCATGTTGTAGATGCTGTTAATATGAGGGCGCGCACTGTGATCTTAGCTTCGAACAAAAGTGTGCACTATTGATATGCGCCTGTTTATCAACGTGTACTGTTTGAGAGGCGCCTGTTGATCGGCGCACAGTTTTGAAATGCGCCTCTTTGATCAGCGCAAACTGTTGAGGTGTGCCTGTGCTTCTGAGAATAGGCGCACATTGCTGATACGTGCTTGTTGATCAGTGCACATTGCTGATATGCGCCTTTGGATCAGCGCACACTGTTGATGTGCATCTGTGCTTCTTAGAATAGGCACACATTGCTGATATGCGCCTATACACACTGTTGATGCATGTGCAGTTTTGATAGATTTTACTGATTTTTCCTTTCTTTGTTCATATTTACAGAAGTTTGGTTACAAGCTTCTTTAAAACTGGCATTGGCGACCCGGATGCTATGTAGAGCATTCTTCTGACACCCACATCAGACAGCTCATGTGATTCTGACACTCAGATCAGACAGATCAGGACTCTCTGTATTCCAGAGGGGTCTTCCTCAGATGGTAGGAAGAGCCTTTATACATGAGAGTTGGATGGTGGAGAGACAGAATTAGAAATTGTATCACAAGGGTGATCTCGTTCCTAGTTCCCCTAGCGGACCGTCTTCTCTCTACTAGTTGTATTGACAGCAGCTTATCTTTGAGCTGCTGTACTCTGTGGTTCTCCTCTCGTCTTTCTGAGAGAGAAGACCAGAGTTGATTCTATTGTCTGGCTCATTGCTTCAGGTCGAGAAGACAAGGAACTGGCACCAACAAATAAGAACATCCAAAGATGTAATAGACCTTCATGTTATATTTAGAATGAAAATCCGAGATGTAATAGATTTCCATTAAGATATATCTAAGTTTTTAAAGAAGGAAATAAAGAATGATTTTCTCTCTTTTATGATTTGATTTTTTTTGATGTGGTGATAAGGAAAAATAGAATCAAGAAAAAATGGGGATGTGACGAATTGCTGGTGTAAATAAATAGAATTCAAAAGCATGGAGAATGTTAACTCTCATTATGAAATGTGAACAGTCATTCCGATTTTCGAGAAAAAGGACACTGAATGAATGAACAATCACTTCAACTCTCGAAGAAGAGATACGAATGAACAATCACAACATTTTTTTTAAAGAGAAGACAATGAATGAACAGTTATAAATAATGAATAGTTATAAATAAATGAACAGTCGTGCTTCTTTCCAAAAGTCACATCAGTTCTCGAGATTGACTATCTGGTTGTTTTGTCAATAAATAGAACAAAACTTTCCTAAATATCTTCAATCTCTTTCCTTTCTAAACAAAATGTCTTCCAAAGATTTACTCACTCCGAAGATTAAAAGAGAGACCGAGATGCCCCCTGCTGAGCCTCCAGTGCCTCCTCAGAAAGAAAGGGGTGAAGGCTCAACTGCTCATGTACCAAAACGAGACTTGATTGCTGAGCTAGTAGAGCCTGGGAAGACTGACGACGAAGAGGCATTGAGGATGGCTGCCTGCAAGTTTCTTGTGAGTTCTGACAATGAGATGTTTGAACTATTGGCAAACTATGTATTTAATCATGAAGGATCGGGGCCTCCTTCCCGTCCTTAATATTATGTAATTCTATTTTGCTTTTGAAATAAAGTAAACTTTATTTACTTTATGTCTCTGAAAATAAAGTATATTTTGCTTTTATACATAATATTTCTTAAGAAATTTGTCGTTGATAGGCATCATAGCAACTCTGCCATCCATATCTGTTAATTGATAGGCTCCATTTGAGAAAATCTTATTTACCACATATGGCCCTTCCCATTTCGCCTCGAACTTGCCTTTGCTCATATGAGTCATAGTTATAGGAGGTCTGACTATAAGAACTATATCGCCTTCCTGAAATGTTCACACTCTGACTTTGCGATTGAAGGCTTTTGAAATTTGGGCTTGATAAAGTTCGATATGCTGTTGAGCTAATAACCTTTTCTCGTCGAGCGCCTACAATTCTTGAAGCCGAAGACGATCATTATTTTCTATAGTAATCTCATTAGCATTGGCGATTCTCACTGAAGGAATTTGAATTTCCAAAGGTATGACAGCTTCACATCCATATACAAGAGAAAAGGGTGTGCAACATGTGGGGTTACGGACAATAGTGCGATATGTCCATAGACATTCTCCAAGTTTATCACTCTAATTATGTTTGTTAATAGAGACAAACTTTTTAAGGAGTTTGATAATGGTTTTGTTGAATGCTTCAGCCAACCCGTTAGCCGCAGGATTATAGGCCGTAGAGGCGACAGTATTGATTCTGTTGTCATCACAGAATCTATTAAACTTTTTGGCTGATAAATTGTGGCCCATTATCATGTATAATTCGGTAACGGACACCAAATCTGTATATCACATGATGTTTGATGAAGTTGATGACGCTACTAGTTTTTACTTCAGCCAAAGGTATAGATTCTGCCCACTTAGAGACATAATCGGTTATAGCCAAGATGAACCGATGTCCTTTAGATGAAGGAGGATTGATAGGGCCAATTATATCCATGTACCAAGCTTCAAAAGGCCATGAGGCAGCAGTCGAGTGAAGAAATTTTGATGGTTGGTGAATGAAATCTGCATGAATTTAACATGCACGGCATTTTCTTGCATAGTCAACAGCAACTGATACCATAGAGGGCCAGTAGTAGCCCATACATCGAATAAGATCCTGGAGTTTAGGACCAGGCTGATGTGCTCCACAAACACCATCATGAGCTTTGCGTAATATCTGCTTTGCTTCATCACCAGCGAGACATCTTAAAAGTAATCCAGCAAAAGTTCTTCGATAGAGAGTTTTAGTAGTATGATTATAGTAGAATTGAAGCGATCGACGACGGATACTTGTAGCTTCCCTAGGGTCTTCTGGCAATATGTCATGTACTGTAAAATCAATAAAAGGTGTTCTCCAGTCCTCGCTAATGATATTGACTTCAGTTAGATTACTGATTTCAATGTTGTGGTTATTTTTAACACAAAATAGTTCTCTATTAGAGATAACAACCATTTGTTGTCTTTTGAATGGAATTGCTAATGCCGCAGCTAGTTTAGCTAAGGCATCAGCTTCTGTATTTTATGCACGACGTACATGTTCGATGAAGAACCCTTTGAACGAAAAAGCTATTCTGATTGCTGCTTCATGGTATGGTACCAGATCTTGATGTCGAACTTCATATATGCCTCTAACCTGATTAACAATCAGCTTAGAATTGCCATATACTTCAAGATATTCAATATCCAGTTGTTTGGCCAATTGGAGTCCAATGAGCAAGGCATTGTATTCTGCCACATTATTAGAGCACGACTCGTCTAAAGAATAAGCCCTTTGAATAGCTAATCCAATTGGTGAAACGAGAACAATTCCCACTCCAGCAATAAGGGTACCTCCAGGTCTAATTCTAGAAGCTCCATCGAAGAACAACCGCCAAGTAGGAAACTCTTCTGAAATCATATTTGATTCCAATGTTTCGTCTGGAATCTCATCATAGAGTTTAGATGTTTTCGGGACAGGATGAGCTGCTAAGAAATCGGCAAGTGCTTGACCTTTTACAGACTTTTGATGAATATAAACCATATCATATTGCGCTAATAATATGGTCCATGTGGCTAGCCTGGAATTGAGTGTACTTGACTTTTTTATTAAGACCCGAAGAGGATTAACTCAGGATATGACATGAATAGTTTGGCCTATGATGTAATGTCTTGTCTTCTGAACGACAAACATTAAGGCTAAATATACTTTCTCCACCGGACTATAACGGTGTTCAGCTCCAATCATCGTTCGAGTAAGGTAGTAGATGGCTTGTTCATGACCTTCTTTGTTCTTCTGAGCTAGCAAAGCTCCCAATGAATGGTCCATTGCCCGGACATACATTAAGAAAGGTATTCCTGAGATCGGCAGTACAAGAACAGGCGAACTCGTTAAATACCGCTTTATGTCATCAAAAGCTCGTTGGCATTCTTCCGTCCAAACGAAAGATACACCTTTCTTCATTAACTGAATAAGTGGTCTGCAACGTCCAGATAAATTCGAAATGAACTGCCTGATGTACGCAAGTCAACTTTGGAATCCTCGTAGCTCTTTTAGGTTGCGTGGAGGACGTATCTCTTGAATGGCTTTGATCTTCTCGGGATCAACGTGTATACCCTTAGAGGTAATGACGAAGCCGAGAAATTTGCACTAGAGACACCCAAGAAAGACTTGGTCGGGTTCATTTTGAGTTGATGCTGGCGCATTTGATTGAAGATAGTTCTTAAATCTTGAATGTGATCTTCCTTGAGACGACTTTTGACAGCAATATTGTCAACATAGCATTCGACAATCTTTCGCAGATGATCTCAAAAGATAGTACTCATAGCCCGCTGGTAAGTTGCACCTGTATTTTTAAGACCAAATGGCATGACTGTATAATAGTACACTCCACGAGGAGTACGAAACTGTTTGCCATTAAAATCTTTTGATTACAAATTCAATTACAAACTGAACAGTGTTACAATGTAGGACTTAGATGTAGTCCTAGGGGTACACTTTTGTTTATCTGGGTCCCTGTGTCGATGGAGCGAGTGGTAATGCGTTAACTTCATTGACGATCTGACGACGGTTCTCGGTTCTCTGAAGGTCTGAGTTGCTCTGGGTACTGGAGCTTGCAGATGGGAAGAAGACGTTGAGTGTCTTTTCCAATCTGTGGGAGTAAACTCTGATGCTTTGGTTGAATGTGCGTCTTGATCTCTGATCGTCTGTGTCCGTGTGTGAGAGGGAATGATCCTTCTATTTATAAGCAGCAGGTTGGCTGCTCATGTCATGACCCGCACCCGCTTTTCGGATACGAGCGCGTGAGCAAGCCAGCTACGTATCGAACGGACTCCAGCCCGACTCGAATACGTAAACGCTGTCAAGGTTATGGTATACTACCAAATCATGGCAAACAACTCTAAATCTCAATCCACAATAAGATAATAAACATAAATGAACACTATGGGACGTGGTCTGCAGCCCACTAGCATAAATGTTCGATAAGACTCTAAAAGAAATAACAAGAGTCTACAACTGAAACAAGAAACAGGATATCTCATGATAAGTAATGAAAAGCACGAGCGGATAATAATGTAACGTCCCAGTCCCAAAATACGTAGGACTAGAACGTAATCATGCCAGCTGTATACATACGAAGTATATAGACCCTCGTATATATACATAAGCTGTAAAATGCAGTAACCAAGGTACTAAATCTCATCCACAAGATAAATAATAATATAAAAGTAACTTTGAATTTGTCATGTATACAATCGTTGGGCGGAGACAAGGTCCACTACCAACCAAATTAAATATGGGAAAATATACAAGGAAAGAATTTTAGCAAGCGAGAGCAATGGCGAGTCCAAGAGTAATCACCACGAAGGAAGGAATGGCCTTAACTAGAGCACCTGCAAGAAATCACGGAGCACAAACCTGACGAGATAACCAGGTCCTCAGAGGGACGTAACAAGATACATAAACATGCCATATAAATACTGAATATAAAATATGTCACAATCAAAGAAAGTGATAAGACATAAATAAGGTACTCTAACCGTACTAAAGTGAACATGCAGTTAAGAACAAACCTTTCGTTGCATGAGCCCTGGCTGTAATTGGATCTGGTATAGTCCCCACTTGGACACCAGTGACCGAGAGCATGACGTTGAAAAACGACAGTGGCCAACCTGAGAGGCTCATACCCGTATCTCCAGTGGAGCTTCCGGGTTATAAAGGAAGTGCAATAGAAGCCCATACGACAAGGAAATGTTCTCCCCACCCAATGTACCTGTCAAGTCGCATCCACGACCATGTATCTCTACTAACTGCTAAGTCCCCTAATACGCCTCTATTAGCAGTTAGCCCTAACGCATGCACATGGGGGATCAGCCCACACACAAGAACCTCTATATGCTACTCATCTCACACATCCTCGTGGTACAACGGTGTCAAGGTATATGCAATACACTACACGGTAGTCTCTTAACTCTAAGTCCATATGCAATCAAGGGATAATAACAAAGTATATCTAATATCACTGTGCAGACAATAATCAAGAACTCTAAGAACTGGAAATAAAGAACAGTGATATGTAATAAAATGCAACTGAATATAAACAGTATAATGGCAAGGTATCTTGCCTGTGGGTGGTGCGAGAAGCAGCAAATTCCAACAATCAGAATCGTCAACACGAAAGTCAAAATCCACAAGAAGCTCCGGATGCTGAAACAAATATCACGAACGAGTTTGGAATATAAGATATACCTAGGAAACGCCTGTCCAAAAGTCAATTTCTGGAACAGGAGCAAAATCGAAATTTCGGATCAAAACGATGTCCGCCGTTGGACCCGCTTTGCACCGAAATGCGTGCCAGAACCTACGGTCTCTAAATTAGTCAAACTACATGTCTACAGATTTGTTTTGATGAGACGAACCCAACGGTATGTCCAATTTTGGATTCCGGTGGGCTGTGCACAAAATCGTCCGTTGAGTGGGATTGTGGGCCCGCCAAAATAGCGTCCCGATCAACGGTCTCAGAATCGGACCAAACTTGGCTCACAGGACCAGAAAAATATTTTGAGTCCAATGGTGCAAGTTTCATCGCGATATGATGAGTGTGCACAAAGTAATTGAGAAATTTCGAAAAGTCCGATACGGAAAAATTTGACGGATACGGGTCAAATTCGTCGCGCACACGCAACCAATTTGAATTCCGTCAAAGTCCGCACGTCCACAAAGTCGATACGGACCTTTCGGTACTCTCGGTTTGCGACGGAGTCGCCCGGTTTGTCGGGACGTACCTCGTACGGGGTGTTTTTCCACTTTTTGAAAACATAATTTACAATTTTTCGGAAAACTTTAACAACGTGTAACTTTCTACATACTAGATGTAAAGTGAATCAATAAGGTGCGTTACAATCTCGGTTAGGTTATCTTTGACTGTCTTCAATTAGTTTTTATGAAAGTTTAATGGACAGCGAAAAAAGTGGCCGACAAGTTGGTGTTTCAAAACAGTTTTTAATATTCAGAAAAGTGAGTTTTTATCCAACTTCGTCTCGATTTTTCGAGGAAGTTGGATGGCCATGTCAAAATCCACCTGGGGGATCTCGAAGAGGGTCATATGGGTTTTCTACACGAATTTACGGATCTAAAAACGGATTTAAAATGAGGGAGATATCGGTCGGGGAAGTGGGATACCTTAAAGTGGGAATCTATTGTTGTTGTTGTCGCGACGACCGGGAGGTGGGGATGTTGTCGCTCCGGCGAGATTGGTACGCACGCCGAGGAGAGGGAGGATGATGGAGGAGGAGAATCGGATTTTAGGGTTTGGATTGAAGTGTGACGGCGGTGTTGTAGTTGTTGTCGAAGTGGTTGTTTCGGTTTGCCAAAGTAAAAAATAATGCTCGGCCTCCCTTTCATTTGGTGCTGGTGTTGATAAATTGGTGGGGGTCGGCCCCACTTGGGCGCGCAAGGAATGGCTGCTGTTGTTGTTTCATTTAATGGTGTGGGTTAGGTTTATGAAACATGTATATATATATATAATACATATATATTAATAGATATGTTTGTAAGCAAAAAAGGGAGGGGAAAGAGTGGACCTAATGTTGCTGCTACTCCTATTG
Source organism: Iris pallida (assembly GCA_029216955.1). Lineage (NCBI taxonomy): Eukaryota > Viridiplantae > Streptophyta > Magnoliopsida > Asparagales > Iridaceae > Iris > Iris pallida. Next base: position 6,350,474 of record JANAVB010022999.1, read on the forward strand.
TTGCTCAGGGGCGCACGAACTAGCTTGCTGGTGCTTGCTATGGGTGGTCGGGTGGTGGTGGGGCCGACCACCCACCCCCTTATTCTTTTTTTTTTCTTTTCTAATACTACTTTATCTAAATACTTTAATACTTATAACTATTTATATATATATATATATATATATATTATATATATATATATATATATATATATATATATATATATATATATATATATATATATATATATCCATAAAATCTATTTAAATCTATTTAAATCCAGATATTTAATTTAAATATTATCTAACCAAATATTGAATATATATTCAAATATATCTACATGTACATATAAATTCAATTCACAATAAATCCACTCAAAGTAATAATAATATTTAAATAGAAAAACATGTTGATTAAATCTTTACAAAATAAATTTAATAATACTAAATTAATAAAAATTGTTCCAATGGTGAACTGTACCACACACCCTTATCCGGGTTCAGGAACATGTACACTCTTGTAAAATATTATTTAAAAATAAATATAACCATAAATTGTACAAATTAAATTTGAAGTCTAATAAAATAATAATAAATAATTTTAATAAAAATAGGGGTTTTACATCCTACCCAACTTACAAGAATTTCGTCCTCGAAATTTAGGATTAATAGGGTAGATAGGGTTGAGGGATAGGAAGAGTTCGTCAATACCAAAATGCAATTAAATTTGGTGGAGGCGATAAAACGACGTTCAACACCACTATGCAGTAGAAAATTGTGGAGTTGATATATACAAAAATATATCATGGTTATGGAATTGAATAAGGATCGCTAGTGAAGGTAACAAACTTTTGAATATTCAATTTAGAAGAACAGCAAGGAAGTGAGTAGACCAAAGAAAATAATTTAGACATTTGGGAGATGTAGTTCCTAGAGAGAAACTGGAGACTGATCGCCTCGATTGAGAGTTTGATTTAAGTGAATGATTAGAATCATTCTCGAGTGCTCAAGAACATTTGGAAGGGCATGATAATAATTCTAGGGTTGAGAAATGAGGAGTAGTTAAAGGCGAGGATATAGCCACATGAGTCGGTTGGTGGCTATCTACATTTGTGTATAATTAACCGATTGAGCAATCAAAGATGATACCTTGAGTCTATCTAGCAAGTATAGTGTCTTGTCTTTCCAAAATAAGTGAAAGACAAGAACAACAAAGGTTTCAAAGACAGTGTTATATATTGAGTACAAATTGCGGGGTTCATAGGCGACAAAAAAAATTCAAACGAGAATTGCCAAGGCTGTCGCGGATGTGACTCTAAGGCAAGTTTTACTATGTCTCCATCCGCATAGAATAATATGTGATAAGCGAACCAAATTGCAATAGGTTTATCAGACCATCATGCACCGGTTCTGATTAGACAATATGTTAGTGGGTGCACCCAATAAAATATGTCATGATCAAGCTCGATGAAAGATAAGCTTGCAAAACTAAAGCTAAATTAGCAGCATGAGATAGTCAAAATATGAGCAAGGGAGGTACTGATGAAGAAAATTAAATAGTCCAAGTTCTTTTAAAATCGAGTCTTGCCCGAAGTGTGGGCCTATACAGTTGTCCTAGTGTTTCTTCCTTTATGGCTTGGTAGACTAGATAAGGTAGGGTCCTCTAAATTTATAGTTTAAGTGAACTTACCAATATGGTTCACAAGAAAAAAGTTTGTTATGTTGTGAGGTATTCTACCCAACTTACAAGATTAAACTAGTAGTGTGATGGGACAATGGTCAAGCAATCACGGTAAGGCACAAGGTTCAACATTAAGGGATTTAGTATAACACAATCACATATCGGGTTGAAAGAATTTAGTCGAGGTTGAATCCCTATCCGTGGTCGAAAATATATCGGTATCATGGTAAAGATTATAGTTTGGCCATTTTGACCATAAGGTCATATCAAGAAAATAGTGTACAAGGAGACGTGTTTTAGTGGGACATGTTATATCTACATGAAGGTGGTCTTGTCTAGGTCTTACACATGAAATTTGTTGGCTGGAAAAGTCTAGAGTTATGCATCCAAATATCCAAGTCACGGTAAGGGACGCCAAAAGATCTAAAATAGAAAGTGGAAGTTCACGAGATGATAATTAATGCCCAAAAAGAAGATCAAGTTAAAGCATGAAATAAATTTAATTAAAGAATCCATAAAATAATAATTTAGGGGCACAGTTCTAGTGAGAAGATAGTATCCTAAATGAATACAGTTAAGGAACAATTAAATCATTAATCAAATTGCAAATGGGTTAGAGGGTCCAATTAAAAGATCTAGAATTAAAGGAACGTCGAGTAAGCCGAGGTGGAAACACAGTCACATAGCTGGGTAGATGACTAACAATACTTGTGTATATACTACTATCATGGTCATGGGTGACATGGCAATTAGTGTGGAATACTCAGTAGGATTATCTTGGGGCCTACCATTAAAATTTAACTCAAGTATCCTCCAAAAGTTTCAAAAATAAACCACAAAAAATTTGTATTCACTCTAAGCCGTTCGATTTCATCATAATTTTTTTTTAAATCACTTTCATAAATCTCAAAGGAAATTTTATCACGTTACTGCTAACATCGTTTAAATTTATCTATTTAATTCAAGAGTTCATAATTTACGAATCCATAAAATTTCACAATCAATCAAAAATTTAACACTCTGAAATTTTCAAATAACTCATAAAAACTCTTAGCATATTAAAAGCAATCTCAAAACTTAAGCTCAATGCTCTCATCAATTTTAACTTCTATTTATGCTATGTTATTCCAACAAACTCACAACTTTTAAATGGTAACTTCCTTTAATCAATAAAAATAACTTTTCATCACATCCTTCGAAATTCTTCAAAAAATTTAATATTAGCAATCCCACATTAAACTAAATTTTCAAATAATCTTATCAGTCAAAATCTCTTCTTCGTTTTTTTTACCAAAAATCTAAATAGATTTTTTTTTAAATCCTCATTCATAGGACACAATTTAAAATAAGGAAAAATTCTCAAAAATCGTTTTCATAACTTTCAAATATTTAAACCAAAAATTTGCCATAATTATTTTCACTTAAAATTTAAAATTTACTAGACACAAAATTTCAAGTTGTATGATTTAAATTTAAATAATATATACTGCCACATTTAAAATCTAAGATCATTTTCAATCCAAATTTATAACTGTTCAAATGCATATAACGATAATCCAATAAATTATAAACATCAAAACTCAAAAAAAATCAAATAATTTTATATTTGTTCAAAGATGTATATCTATCACCCAAAACTCATAATTATCATAACTCGAAAAACAAATCAATTTTATACTTGTGCAAGGATGTACAACTATAACCCAATAAATTATAAATATCAAATCTTGAAAATCAATCAATTTCTTAAACCAAGTATAAAATCTATAAATCCTCTGGTGTTTACTATTTAGAAATCTTAAGGTAAAAACTTTCTGTGGTAATATCCTACTTTACCAATTACTAATCATTAAATCACACTAAAAAGCCTTTTTAACTCAATTAGAGTCTTGAATGTATTCCAATTGCCAATATAACCATTCTAGCCATGTGTTTGTCCTATGAGCATATACTAATGTAGTCATCTTCCTAGTTGACACTAAGCACGAAAATAAGAATCAATGGTAGAAAGGAATCAAGCAAGATGCAGTTCAAGGAGGTCGAACAAGAGTTCAAAATTTGAAGTCAAGGGAAGAGGTCAAGCTGTATGGATGAGATTCCTAGATTCTAATCCTATGTTGCAGGCTCACATCGGTACAGTTATGTAACCGACGTGACAAACTTGACCTGCATGGGCCACCACAAAAACATGTAACGCCCCAGTCCCAAAATACGTAGGAATAGAACGCAATCATGCCAGCTGTATACATACGAAGTATATAGACCCTCGTATATATACATAAGCTGTAAAATGCAGTAACCAAGGTACTAAATCTCATCCACAAGATAAATAATGATATAAAAGTAACTTTGAATTTGTCATGTATACAATCGTTGGGCGGAGACAAGGTCCACTACCAACCAAATTAAATATGGAAAAATATACAAGGAAAGAATTTTAGCAAGCGAGAGCAATGGCGAGTCCAAGAGTAATCACCACGAAGGAAGAAATGGCCTTAACTAGAGCACCTGCAAGAAATCACGGAGTACACACCTGGCGAGATAACCAGGTCCTCAGAGGGACGTAACAAGATACATAAACATGCCATATAAATACTGAATATAAAATATGTCACAATCAAAGAAAGTGACAAGACATAAATAAGGTACTCTAACCGTACTAAAGTGAACATGCAGTTAAGAACAAACCTTTTATTGCATGAGCCCTGGCTGTAATGGGATCTGGTATAGTCCCCACTTGGGCACCAGTGACCGAGAGCATGACGTTGAAAAACGATAGTGGCCAACCTGAGAGGCTCATACCCGTATCTCCAGTGGAGCTTCCGGGTTATAAGGGAAGTGCAATAGAAGCCCATACGACAAGGAAATGTTCTTTCTACCCAATGTACCTGTCAAGTCACATCCACGACCATGTATCTCTACTAACTGCTAAGTCCCCTAATACGCCTCTATTAGCAGTTAGCCCTAACGCATGCACATAGGGGATCAGCCCACACACAAGAACCTCTACATGCTACTCATCTCACACATCCTCGTGGTACAACGGTGTCAAGGTATATGCAATACACTATACGGTAGTCTCTTAACTCTAAGTCCATATGCAATCAAGGGATAATAACAAAGTATATCTAATATCATTGTGCAGACAATAATCAAGAACTGTAAGAACTGGAAATAAAGAACAGTGATATGTAATAAAATGCAACTGAATATAAACAGTATAATAGCAAGGTATCTTGCCTGTGGGTGGTGCGAGAAGCAGCAAATTCCAACAATCAGAATCGTCAACACGAAAGTCAAAATCCACAAGAAGCTCCGGATGCTGAAACAAATATTACGAACGAGTTTGGAATATAAGATATACCTAGGAAACGTATGTCCAAAAGTCAATTTCTGGAACAGGAGCAAAATCGAAATTTCGGATCAAAACGATGTCCGCCGTTGGACCCGCTTTGCACCGAAATGCGTGCCAGAACCTACGGTCTCTAAATTAGTCAAACTACATGTCTACAGATTTGTTTTGATAAAACGAACCCAACGGTATGTCCAATTTTGGATTTCGGTGGGCTGTGCACAAAATCGCCCGTTGAGTGGGATTGTGGGCCCGCCAAAATAGTGTCCCGATCAACGGTCTCAGAATCAGACCAAACTTGGCTCACAGGACCAGAAAAATAATTTGAGTCCAATGGCGCAAGTTTCATCGCGATATGATGAGTGTGCACAAAGTAATTGAGAAATTTCGAAAAGTCCGATACGGAAAAATTTGACGGATACGGGTCAAATTCGTCGCGCACACGCAACCAATTTGAATTCCGTCAAAGCCCGCACGTCCGCAAAGTCGATACGGACCTTTCGGTACTCTCGGTTTGCGACGGGGTCGCCCGGTTTGTCGGGACGTACCTCGTACGGGGTGTTTTTCCACTTTTTGAAAACATAATTTACAATTTTTCGGAAAACTTTAACAACGTGTAACTTTCTACATACTAGATGTAAAGTGAATCCATAAGGTGCGTTATAATCTCGGTTAGGTTGTCTTTGACTGTCTTCAATTAGTTTTTATAAAAGTTAAATGGACAGCGAGAAAAGTGGCCAACAAGTTGGTGTTTCAAAACAGTTTTTAATATTCAGAAAAGTGAGTTTTTCTCCAACTTCGTCTCGATTTTTCGAGGAAGTTGGATGGCCATGTCAAAATCCACCTGGGGGATCTCGAAGAGGGTCATGTGGGCTTTCTACACGAATTTATGGATCTAAAAACGGATTTAAAATGATGAAGATATCGGTCGGGGAAGTGGGATACCTTAAAGTGGGAATCTGTTGTTGTTGTTGTCGCGACGACCGGGAGGCGGGGATGTTGTCACTCCGGCGAGACTGGTACGTACGCCAAGGAGAGGGAGGAGGATGGAGGAGGAGAATCGAATTTTAGGGTTTGGATTGAAGTGTGACGGCGGTGTTGTAGTTGTTGTCGAAGTGGTTGTTTCGGTTTGTCAAAGTAAAAAATAATGCTCGGCCTCCCTTTCATTTGGTGCTGGTGTTGATAAATTGGTGGGGGTCGGCCACACTTAGGCGCGCAAGGAATGGCTGTTGTTGTTGTTTCATTTAATGGTGTGGGTTAGGTTTATGAAACATATATATATATATATATATATATATATATATATATATATATATATATATATATATATATATATATATATATATATATATATATATATATATAATACATATATATTAATAGATATGTTTGTAAGCAAAAAGGGGAGGGGAAAGAGTGGACCTAATGTTGCTGCTACTCCTATTGTTGCTAAGGGGCGCACGAACTAGCTTGCTGGTGCTTGCTATGGGTGGTCGGGTGGTGGTGGGGCCGACCACCCACCCCCTTATTCTTTTTTTTTCTAATACTACTTTATCTAAATACTTTAATACTTATAACTATTTATACGCATATATATATATATATATATATATATATATATATATATATATATATGTATATATATATATATATATATATATATATATATATATATATATATATCCATAAAATCTATTTAAATCTATTTAAATCCAAATATTTAATTTAAATATTATCTAACCAAATATTGAATATATATTCAAATATATCTACATGTACATATAAATTCAATTCACAATAAATCCACTCAAAGTAATAATAATATTTAAATAGAAAAACATGTTGATTAAATCTTTACAAAATAAATTTAATAATACTAAATTAATAAAAATTGCTCCAATAGTGAACTGTACTACACACTCCTTATCCAGGTTCAGGAACATGTACACTCTTCTAAAATATTATTTAAAAATAAATATAACCATAAATTGTACAAATTAAATTTGAATTCTAATAAAATAATAATAAATAATTTTAATAAAAATAGGGGTTTTACAAATAAACACAATGGCGATACCTGAATCCCACAAGCGTATCATTGCCTCCGTAATACCCACATGAATCGTAAATCCTCCGCCATCCAGAACTACTAGCTAACTCCATGCAATCGCTAAACCTGAGAAGATCATCAGGTCCTCAGAGGACATAGCAAGATATATAATATACATACCTATCTAGCAGTTTTATCATGCTCAAGAAATAAACAAGAAAGAACAAGAACAAAACCAATGACTACGAACACGAATACGGACACACGAACACTAGAACAACTACGCATAATGAACTGCCGAATGAACGAAACACGATGATCAATGGAAGAAACCAAACCCTCATCCCGAGTGTGCACTCACTGGTTTGAACTAAACACTAACCCTCGTCCCGAGTGTGGACTCTCTGGTTAGTACTAACCCTCGTCCAGAGTGTGGACTCTCTGGTTAGTTCACGGCAAGGCACCCTCGTCCCGAGTGCGGACTCTCTGGTACAAATACTACATCCTCGTCCCGTGTGTGGACTTTCTGATGTAAACACCCTTGTTCTGAGCGTGGACTCTCTGGTGCAAGTCAATTCAAGTCTACACCCTCGTCCCGAGTGTGGACTCTCTGGTGCAAATACTACATCATCGTCCCGTGTGTGGACTCTCTGATGTAAATAATCGACATCCTAGTCCCGAGTGTGGACTCACGGATGTAAACAGATCAAGGAAAACACCCTCGTCCCGTGTGTGGACTCTATGGTGTCAAGGAAACAATGTCAAGGATTTAGCAGTTCACTACACGCACTCGTTCTATGACATGACTCAAGCAAGGTACTGACGAGAAACTCCAAATGTGAAACACCAGGCCAAAACATGAACGTGGCTATAAACAATAAAAATAACTCCACAGAAAATAACACGAAAAAGCACATGTCCATAAATAATCCAAAAGCTAGAAACTGAAATAAATACATGTAAATAAAACTGTAGAGGGAGGCAAGGTATACTTGCCTGGAGATTGCACGCAAATCCAACAAATATATAGTCAACTGATAAGCCACGAAGTCCAAATCATCACAACTATCTCCGAAAGCTGAAACAGACAATGCCAACAGTCTCAGAATAGTCCAATTAGCTAGGATTGCCTGTTCTTAAGTCCAATTCTGGACACAGGGGCAAAATGGTAATTTCGGGCAAAAATGATGTCCACCGTTGGACCCGCTTTGTACCGAAAATTGTGCCAGAGTCAAAGGTCTCTAAAGTCGTCAAACTACATGTCTACAGATTCGTTTTTTCCGATACGAACCCAACCGTATGTCCAAAGTTGGATTCCGGCGGGCCGTGCACAAAATCACCCGTTGAGTCAGACCGTGGGGCCCGCAAAACGACGTATGATTCAACTGTCTCAGAATCGAACCAAACTTGGCATACAGGACCAGAAAAATGATACGGTCCTGATGGCACAAGTTTCGTCTCGATCTGACGAGCGTGCATAAAGTAATTGAGAAAATTGCAAAGTGCACGATACGGTGAATTTCGACAGATATGCATCAAATTCGTCGCGCACACGCGACCAATTTGAATTCCGCCAAAGCCCACACGACCACGAAACCATTACGCAGCTTTTGATGCGTTCGGTTCACGACCACGTCGTCAGGATTGGCATGACGCACGTCGTGTGGAACAATTTTCTAGTTTTTAAAACAGGTTTTTGGAAAACTTTGGGATTCGATTTCTCGACAAGTAATCGATGAATTCAGATTCCGTAAGAAGGGATTCGAAGCCCTACATGTTGTCTATAAACCTATTCAAAAGGATTTCAAAATCGATCACTGTTTTGCGAGAAATTGGGACTCAAACTGGGGACTCTGGGACAGTCTCTATATTCAGAATTTTGAGATTTTTCTCGATCTTCGGATCGAATTTCCAAAGAATCTGGCGCATGGCGATGGAATCTACTTGAAGGAAAAAATAGAGGATAAGGTTGTCGGATTACCTGCGAAGATGGTTCGACCATTGGTCGACCGAGCGCGACGAGAAGTGATCGCGAATTCGGTCTCCTCGCACTCCTGCTGCTGCCGTTCTCTGTTGTCTCTCAAAAACGCGCGCGCGCGGTCGTCCACCCTGCCGTCGGCGACTCGTGGCCGGCCGTCGGCCACGTAGGGTGGCGCACGCGCAGCCTGGGGTGGTGGCACGGATCGTGGTTTAGGGTTTCAAGCGTTCACAACTTCCTCTCTATTCACGCGATATAGAGTTTGGTTTCTCCTACAGGGAAGATATAGGCTCGGGATGAGGTTTCATGGGTCAGCTGCTAGGAAAGAGGGGTGCGGCTTGGTCTGGATGGGCTTGGGGCTGGGATCAATTGACTGCTGTGCTCAACCAAGGCTCGGTTTGGCCCAATAGCTGTGGGGCTCCTTCTACATAGATACATATAAATACATATATGTATATATATATATATATATATATATATATATATATATATATATATATATATATATATATATATATATATATATATATATACTTGGAATATACATATATGTGTGTATATATCTTTATATATAATGATATATTATATATTCATACACTATGAACCATTATGCAAGCAATTTAAATATTATAAATATTATCCCTAATTGTAATATTGAATTATCAATATATATATATATACTAATATATATAAAAAATGCAGTTAGATCGATATTTGTATATATATATATATATATATATATATATATATATATATATATATATATATATAAAATATATATAAAATATATATATATATAAAAAAAAATATATAAAATATATATATATATATATATATATATATATATATATATATATATATATATATATATATATATATAAAGCCTAATTTTTGTATATCATGAATTACCTTTATATATATACATCCATATACATATTTATTTATCTATACATACACACACATATTTAGCATATTTCTATATATGCATACACGTATAAATATATAAGCCATAGTTAGAGAATAATATAGACAAATGATTAACTTATATTTAATAATGAAAATAATAACATTAATAATAATAATAATAGTCCCAATAATAATTAAAATACTCCAATAGTCGTTTCTGATGGATATAACCCGCACTCTACTTATCTTACTCCAGAAGGTCATACAAATATTGTAAACGCTATTAAAATAATAATAATACATATAATCTACCTATAACAAATATTTAGAAAATAATTGCTATTTCCCAAATATATATATACAAAATATTTGTATTTACCACATATGTCTACAAGGTCGTATTTGGTCCCACTATATGCCTACATGGGCTTGGATTTGACTTGGGCTTATTCTGGGCTGGTTCGGTACAACCTGATTTCCGAAAACTCAATGATATAATTAAATAATAAATAAAAACTTCGGCACGGGTTAAGTCGTAACTTGGCTTGGTTTTCCTAGTTAGGACACTCCTATGTCTCGGCATTCATCTACCATGGCTAAGCACTAGTCAAAGCACGTCACTGCACTATCCGTGCTATGATTCCTAGACGTCTGGTACTTCAAAACTCGACCATAGCTAAAATCATCTACCGTAATAAATAAATAAATAATTAATTCTAAAAATCTAATAATCACTATTTAAATCAAATAAGAAAAATAAAAAATATTTTGAAATTTTCGGGAAGGGGAGCTGCAAATCTACCCACCTAAAAAATAATTTCGTCCTCGAAATTCAAATTCGTAATTATTCATTAAAATTCAAAAGGAAGTCTACTATTATCTAAATCTCCTTAAATTTAACTCCTCAAAAATAGTTTACAACCTTCCCTTAGCAATTTTGGTAACTACGAAATCTCGAGGACTTCTACCCACCTTTGGTCACACTACTCCTCAAAACAAGGTCACTAGAATCTTATTTTCTTCTAACTAGTTACTAACAATTATACCGGCAGATATCTAGGCATACGACATCTATAATCCCTCATATCTATAAGCAACCAAACATTCAATAGTCAAGCAATATTATACTATAATTTAAGAATTTCTGATAAATCCTAGATAGCACGATCGTTCATCACCTCGAAGTAAAAGGGACGAGAATCAATGGTACAGGAAGCAAGGAAGTATAATCGAGAGCAAATATGGAGTTTTCAAGGACGTAGAGAATTTCTAGAAGAGATTTCAAAGCAGAGTGGATTGAGATTTCTAGGGTTTAGTCAAAGTCGCAGGCTCGTATCAGTACAGTTACGTAACCGATACGATATGCTCTGACCTGCATGGGCCACAAAAAAAACTTGTCATGACCCGCGTCCGCTTTTCGGACGCGAGCGCGAGAGCAAGCCAGCTACGTATCGAACGGACTCCAACCCGACTCGAATACGTAAACGCCGTCAAGGCTATGGTATACTGCCAAATCATGGCAAACAACTCTAAATCTCAATCCACAATAAGATAATAAACATGAATGAACACTATGGATCGTGGTCTGCAGCCCACTAGCATAAATGTTCGATAAGACTCTAAAGAAAATAACAAGAGTCTACAACTGAAACAAGAAACAGGATATCTCATGATAAGTAATGAAAAGCACGAGCGGATACTAAACACAATGGCGATACCTGAATCCCACAAGCGTATCATTGCCTCCGTAATACCCACATGAATTATAAATCCTTCGCCATCCAGAACTACTAGCTAACTCCATGCAATCGCTAAACCTGAGGAGATCATCAGGTCCTCAGAGGACATAGCAAGATAGATAATATACATGCCTATCTAGCAATTTTATCATGCTCAAGAAATAAATAAGAAAGAACGAGAACAAAACCAATGACTACGAACATGAATACGGACACACGAACACGAATACTAGAACAACTACGCATAATGAACTGCCGGATGAACGAAACACGATGATCAATGGAAAAAACCAAACCCTCGTCCCGAGTGTGGACTCACTGGTTTGAACTAAACACTAACCCTCGTCCCGAGTGTGGACTCTCTGGTTAGTACTAACCCTCGTCCCGAGTGTGGACTCTTTGGTTAGTTCACGGCAAGGCACCCTCGTTCCGAGTGTGGACTCTCTGGTGCAAATACTACATCCTCGTCCCGTGTGTGGACTCTCTGATGTAAACACCCTCGTCCCGAGCGTGGACTCTCTGGTGCAAGTCAATTCAAGTCTACACCTTCATCCCGAGTGTGGACTCTCTGGTGCAAATACTACATCCTCGTCCCGTGTGTGGACTCTCTGATATAAATAATCGACATCCTAGTCCCGAGTGTGGACTCACGGATGTAAACAGATCAAGGAAAATACCCTCGTCCCGTGTGTGGACTCTCTGGTGTCAAGGAAACAATGTCAAGGATTTAGCAGTTCACTACACGCACTCGTTCTATGACACGACTCAAGTAAGGTACTGACGAGAAACTCTAAATGTGAAACACCAGGCCAAAACATGAACATGGCTATAAACAATAAAAATAACTCCACAGAAAATAACACGAAAATGCACATGTCCATAAATAATCCAAAAGCTGAAAACTGAAATAAATACATGTAAATAAAACTGTAGAGGGAGGTAAGGTATACTTGCCTGGAGGTTGCACGCAAATCCAACAAATATATAGTCAACTGATAAGCTACGAAGTCCAAGTCATCACAACTGTCTCCGAAAGCTGAAACAGACAATGCCAATAGTCTCAGAATAGTCTAATTAGCTAGGATTGCCTGTCCTTAAGTCCAATTCTGGACACAGGGGCAAAATGGTAATTTCGGGCAAAAATGATGTCCGCCGTTGGACCCGCTTTGCACCGAAAATTGTGCCAGAGTCAAAGGTCTCTAAAGTCGTCAAACTACATGTCTACAGATTTCTTTTTCCGATACGAACCCAACCGTATGTCCAAAGTTGGATTTCGGCGGGCCGTGCACAAAATCACCCGTTGAGTCGGACCGTGGGACCCGCAAAACGACGTACGATTCAACTGTCTCAGAATCGGACCAAACTTGGCATACAGGACCAGAAAAATGATACGGTCATGATGGCACAAGTTTCGTCTCGATCTGACAAGCGTGCACAAAGTAATTGAGAAATTTGCAAAGTGCACGATACGGTGAATTTCGACGGATACGCATCAAATTTGTCGCGCACACGCGACCAATTTGAATTCTGCCAAAGCCCACACGTCCACGAAACCATTACGCAGCTTTTGATGCATTCGGTTCACGACCACGTCGTCCGGATTGGCGTGACGCACGTCGTGTGGAACAATTTTCAAGTTTTTAAAACAGGTTTTTGGAAAAGTTTGGGATTCGATTTCTCGACAAGTAATCGATGAATTCAAATTCCGTAAGAAGGGATTCGAAGCCCTACATGTTGTCTATAAACTTATTAAAAAGGATTTCGAAATCGATCACTGTTTTGCAAGAAATCGGGACTCAAACTGGGGACTCTGGGACAGTCTCTATATTCAGAATTTTGAGATTTTTCTCGATCTTCGGATCGAATTTCCGAAGAATCTGGCACATGGCGATGGAATCTACTTGAAGGGAAAAACAGAGGGTAAGGTTGTCGGATTACCTACGAAGACGGTTCGACCATTGGTCGACCGAGCGCAACGAGAAGTGATCGCGAATTCGGTCTCCTCGCACTCCTGCTGCTGCCGTTCTCTGTTGTCTCTCAAACACGCTCGCGCGCGGTCGTCTACCCTGCCGCCGGCGACTCATGGCCGGCTGTCGGCCACGTGGGGTGGCTCACGCGCAGCCTGGGGTGGTGGCACGGATCGTGGTTTAGGGTTTCGAGCGTTCACAACTTCCTCTCTGTTCGTGCTATATAGAGTTTGGTTTCTCCTACAGGGAAGATATGGGCTCGTGATGAGGTTTCATGGGTCAGCTGCTAGGAAAGAGGGGTGCGGCTTGGTCTGGATGGGCTTGGGGCTGGGATCAATTGACTGCTGTGCTCAACCAAGGCTCGGTTTGGCCCAATAGCTGTGGGGCTCCTTCTACATAGATACATATAAATACGTTTATGTATATATATATATATATATATATATATATATATATATATATATATATATATATATATATATATATATATCAATACTTGTTATATACATATATGTGTGTATATATATTTATATATAATGATATATTATATATTCATACACTATGAACCATTATGCAAGCAATTTAAATATTATAAATATTATCCCTAATTGCAATATTGAATTATCAATATATATATACTAATATATATACAAAATGCAGTTAGATCGATATATATATATTTTTAGATCGATATATATATATATATATATATATATATATATATATATATATATATATATATATATATATATATATATATATATATATATCATTTTATATATATATATATATATATATCATTATATATATATAATATATCATTATATATATATATATATATAAAATGATATATATATATATATATATATATATATATATATATATATATATATATATATATATAAAATGATATATATATAATATATATATATATATATATATATATATATATATATATATATATATATATATATATATATATATATATATATATATATTTTTTTTTTTATATATATATATATATATATATATATATATATATAATGATATATTATATATTCATACACTATGAACCATTATGCAAGCAATTTAAATATTATAAATATTATCCCTAATTGCAATATTGAATTATCAATATATATATATACTAATATATATACAAAATGCAGTTAGATCGATATTTGTATATATATATATATATATATATATATATATATATATATATATATATATATATATATATATATATATATATATATATATAAATATATAAAGCCTAATTTTTGTATATCATGAATTACCTTTATATATATACAGCCATATACATATTTATTTATCTATACATACACACACATATTTAGCATATTTCTATATATGCATACACGTATAAATATATAAGCCATAGTTAGAGAATAATATAGACAAATGATTAACTTATATTTAATAACGAAAATATTAACATTAATAATAATAATAATAGTCCTAATAATAATTAAAATACTCCAATAGTCATTTCTGATGGATATATCCTGCACTCTACTTATCTTACTCCAGAAGGTCATACAAAAATTGTAAACGCTATTAAAATAATAATAATACATATAATCTACCTATAACAAATATTTAGAAAATAATTTATATTTCCCAAATATATATATACAAAATATTTGTATTTACCACATATGTCTACAAGGTCGTATTTGGTCCCACTATATGCCTACATGGGCTTGGATTTGACTTGGGCTTATTCTGGGCTGGTTCGGTACAACCTGATTTCCGAAAACTCAATGATATAATTAAATAATAAATAAAAACTTCGGTACGGGTTAAGTCACAACTTGGCTTGGTTTTCCTAGTTAGGACACTCCTATGTCTCGGCATTCCTCTACCATGGCTAAACACTAGTCAAAGCACGTCACTACACTATCCGTGCTATGATTCCTAGACGTCTGGTACTTCAAAACTCGACCATGGCTAAAATCATCTATCGTAATAAATAACTAAATAATTAATTCTAAAAATCTAATAATCACTATTTAAATCAAATAAGAAAAGTAAAAAAATATTTTAAAATTTTCGGAAAGGGAAGCTATAGCTCATACGTACGTATGTAGGGTGCGCCTGTTTGTGGGGATGCCACGTGGTGATTGCTGATGGAGGCGTATGGGCGGCACGCTCTGATTAAGGAGTTGATCCCTTCTTGTTGCATTTGTGGGCTGCGGCAGAGCTGACACGTAGCAATGGAGATGATCTTTCGGTTGCTGAGATCTTGGGTGGTTGGCACCCCTTCATCGGCTGATCTGAGTCAAAAGACACATGGCGCATATCCGTAGCTCAAAGATCTCATATTTGGCGAAGAGTAATCTGATAGGATGTGCCTAGGATTGGGCACATGAGTAGACTTTGGCTTGTAACCTTTAGGAGTCACGAACCAGTCTGGGCACATGGCTTTTGAGGTGTATGCGGGGCTTTAGTAGTGACTTGACCTCTGTCTTTAGGGATCAGAGAAAAGTCTGGGGCACATGGCTTTTGAGGTGCATGCAGAGATTTGGGCGCATGGCTGCGGAGGCGCATGCAAAATGGTTGGGCGGCCACATGACTTGTAGCCGTCGGAGGAAAGTAATGATCATGCTGATGTCAGCGACGCTTCGTCTTCTAAAAAAGTTGCTAACTGTCCAGTCCTCGGGGGACGTGCTGCCAATTCTATCATTTGAGCATTAATGGCTTGATGAATGATGAGCCAAAATGGTTGCATGGGTCCATGTTGATTAGGACGCACTGATCTGTGCTTTATTGGGTGCATCCATACGGAGCACTTTGGAACCGACGGGCGCGTCTGTACGATACGCGGTGTCTGACCGGCACATCTTTTTGTATGACGTGCTTTTATTGGTCCGACTGTTGCGTTCTTCGAGTGCTTTAAATAGTCATTTTTGACTTGGCCGAATTCGAAGCGTCAGGTTCATCACCATAAATACAAATTCATTGTACGGGATTCGGAGAGCCTGTCACTTGGCGCATGGGTTTGATTTGCCCGGCCTATAAATAGTGGCAAGGAGAGAGTTTGCTTCTCGTTCTCTCACGTCCTCCCGAAATGAACATGTTTGCTCGAGCACATTCGGTTGACGAGATGCTCTCGAGGGTGAAGATACGATGACTTGTCTTCGTTCATGCACTTGAAGGTGATTGTTACATCCAAAAGTCGGTGTCGAGGGCTTCTGAGGCAGACGTAAGGTACCTGTTGCATCCAAAGATCGGGATGCTCGAGCCTCGTCTCCGTTATGTTGGAAGAGCCACAGATCAAAATTGTGGTGCCCCGATCATCTTTTTTGGACTTTGGAGAGCTCCTCCTCCTGCTAGAGTGGATGTTGCCCATTCTGGTTGTGTTGAAAGCCTCCGTTTGCCGCGGATCGATTGTGATGATCTCCTCTTCATTTGGAGAGCTCTTCCTCCCGCTAGGGTGGGGTTGATCGCCCGCCCTTGTTTTGTTCAATAAATGCTTCATTAGTCGAAGCACTCGATCGGGTCAAAGTGTAGCGCATATGCTGAGACTTCATGATGCGCATGACTGAGATGCTGAAGGGATGCACATAACTGAGCTGCTGAAGGGATTCACATAACTGAGCTGCTGAAGAGATGCGCCCGTTTGAGAGCGCATGGCGGTTGCTGCGCCTAGCTGTAGACTTAGGGTCTTTTTTTGTAGAAATTCTTCTTTATAAAGCCCTTTTTAGACATGTAATAGACTTTTGTATAAAATAAAAAAAATCTTCTTTCGATGTCTATGCTTTTGCTATTTGCTGTGCCAAGTACTTCATCTGAGCTCCATGGCGCATACAATGTTAGGCGCATAGGATTTCTAGTCCTGAAATTCCAGGCTTCTATAGGACCCCCTTCAAAGTTTTCAAAACTTTTCGTCAAGTTTTGGAATACTTTGAATAAGAAGCATAGTGGTGTCTTCTCTGGGGCACATGACTATCCGGGGCGCATGACTGTTCTGGGGCGCATGCTCCTCTTAGTTTTAAATGCCAAATGATAGCGCTTCGGGATAAATAAAAAGATTAATGATGATCTTTTGGATCACTACAAAAAAAGTGTCTTTCTGGGACGCCAACAAATCCGTCTTTAAAAGGCCTAAGTCAGTCCTAAATCGTAATTTGGGACAAATTTTAGGACGGTATTCGATGGTGCTATTAGGGTGGCGTGGCAAAAAGTTTTAGGACGAAAAAAGCCGTCCTAATTTGGTTTTAGGGTCGAAAAACCTAACCGTACCAAAAGAGGTTGAATTATTATATGTTTATGACGGTTTACTAGACTGTCCCAAAATATAAGAGTTTGTGACGAATAACATTCGTCCTAAAAGTTATTGCCTGCGTCACAAAAGGATGTAGTTTATATCTAGGACAATTGTATAACCGTCCCAAAAGTTTAAAATTATTGTTTGCATTTTCCACCTATAAAACTTACAATTTAAATACATAAATAACAAAGTTCAGATGATCATGGCCGCGCGCCGTTGTTGAGCTTGTCCTCAAACATATCTCCAGGAGTCGGAGCTCCCGTACAAAAAAAGCTTAACGTAAAGTATTCTTTACTATCATTTACAAAATAAAAAAAACATATTACACTAATTAGAAGACAACAAAATCCATATATAACTATAATGTTCAATTGGTAAACAACAACAAAAAGCTTAACATTAAGCATCATTTACCATAATTTACAAAATAAATCCAAAACACAATACATCATCCACACCATCACTTACAAAATGAACCCAACACCATCTCTACCACTACTTACAAAATGAACCAAAAACATTAAACATGACACCATGTTTATGAATCATCTATTTAACTTTCACAAAATTATCCCAAAATATTTTCCCCATAAGAGTCGTCGTCCATCATTTAAGTAAATCCAGAATGCTTTTGAAGGACCTACAAATGAAATTAAGACATGCCAATATATTAGCAAGGACTTGCTAACTGTACAAACCAGTAAAAAAGAAAGAGAAGAAATTCCAAACTGTACATACCAATTTGTACAGCTTTTCAATTAGATAGCTCGCAAAGTGTCGAAGCAGTGACCATAAGACCCAGTATCCTGAAGATGCTCCACGTTAGTATTCTTGACAACACAACAACTCATTTTCCAGAAGTAGGACCTTGATTACTTGACGAGTGTGCTTATGAGCAGTATGAATCATCCAATGAGATGATTTGCTTGTTTGACATGTATGTGAGTAGGTAGGTATATACATATAGTGATCTTGAGATTAGGCTATTAAAGTATTCATCAGAGTCGAGACAATAAGAAAGCCAAACAGAAGAGAAATAGTCTTATTTTTTGTGCATGAAACATGCACTACACTATACCTTCTATGGGATCTACCAAGGCCATTATGTTTCTACAACAAATACACAAGAAGATTTTAGTTTCACATTGAACTAAATTACATATAATATTACCTGCTTACAATATTTTTATAATAACAAATACCAAATCCACGATCATATCTTCTCTCTCGGTATTAAAAAGCATAACACTCATATCCTTCACATTGCTTAAGGGAGCTTAAATCATTATGCTTTTCTAAATAATGCATACATTGGATTTTAGTATCAAAATACTACGATCCAGACACTGATCCTGACTTCCAGTCAGAACCATGCTTGAATCTACATTCTGGAAGTTTCCTGGCATTAGCCAACTTTCTATTATATGTTATGATTTGAAATATACTGGCAATGCGAAGTTATGATTTTTCTCTTTGTATTTTTACAAAGGAAACTCAATGAAGCCTGTGGCTGGACTGCCACAATAGAAGGCTAGCACAGTTCTTAAGTGGCTCCAGTTAAATAAATGCATGCATGGAAAAGTAAAGATGGGGGCAAAATGTCTAATCGTGAATATATGAGTGGATGAGCGAGTATGCACACATGCATATAGATATCAAGTAACATAGTCCTGCAAAGGACAGTAAAAATAAAAGGACTAATTGTAACATGTCCGTATATATAAGAAATGACTCCCTTAAATCAAACTCCCACATCAATTTCTTGTTCTCCGTGGGAAATGGAAGAATACAATACACAATAAATGTTGATATAATTGTCTGAATTCACTAGAAGTGCTAGATATAAATGATTCACAGAACTTACCTTTCCTTCAGAAGCCATTGCCCCAATCTCCTCATTTTCCTCTTGTAAAGTTCTACACTTGGCCATTAACTTCTTCCCTATTCTGCTATTTGCATTAAAATTGATAGCTGCAACATTGTCTTGTAGCTCTCTTATTTTCTTATCTATCTCTTCAACCAGATTCTAGCATGTGAGGGAAAATATAAACATGACAAATAAGAATAATATTGGCACAAGTCAATATCAACTACCTTTATATTTCTGATTAAAAGAACATATTTTCAACACAAAGCATGTAGAATACCTTCAGGATCACAGAAGAAATGAAAAAGTTTGACAAAAAAAGACTTGAATAAAATCATGAGTAGAAATATACAACACCAAATTAACAAATAATGACTACATATATCAGCATTTTGATTTAATTTGCACCAAAAGTAGAAAGTGTCAACCTTGTGCTTTCAGTGACTTACTTTATACAAGGTTAGAAATATACAAGGTTGTGCTCTTATGCTTTCCTCTTTAGAAAGATTGTAATCTTTTACGATGATGTCTGCTTGTCGTGACTTACTTTTATGCTACAACTTGTACAGATTTGTTTAATCTATATGAGTTACTTAAAGTAAATATTGACATAGAATCATCCAGTGAACAGCATAATGCGTGCAACTAGATTTTGTAACTGACATTGAAGAGTTAATTTTTAACCATATCAAAATCTGGAAACTTGTTACAATGAGAAATTGGATTTTAGATCAAGCACATTGCATTGGCTAGGAGGATTTATCACATGTATTTCTAAGTGCATAAAGTTAGTATAGGCTGAAGGAATCACGAAACTGGTGATATAGAAATGCAAGCATCAAACTAAGAGGAAGAACTGAGAAAATACTTTTATTAGTCAGCACTCAATGTACAGTTATGTTTCCTTAAAGAGAAGTAATCTAGATAGTTGCACATTTTATTAGAGCCAGTGTAAATTTAATGCCCTTTCCGCAGGAAAGATAAACCTGCTTTTGTGGGTTTCTTTGTATCTAAGTGCACGAATGGGAATCCAGAAGGTATTGCCAAAAAGCCCACACATACAACCTCCCTCTGTAGTGCGATGAGTTAGCAGAATTTTCTTGGTTTATTGTAAGCATTTCCTATGGTCGCAATCCCTAATCTTATAACAAATAGTGAGGCAAAGGAACTTGTAGAGGACAGACCGAAGGGAACATGTAACATGCTATTAGTTACTTACTTGCATGCATGAGTTGACAGGTTGACCATCAGTTACCAACTATGTTGCACAAATACAGGTAAGGACACAATATGGATAGATGATAACAAGCTTGGTATGTCTAGTTGAAACTTACATATTTTCTCACTCAGAGTAAGAGTTGATAATGACTTGAGACATCAAAAGTTTTAATAACTTTATGTTTCTATTTACCTACTACACATCCCAAACTAGTACTCTTGAGGCCCATGCCTCACCGTCTTTAGGCCCGCCTAGGCCTTTCATGACTTTACTGTCTCGTGCAGCGTTAAAAAACTTGGGAGTCGCGAATGAAATATAACTGTTGGTTTGTAGTCTCTATGTCATATGATACATACACGATATTGATACGGAGTCTATGCAGGAGCATAACCTACCAACTAACAAGTTTCATAGTTAGACCCTTGCTCATAGCCTTCACTTCTACGTAACATTAATGCATAGAAGATTGAGTCCAATGAATAGCTAGTTCTGAGGAATTTGCTTATACTTACGTGGAGCTTTCTCGATGTTGATTTGTGCTTCATATGATACGTGGAGGTTTCTTGATGTTGATTTGTGCTCCATATATGAGTATCTATGGGAAAAGACTAGGGGTAAGATAATCAATTGACTCTCAGGGAAGCAACAAAATTTGTGATTGTTCGCTTAGGTGCATTGGCAGTCTTAAGCACTAGGTAATTTAGAAAGGGGGGAGAGATTTACTTTGGGAGACATTGTGATTGTTCGCTTAGGTGCATTTTGATTTCACAAAATTAGCATCCAAAACATGAACCTTGGATCCTTATCAAGAAACTTTGACAATCATATCATATACAAGATCACTATAAAACCACTAACTTAATAATAGAGCGTCTACACATAAATCGCCATCAAATCCATGTTTTCATACCAAATACAGATCAAATACGACATGCGAGTACCGATAGACAAATACCTATTAAAAATCATGAAACTATGAAAATATTCATATAAATCACCATCAAATCTCTTTAAACTAGATATCTCTTTAAACGAGATTATGTTAGCATACCTTCAAAATGTCTTTCTATAACTTGAAATAATTGATAAGAGGGGAATGAAAAATATGGCCCAAAATTATACTTACCCTAAAAATGGGGAGAATGAAAAAGTGTTATGGCTTCAACTTTAGAAAGGGGGGAGAGATTTACTTTCACAGAGAGAGAGAGAGAGAGAGAGAGAGAGAGGTGCTCGGAGCCGGGAGAAGCATCAGTCGGGAGAAGAGAACTCTTAAGAATCACCAGCCGAAGAAGAGCTCTTTAGGGCACACATGAAATTTTGGGGGCAATGAAAAAGTTTTTCCCCAATAACACTTTTTTCATTCATGTGGAAGGCACGAGATGGTTTTTTTTTTCTTATTTTTTTATTACATTTACCAATGGTTATATACTGTTGTAACCTTCATATTATGGGTTGTTTATATAAGTTTTAGGCTTTTCTTATTTTTTTAAAATTCGTTTTCATCTTATCTACTTGTGTACTTGAAACCTTTAAGCAGCATGAGTGAAATATGTAAGAAATTAAACTAACAAGAAAAGAAGTATTCTTTCAAAGAAAGCCATTCGGAAATAAAATGTCGTTATGTAGTTAATTGCAAGAGAGCTGAGAATCCGAATGAGACGAGAAGAAAGAATTTTTTTTAAGGACTTACATGTACAAGAACAGGTATATATTAATGAAAAGTTGAACAACTTGAAAGCAACATATTATTAAAGTGAAGTTCCTTTTTTTACTATAATATTATAAATCTTAAAAGGTTAGATATTAGAGACATTTACCCTAGCATTGGAAGCTTCAATGACACCATAGTGGAAGTTAACGCCCACTGGGACACCATTCCTTTTTGGACTACAAGCATCAGGTTGGAAAATCTTCAAGTCCAGATCAAGATTGTGAACAAAGGCTGTGTTACAAAAATACCCCACAAAATTAGTTTTTACCCACAAAATTAGTTTTTACAGTTGAAAAAACACTTAATGTAAAATTTAAAAAAACAAATTGCTTCACGAAATTTCTGATACCGTAATCATCAGCTTCAGAAAGTATTTCGCCTTCATAAGTATTAGGTTCAAAATTGGTGATAGCTTCCGTTCCACTAAATTTGATGGCTGCCTTGTCATAAGCCCTGATAGCCAAGAAGAACATAATAAAGAACTGTGTTGGATTGTACAAATATGTTGAGATTGGCACTCCTAAAATTTTATTCATTGTCAGCAAGGCAAAAATCAGTGCTTAATGACCTTGCAGCGTCTACTTCACTGTCAAATAACCCAAGATAAACGTACCTGAAAGAAAACAACAGGTTCATTAAGACAATTAATAACATCATAAATATAATTATTATTAGGTTAATGTACTACTATTTGATATCAATATCCTATAACTTTAAATTTATTCCACAAAACAACAGCAAAAGTAAATCACATACTCCAATGAACAACCAACAACAATAAAGCTAAGATGTTCATTACATGCCTATTTTTCATATTTTGCCAAGTAGCATCCTGTAGTCATATTAGTGTTCCACCAATAGTTCAGGCCGACTAAGGTTTTGCTTATTCCATCATCTCATTACGTGTGTTTCTCTTTGAGTCATTCTTTCCTATGGTGAATAGTTTTGTTCTGTAAACCTTCCTTTCAAGACATGCATTTCTCTCGTTCAAATTATCAGCATTGAAGCATATTGATAGTAGCTTTAGATGTGTGCTACAACTTGGAAATATAATCTATTGATATCCTTAACAGACTTTTAGCTATCAAGACAAGTGGATAAATGGATCTGATCGACAATCGTTCTATACTAACTTAGTTAAGTACATAGTACTACTTAACTACCAAGAGGGAAAAAAAAGTTTGTACATAGAAGCTCTACCATACTGTTAGTACTCGAGCCATATTATCATCTTACACACCTCTGCAATTTCAAAATTTATGAGATGACTTAAAACATTGCAAGGACCAAGAAATAGGGCACAAACCTAATATTGTATATTTTTGTAAAAACAAGAGATCACAATAATTGCTACAAAAGGGTATTGAGCAAGTTGTAATTGAACTCATGGCAAATAAAACAATCAAATACTTATTAAAACCTAACACAACCAAACCTAACCATAACACTCGGACCATATAATTAAACAAACAACCATCAGAACAAATTTTATTTGGATTCTAAGTATAACATACGTGATGAAGAGAAAAATTTATTTGGATTCTAAGTATCACCAAATTATCAAACCTTGCTGCAGCCGGGGACCAGCTCCTGGAGTATCTTCATCCTAGCATTAATCTTCTCTCTCCTCGTCTAATAATAAAATAGCAATCAATTGACACTAATTAATTATAAGATACTACTAATCAAACTTCAATCTATAAATGAGTTTAATTATGGCTTACTCTCTCCGCAAGGTTGTGGCAATCCGTAGCTTGTCCTCTCCTCGCCCGGACGTGGACATATGAGTCGCTTCTCGTCATGGCCATTGATATTCTCCTCTGCGCTCTTGTTATTCTTTTCAGCCATCGAACCTTTCACCAAAAAGAATTAAATAAAATTTACCACCAAAATTTAGTAAAAAATTAGAAGGAAACCCTAAGCTAACCCTGGATTCTCAACCTCACTCACCTTTGTCCTCTCCCGCTTTCTTCCTCTTCCCGACTAGCTGCACCGACCGATCGTCGAAATCCGTCGGATCCCCCTTCATTTTTGCGACGGGGAGTCCTCCTCGGTGGTGAAGACGGAGAACCTGGCGACAGGATCGACCAGCACGACATTTGTGGGGAATGTGGAAGAGCAGTCGAGGGAGAGCAGGAAAGGCCAGGCGGTGGCGGATGAGGACAAGCAAGGGATCGTGGTCATCGTTGCCGGAGGGGGATCAGAGTCATGGAGGAGCTTGATGACCTGGCTCGATGGGAGGCCAAGAAGGGCAGTAAAGAAGGTCCTGGACACCGTCGGTGTTGCCACTAGGATCTGGACCTCCTTCTCGAAGAGGAGGGTGTCGGCCATCGGCCAGCGAGTTGGTGGTGCCGGAGTGTCCGTTCCTCTTTTGGTGTAGTGAAATGGTTTTGATCAAATGATGAGTAAAGGATAAATAGTTTTGGGATGGACGGTCTAGATTTAGGTCATCCGATCGAACGGTCGGGATGGGAACATTTGGAGGGAAATGTTTTTCCCTAAAAATTTGGCAATTGCTGCCAAATACTGGGTATTCCCGCCGAGCTATTTGGGACAGTATTATGAATTATTTGGGATAGAAAGTTTTATTAGTCCCAAACAGAGATCCATTTTCATAATCAGTCCCAAAAATACTACTATTTTGTTACCAAGAATATAGCCGTCCCCAGAAGTACATTTTTAGGACATTTTAGACTGGTGTTCCTAATAGTGTCGTCCCTAAAAGTTACTTTTTTTGTAGTGGATTATCTATGGTTATCCCTTTACAGAACCCTAAGCAGTGGTTGACGTCACCCAAGCCTATAAAAAGACGTCTGATGGATAGAGAGAGTTCTTCCCCTCTTTGCTTTCTTCTTCTTTAGAGTTCTTCTTCCAAAAAACCCTAATCTCCTTTTCACAAAATGGCTCCCAATACTCCTTGTGGTGGTGCTGGCCGAGGGCGAAGCAAAGGAAAAGAGTCCGTAGAGTTCGATGAGGAGGATTCTCCTATCATTGCTGCGGCTTCTACCGACGTCCGACCAGTGGTGACGGGTGAGTGTTTCCTGACATTTTTAGACTAGTTTGGTGCACACACGGATGAGTTACACCCTGTTGCTGTGCCCTAACTCCTTGTTGTCGACGCGCATGGACTTTTGTCCTGATTATGTGCCAAGGCTATCCCGCTGATGCGCATGGACTTCTGTCCTAATTATGCGTCGAGGCTTTACTGCTGACGCGTATGGACTTCTGTCCTGATTATGTACCGAGGCTATCCCGCTGACGCGCATGGACTTCTGTCCTGATTCTGCGCTGAGGCTATCCCGCTGATGTGCATAGACTTCTATCATGTTTATGCGTCGAGGCTATCCCGCTGACGCGCATGGACTTCTGTCATGTTTATGCGCCGAGGCCTCAATGCATATGGGCCTTTTTGGGCCCTGATGATGCGCAGAAGCTTCGAACGCGCCCCAAATGTTTCGTCTTTCTCTTAAGCCTCTTTCTCTTCTTGTTTCCTGACTTCTGTTTTGTGTCAGTGTCAAAGACAATCCCCTTGCTGAACGAAGTCCTTTTGGATGCTTCCCTCTGCCAAATGGGGATTGACTTCAATAAGGAGATTGTTAATCCAGCGAAGGCTGTTATCATGCAGGACCAGCCTTCTGAGAGGATGTTGCAAATCCGTGATCAGTCGCCTATTTTTTCCAGAGCATGATGGAGAGTGGCAGACTATGTAGCTCCCCTTCCCGGAATTTTGAGATAATCTATTTTACTTATTTTAATTAGATGGTATTTTTTAGATTTTTTTAATAATTATCACATTTAATTGTTATATTAAATTGTTATAATGTGGTTTGTATTTTATGCGTATATAAATTATATATATGTGTATGTGCATGTATATAAAAATATATATGTACTAATTGTGTATGTGTATGGAAATACACATATTAATATAATAAGTAAATATACATAGATATATGTGAATTCTGTATATGTAAATTCTAAATATATTAAATATGTATATATAAAGTATATAAATATATGTGTGTGTAATTATATAAAATATATATAAGTATATACGTGTATGTGTATTTATATAAAATATATAATTATATATGTGTGTGTGTATTTATATAAATAAGGACGTATATATATAAATGTATACGTATGTGTATATATATATATGAATATATTAGTGGTAAAGAAGAAGGAAAAAAAAAGTAAATAGAAGAACAAGAAGCGGCAGTAATATGAATATGTATATTTATATTAGTGGTAAAGAAGAAGAAAAAAAAAGTAAATAGAAGAACAAGAAGCGGCAGTCAAGAGGTCCGGCACTTAGACATAGACGTCCCTAGTTGTAAGTCCTCCCTACAAGTAATTTCTTCATCTTTATATATTTTCTTCCATTAACCTCAATATAATTGCATGCTAAAATCTATGCCAATAATGAATCCCTAATGTTGATGTCAGTAAATCACTATTCAACCTAGTGCTTGAAAAATCCTATGGACATGGACACTAGAAATCTTACATGTAGTTCTTTTCTAATTGAATGGCTTAGCAAGCATACATTAATTGGTCGCATGTCCACTTGCAAACCAACATAGCCGAGCGGGCTTCCCAGCATCCGCCCGAGCAACACCCAAGTCCCCATGAGAAGGAAGCCCATATCAGCCTAATCCCATACTACTAAAACTCGAGGCTAATAAACCCATACACAATCAAGCAGGCCCCAACCCAAGAAACCCCGTAGGCCGAGCCCGACCCTAATTACTAATATTTTGCTAGTAGCAGAATAGGCAAACTCAGCTTACCAGTTGCAAGAAACCCGCGAGGCCCAGGCCAAACCCGACCATGCGGTTAACACTTAGTATATAAGAACAGAGAAAGAGATCGAGGAATTTCATCTAAAACCCTAACGCCCCCTTCCTCCTAACCTGGGCGGCCCCCGACGGCCGTGTGCCGCCGCGAGGCACTGCCGGCGGCCAGGGAGGCGCGCGCGCGTGCGAAGAACGCAGAAAATGACAGCAGCGCCAAAGTCAAACTCCAATGTTTGAGACCACGGTTCTCCCTTCTCGGTCGACGAAATCTCGTTCTGATTGCCCAGGTTTGTTGACAACCTATACCACTTTAATATCCTTCATTTAGTTCATTCATAATCGCACTAGATCTCCCAGAGGATCGACGCAAAGTCGATCAAAACTCTGCCCAAACAGAGTCTTTCATGTAGCCACACCACCTTCGTCATACCGATTCTCTGACGCCAGTCCCCTCGTCGATAATGCATGCGAAAGTACCAACAACTATTTCTGCCATCACCACGCATGCAACATCGGCCACAGGTTCCCACATCTAAACGAACCCGCGAGTGCTCCCTCCCAGTTACCAACCGGACTCTATTGCAACCGAACTATAATGTTCGCGAGGGATCATTTTCCCCACATGTACAACAGCAATGGGTGTTCCCATATTTAAGAAGTAAGTTATCATATACACCCCTCCTTTGTATTATATTAATCCTAATACCATATATCATGTACTTGAGATAATAAAGCACAGCACAGTAGTACACCACACCAACTTAGCAACTTTTTCCAAATACCCCTTCTTCTTTGCTTGTATTCAGTTTCTAAGCCTTTGACTATTATAATAGAAAGCCAAGCACAGCAAAGATATTAATTTACCAATAGTAATTATCTATATAACTCCACTTCAATTTCTAGACAACACGTGCATACATATTATTAATATGTACCAATAGTGTAAGTGGAAATGTTACCACAGTAAAGAAATTTTAGAAAAACATAGAATTATTCCGATACGGCGTCTGTCCTGACAATTCGGGCGACTTGGTTACGAACCACTTGCATCGAAAGACGCGTATGGCATATTCGGACGTGTGGGCTTTGACGGAATTCAAATTGGTCGCGTGTGCGCGACGAATTTGATGCGTATCCGTCGAAATTCACCGTATCGGCCACTTTGCAAATTTCCCAATTACTTTGTGCACGTTTGTCAGATCGAGACGAAGCTTGCGTCAACAGGACCGTATCATTTTTCTGGTCCTGCATGCCATGTTTGGTCTAATTCTGAGACAGTTGAATCGTACGTCGTTTTGCGGACCCCATGGTCCCACTCAACGGGCGATTTTGTGCACGGCCCGCCGGAATCCAACTTTGGACATACGGTTGGGTTCGTATCAGAAAACTGGATCCGTAGACATATAGTTTGACGACTTTAGAGACCGTTGACCCTGACACGCTTTTCGGTGCAAAGCGGGTCCAACGGCGGACATCATTTTTGCCCGAAAT
This sequence comes from Iris pallida, assembly GCA_029216955.1. Taxonomy (NCBI): domain Eukaryota; kingdom Viridiplantae; phylum Streptophyta; class Magnoliopsida; order Asparagales; family Iridaceae; genus Iris; species Iris pallida. The sequence goes on from JANAVB010022999.1 coordinate 6,379,510, forward strand.
TACTGTTTTACCCCCTGTGTCCAGAATTGGAAGTAAGGACAGGCAATCCTAGCTAATTGGACTATTCTGAGATCATTGGTATTGTTTATTTCAGCTTCCGGGGACTGTTGTACGGGTTTTGACTATAGTGGCACATTGAGTAGTTCAGATTGTCGGTTTCACCAGCAAAGGACCACAGGCGAGTACAGTTTATTGTCTGCATTTCGATATTGATTTTCACTATATTTCATTAATTGGCCATTGGTTATGTGATTATTTTCTATTAAAATTGTTGAGTCGGGAATGAGAAGTACCAACGATGTGTGATCTGACCTTAGACAGTGTAGACAGTGATTCATTATTTCTTGTAGACAGTGTAGACAGTGATTTATTTATTTCTTGTAGACAGTGTAGACAGTAATTTATTTATTTCTTATAGACAGTGTAGACAGTAATTTATTTATTGCAAAGTAGACAGAGTATACCATGATTATTACTGCATTTAAATTGTGTAGATCGTGATTATTATTTTGTAGACAGTGTTTCTTTATTGCAATATTTTCTGTAGACAGTGTAACTTAGACAGTGTAGACAGTGTAACTTAGACAGTATAGACAGTGTAACTTTAGACAGTGTAGACAGTGTCGCATAATTGTCCCGAGACCGATCACATATCAAAGGTACTTCTAGCAGTTGGAAAAAGTCTGTTATGTCTATTTATTTACTATTAGTTTTTTGTATTTCTTATTTATTTTCAAAACTCATAATTGATGTCTAACCTTTGTTTTATAGTCATTTTCTTTATTGAGATTGCATTCAGTGAATTATGCTCGTTCTATTCCTGACTGGAAACCAACATTTTCAGGTTAGCCGTGGATTCACTTAGCTTGGGGAGTGACGGAAATACTTGCAGACAAAGGCCTAGAAACTAACTAGATAGATGAATTGTAGTCTTTCCATATTTGTACAAGTTTATATTTTTCTATAAATATAAAACTTACGATTCTTTGTAAATTAAATTAATATTGTGAATGAGCATTGTTTGTGATTTTGATCTTCATGGCCATGACAGCGTTCTACCGCCGACACTGCGGCGTAGGCTGGCTTGGACACGTCTCGTATCCGTTTAAAAAAAAATGGGTGCGGGTCGTGACAAGTTTTTGTGGTGGCCCATGCAGGTCAGTCTTTGCAAATCATGCGAACTCGTGACAGTACTTAAGTTAGTCGTACTATTGTGAGCCTGCGACTAGAAATGCTCATTCACGAATTAGAAATTAATTTAATTTACGAGAATGACTAGGACTAGGAGTCCCTTATACAAATTTATCGATGGGTAGTTTAGGTCCTGAAATGTAGATGATGAGTTATTAATTTTGATAGTTTATCAGATCCCCATAGGTACACTATTACCTCTTGATATGACGTTATGATCCAATGTGGACAGATTATTCATTTGGTGAGACACGGTTTTCTAGAAATAATGATCTAACCTTGATAAATGGTGCAATTCCTTCTCCTTGCCCATTGGATATCATCCTCACATCTTAATCCGAATTGCCTATTTAGTTTCTATTTGCCCTAGGAATTATTATTTTGTATAAATTCTGATTATTGTTAACCATATACGAACCTCGAGTTAGTTTCGATTCAAAGTTTTTTTTCTCAATAGTTTGAATACACATGAAATGGATACTAGAATTTTTGTATTCCTTTTGTCTTCAGTTATTTCCTCCATGTTCGATCTTTCATTCGAAAGGTGGTGACTGATATGACAAATACTTATGTTGTATTTCATAGTCAACATGTTTGAATTTCTAGAAGCTCATGAATTTTTTAGAATATAGTTAAAGGAATGTTAGTCAGCTCATAATGGCATGACAGTAGCGCACTGTCGCTATTTATTTGAATTATGAAGACTCTGGATTCCCTGCAGCCAGCAGCACACTAGCAAGGCACAACCCCTAGAGGTGAAATTAGTTTAAGAAAATATATAGGTTATAGAACATTCCTGAAACTATGGCTAGTGGCTCACTCCTTATCGTGGTTACACTTGAGCCAATATTGGATAGAGTTAAGTAATGTTCGATTTGTGTCATATTTGAGTTACGAAACCAAGGGTTTACCACAGCCCAATTTTACGGACGAGACGTAATCCTCCGTGAAATAACTTCAGACGTGATTACAAATTAGAAATACCATAGAGGATAGGACAGTGCCCTGTATGTTCAATAAGATCCAAAGCCAATAGTAGTGGAAGTTTGTAAGTTTGGTAGCATGTCTCCCGACCTAGCACTCCGTATGATCCTCGTGATCTATTGATGAGAAAATTGACTAACACTAATAGGTTACCTAGAATATAGAATTCAGAAGTCCCAAAACCATTAGTCGACCAAGGCCTTAAGGGTAAGATGATAGTGGGATGTCTGTAGAAGCAAGAATACCGGGTAAGGTTCAATTCTCACAAAACTCGAACTACTTGTGCCTTCTTTTAAAAATCTCGCATAATTGTATTCGACTATCTTAACAAACGCTGCTGTTATAGCCTAGTTTTGCAAGCTCACTCTGTTCTCGGGCTTGATTTGAGGCATATGTTTAGTGGAGACGCCTGCTAACATATTGTCTAATCAGAATCATTGTATTACGGTCTGATCAACCATGATGCATTTGGTTCGCACTTTATTTAATTACCCTACGTGGATTGAGATATAGATGTCCCTAGGGTCTCATCCACGACTGCATTGACAATTCCTCTTGAATTATATGCTCGCCCTTGAATCACGAAATTGTATACAGTAACATCTCCCTTGAATTCTTTATTGTTTTTGTCTTTCACCGATTTGGAAAGACGAAAGCTCGTGATGGTAGAGAGATACAGATTATTCCCATGGCTATGATAATGGTAGGCACAAGTGTAGCTACCAACGGCCAGTCATGTGATCGAGTTACTCGTTCTCCCATCGACCCTCAAACTACTATTGAGACTTTTGAGCCATCTGAATTTGTGAATGATTAAGGTTTTATCCTTAGTCAGAATGCCAACCTATGAGAGTATCTATTCCCAAGAAACCAAATGTTGTGAGTCTCTAATTATTTGCTGGAAGCTGCCTTAACTAGCAACCCTTAAGCCTTGAACCAACCCTTCCTCGACCGAAGCCTACAGTTAGACATGAGATGAGTGGACAATAGGGTAATCATTTACCGTGACACTCCTCCCGAGATTGGTTTCCAACGAATATTACTCTAATTATGTAAATGTTTAATATTAAGACCTAACTAGTGTTGGAACACCACAGTCACTTGTTTAGCTAATACCATAGATTAAATACCCTGTCAAATTGTGATATACCAGTTGTCAACAACAACGCATGATCACTACAGCCCATACTACTAGAACCCTTATGACAATAGTCTGACAGGTTTGACACAACTAGAGATTCACGACTCAGTTGTTAGAAATCTCTTCATAGGGCATGCCTTGGAGCTGGTTACCCCGTCGATAACTCTTGAATACTATGGATAGGTATGTTCCTCCATGTTATCGACCATGTGTTATTATACACCCTCGTTTCTCATTTATTGAGGAATGATCATTGACTTGACTTACATCTACCATATTTCGTTACGTCGTGCCTTATTCTTTATTTACAAGTATCGAGGTATAATATCCGGACTTTGAAATTCTCTTAACCTCATTATTCCCAAGACCATGTCATAGTTCCTAAGGTGGGTAGACTGTAAGCCTTCTAAAATTTTACGGTATGCAAGGATTACCGAGTGATTAGAATAAATTTTTTTTTTATTAGGATAATAATTAGTGTCCCATCGACTCCCATTTTCCATTTAGATCATTTTGTGTCCCCGACCGTGCCATTAATATTCGGAGCACGAGACTAACTGTTACCTTCCAACAAATTTTATATGTAAGATCTAGACGAGCCCACCTTCATCTAGGTATATCATGTCCCACTCAAACCCGTCCCCTTGTACTCTATTTTTGAGGTATGACTTTCAGGACAAAAAGGACTAGCGATAACCTTTACCATAATACCGGTATACTTTCCAACTCCCATTAGAGCCTCAACCTCGACCCAATTCCTTCAATCTAATATATGGTTGTGATCTACTCGAAGTCTACTATGCCTATGCCACTAGGGTGCCACCCAATTGAGGTCTCATGTGCTACTTAAACACAAAAGTCACTGAAGGCACATTTTGAGCTTTAGGGACCTAGCTAACCAACCTGACTGGTACCTAGCTCAATCCCCTGGGTAGAAACCTATTCTAGGATACCCTAATCTAGTAGGAATAGTTTTATCATTAGGATCTTGTCTAGCCCATATAGATTGAAATCCAATGTTCATCCAACCAACGACTGATGTCCAAATAGAGGACCTATTAAGCCCACAATCTTGATTTCTCAAATTTCGTTCTATTATGGAACCTTGTTTAAAAATTTTGAGAACAGGAAATTCTGTATTACACGAATTGCAAGCCTCTCTAAGAAACAAGGGTTCTTCGACGTAGCAAGTGACTGAACTATAGTAGCCCGACCTAGCAAATAAGGCAGTGGTTCATAAACTTTCCTTCTGTCTGCATCATTGGATACTCTCTACCGCTCTAGAAACTTCTTATTCTCCCTCGATTATTTTTTCTTATCTTCCTGTCCTCCCCATTGTAGAGTGACGAATGGTCACGCTTATTAGAATTTAGCAATATTTCTTAGTTGCTTGTGTAAATTTGTTGCTTGTCAGATTTTGGGTTGTTTGATAGATAGAGAAGGATTATAGAGGCCATAAGCAGTAGATCTCTATTTGTAGAAATTTTAGCAAGTAGTTGGATGATTATAAAGTTTTAGTGACATAGAGTGGAGGGAGTAGTGTGACCAAAGGTGGGTATAAGTCCTCGGAGTTTCATAGTTACAAAATGGTTAGGAGGAGGATATAAACTGTTTTGAGGAATTAAAAATTCGAGGAGATTAAAGAAATGGTATATTACCTTTGAATTTAAGGAATAGTTATAAATTAGAATTTTGAGGACGAAATTATTTTTAAGGTGGATAGATTTGTAGCTCCCCTTCCCGAAATTTTGAGATAATCTATTTTACTTATTTTAATTAGATGGTAATTTTTAGATTTTTTTAATAATTATCACATTTAATTGTTATATTAAATTGTTATAATGTGGTTTGTATTTTATGCGTATATAAATTATATATATGTGTATGTGCATGTATATAAAAATATATATGTACTAATTGTGTATGTGTATGGAAATACACATATTAATATAATAAGTAAATATACATAGATATATGTGAATTCTGTATGTGTAAATTCAAAATATATTAAATATGTATATATAAAGTATATAAATATATGTGTGTGTAATTATATAAAATATATATAAGTATATACGTGTATGTGTATTTATATAAAATATATAATTATATATGTGTGTGTGTATTTATATAAATACGGACGTATATATATAAATGTATACGTATGTGTATATATATATGAATATGTATATATATTAGTGGTAAAGAAGAAGAAAAAAGAAAGTAAATAGAAGAACAAGAAGCGGCAGTCAAGAGGTCCGGCACTTAGACATAGACGTCCCTAGTTGTAAGTCCTCCCTACAAGTAATTTCTTCATCTTTATATATTTTCTTCCATTAACCTCAATATAATTGCATGCTAAAATATATGCCAATAATGAATCCCTAATGTTGACGTCAGTAAATCACTATTCAACCTAGTGCTTGAAAAATCCTATGGACATGGACACTAGAAATCTTACATGTAGTTCTTTTCTAATTGAATGGCTTAGCAAGCATACATTAATTGGTCGCATGCCCACTTGCAAACCAACATAGCCGAGCGGGCATCCCAGCATCAGCCCGTGCAACACCCAAGTCCCCATGAGAAGGAAGCCCATATCAGCCTAATCCCATACTACTAAAACCCGAGGCTAATAAACCCATACACAATCAAGCAGGCCCCAACCCAAGAAACCCCGTAGGCCGAGCCCGACCCTAATTACTAATATTCTGCTAGTAGCAGAATAGGCAAACTCAGCTTACCAGTTGCAAAAAACCCGCGAGGCCCAGGCCAAACCCGACCATACGGTTAACACTTAGTATATAAGAACAGAGAAAGAGATCGAGGAATTTCATCTAAAACCCTAACGCCCCCTTCCTCCTAACCTGGGCGGCCCCCGACGGCCGTGCGCCGCCGCGAGGCACTGCCGGCGGCCAGGGAGGCGCGCGCGCGTGCGAAGAACACAGAGAATGACAGCAGCGCCAAAGTCAAACTCCAATGTTTGAGACCACGGTTCTCCCTTCTCGGTCGACGAAATCTCGTTCTGATTGCCCAGGTTTGTTGACAACCTATACCACTTTAATATCCTTCGTTTAGTTCATTTATAATCGCGCTAGATCTCCCAGAGGATCGACGCAAAGTCGATCAAAACTCTGCCCAAACAGAGTCTTTCATGTAGCCACACCACCTTCGTCATACCGATTCTCTGACGCCAGTCCCCTCGTCGATAATGCATGCGAAAGTACCAACAACTATTTCTGCCATCACCATGCATGCAACATCGGCCATAGGTTCCCACATCTAAACGAACCCGCGAGTGCTCCCTCCCAGCTACCAACCGGACTCTATTGCAACCGAACTATAATGTTCGCGAGGGATCATTTTCCCCATATGTACAACAGCAATGGGTGTTCCCATATTTAAGAAGTAAGTTATCATATACACCCCTCCTTTGTATTATATTAATCCTAATACCATATATCATGTACTTGAGATAATAAAGCACAGCACAGTAGTACACCACACCAACTTAGCAACTTTTTCCAAATACCCCTTCTTCTTTGCTTGTATTCAGTTTCTAAGCCTTTGACTACTATACTAGAAAGCCAAGCACAGCAAAGATATTAATTTACCAATAGTAATTTTCTATATAACTCCACTTCAATTTCTAGACAACACGTGCACACATAATATTAATATGTAGCAATAGTGTAAGTGGAAATGTTACCACAGTAAAGAAATTTTAGAAAAACATAGAATTATTCTGATACGGCGTCTGTCCTGACAATTCGGGCGACTTGGTTATGAACCACTTGCATCGAAAGACGCGTATGGTATATTCGGACGTGTGGGCTTTGACGGAATTCAAATTGGTCACGTGTGCGCGACGAATTTGATACGTATCCGTCGAAATTCACCGTATCGGCCACTTTGCAAATTTCCCAATTACTTTGTGCATGTTTGTCAGATCGAGACGAAACTTGCGCCAACAGGACCGTATCATTTTTTTGGTCATGCCTGCCAAGTTTGGTCCAATTCTGAGACAGTTGAATCGTACGTCGTTTTGCGGGCCCCACGGTCCCACTCAACGGGCGATTTTGTGCACGGTCCGCCGGAATCCAACTTTGGACATACGGTTGGGTTCGTATCGGAAAATTGGATCCGTAAACATGTAGTTTGACGACTTTAGAGACCGTTGACCCTGGCACGCTTTTCGGTGCAAAGTGGGTCCAACGGCGGACATCGTTTTTGCCCAAAATTACCGTTTTGCCCCTGTGTCCAGAATTAGACGTAAGGACAGGCAATCCTAGCTAATTGGACTATTCTGAGATCATTAGTATTGTTTATTTCAGCTTCCGGGGACTGTTGTACGGGTTTTGACTATAGTGGCACATTGAGTAGTTCAGATTGTCGGTTTCACCAGCAAAGGACCACAGGCGAGTACAGTTTATTGTCTGCATTTCGATATTGATTTTCACTATATTTTATTGATTGGCCATTGGTTATGTGATTATTTTCTATTAAAATTGTTGAGTCTGGAATGAGAAGTACCAACGATGTGTGATCTGACCTTAGACAGTGTAGACAGTGTAGACAGTGATTCATTATTTCTTGTAGACAGTGTAGACAGTGATTTATTTATTTCTTGTAGACAGTGTAGACAGTGATTTATTTATTGCAAAGTAGACAGAGTAGACCATGATTATTACTGCATTTAAATTGTGTAGATCGTGATTATTATTTTGTAGACAGTGTTTCTTTATTGCAATATTTTCTGTAGACAGTGTAACTTAGACAGTGTAGACAGTATAACTTAGACAGTGTAGACAGTATAACTTTAGACAGTGTAGACAGTGTCGCATAATTGTCCCGAGACCGATCACATATCAAAGGTACTTCTAGCAGTTGGGAAAAGTCTGTTGTGTCTATTTATTTACTATTAGTTTTCTGTATTTCTTATTTATTTTCAAAACTCATAATTGATGTCTAACCTTTGTTTTATAGTCATTTTCTTTATTGAGATTGCATTAAGTGAATTGTGCTCGTTCCATTCCTGACTAGAAACCAACATTTTCAGGTTAGCCGTGGATTCACTTAGCTTGGGGAGTGACGGAAATACTTGCAGACAAAGGCCTAGAAACTAGCTAGATAGATGAATTGTAGTCTTTCCATATTTGTACAAGTTTATATTTTTCTACAAATGTAAAACTTGTGATTCTTTGTAAATTAAATTAATGTTGTGAATGAGCATTGTTTGTGATTTTGATCTTCATGGCCGTGACAGCGTTCTACTGCCGACACTGCGGCATAGGCTGGCTTGGACACGTCTCGTATTCGTTTAAAAAAAAAAGGGTGCGGGTCGTGACAGACTAAAATCAGCTAAATTTAAGAACGTGACTTTTTTGAAGCATGTCTTTCTGTTCGGTGACCGCTTGACCTCTACTGAGGTAAAGATATTGAAGGTTAAGGAGGACTGGTTCTTCTCGACGAAGGCGTGGCCCTGTACATACGGCAGTCTGAGCGTCAATTGCCGCTGACGGCTTTCTACCGCTTGGCTTCCAAAAGGAGGATGCCATGGAAACTTACTCCTTGTCAAGGAGGGGCAGTGGGAGGAACCCTTCGTATTCAAAGGGATACCTTGGACTCCTCACGATCAAGGACCTCGTACCATTATCGAACTTTGCAGCCTGGGAGCCTCTACAATGATGTTCCTCCTGATACCTTCGCCTTTGGGGCTTCAACTTTTGTAAGTCGAATGTTGTCATCGCAGGTCACATATCTGAAAGGAGGTTTTCGAGTTGAGGGCTGGTGCCATCACGTATTGAAGTGGGATGAGCTGACTCTCTGGGTTCTGTCAAAGTTTATAATTGAGCTCAAAGTGATTGGGTTGACTGCCGCTCTTCGTGCCACGCTGGGGGCATCGATATCAACAGGCCCATGTTCCTTGCGCTCCTGGAGATGTTCAACTCTCATACTGGCACCTTCTTTACTCCAGTGGGGGAGCTGGGGTTAGTCCTACATGAGATGTATGTGGTTTCCAAACTTTCCTGGGGTCCGAAACCATACGAAGAATATTTCTCGACAAATGAAGATATCCAAGTCCTAGAAGAAAAGGACAAGGAGATGATGGTTGTTTTCAAGGAGGTGGCGAGCCACCATTATCTGCTACAACGGAAGGGTAGGGGCGGGTCACAGCCCCATGTGACTACTTGGAGGGACTATATCTTCAAACAGGACACGACAGACCCTTGCAAGATTCGGTTTGTGACTCCGCAGGGATTGCCTCATGCGGAGGTAACCTCCGAAGTGGGCCGACTAGACGAGAAGGTTCCTCGTTCAAACGAGAGTGGCGCTAATGTATACAGTTGCTTATAGCATTGCGTACACCGGATGTCTCCCAGGGCGGTGTTAGCCGCATACTTGATGATATGGCTCCGGGACTATGTGTTCTCGGGCAGCTCTGGATCTGTAGAAAAAGTGAGCAGAAATCTCATCTTTCCAGCGGTAAAGCTGATTTTTGGTCACCCTCTGGCCCTCCTTCCGGCGATGGTGTGTAACCTGTTGCGGGGTTTGAGGATTTTTGCTAACGATGTGATCCGTAGGAGGGGTAGGAACTACAACTTTCCCCGGACTGAGCTACCATTCCATTATCTGATGGGATGGCTGATTTTGCATCATCCAAACGTAATGTGCCCCAACCCCGAAGACGATCATATTGTAGGTGACGCCTTTATCTGTCGCTTCTATAAAAGAAAGTGGCTGTATACTGGCGTCCCTGTTTGTAGAAGGGTTTTATTTTATCTTCAAGGGTGGGAGATCACCAAGATCAACCCCATCTTCATAGACTTCGAAGCCGACCAAGAGTTGGAAGACTCTGGCGAGGATGCGATTGCCCTGCCGATATGGGGGTTTTGCTGGTTACAGAGCATTCGGCCTTCCCATCTGCTCTACCGTAACAAGAATAAGTGCTATCTAGAGCCATATCTGCCGAGCCAATTTGTACGTCAGTTTGGTTATACCCAGCTGATGTTAAGGAACCCCAGCAATAGTCTGGGGTTTATTGGGGGTTTACTGGATAGAGCCCGGGGTTGGCAATATTACAATGCCAGATACACCGGAGTTCGATTTACCACGCCAGTTCACAATCCTCGGCCGCAGATCTTGTATTCGGCTGTCAAGCTGTATTGTGCCATGAATGCTGCGTCCTCTGAGTACGACAGGGAAACTAGTTTTATCATTGGTACACAGCTAGAGGTGATGACCAGCATGTTGGCGGTGGCTCGATTATATTATCCACCTGAGGTTGCGGGTTAGAGGTCATCTGCTGTAGCATCAACGGGGGATAATCAGGAAGAGACCCCAGCCGAAAAGAGACGAGCTAATACAGAGGTTGGTTCGTCTGTGCCGAAGAGGACAAGGAAAGCTACGACTGCGAAGGCAGGAGCTCCGGAGGTGGCACTTGTCGTAGTAACAGAATCAGCTCCCGCGGAGGTAAAGACGTCCAATATAGTCTGGTTTACTCTTTGATTTTTTGTGACTCATGTCTCCTTTTTGTAGGCGGTGCCGAAGAAGTCCCGGGCTTCGAAACCAGGTTTGGTTAAACCGAAGAAGGTTGCGAGCTCTTCTGACGAGCGTGTTCCTCCGATTACCGTATCTCCCAGGGAGGAGAGTATTGATGATGTCGTTTGTGTGTGGACTTTGGTGTCTCCAGATGGTGTTGAGGGGGAAGCTGAAGGTGCAGCAGTCCCCAGGATAGTCCAAGCTAATGTAGGGATCTTTGATGTCGAGGTCCCAGTAGAAGTTGTGCCTCCGGAAGAGGAGGAAGAGTGGAGTTCGTCTTCTTCTGATGATGTTCCTCCAGATGTTGCTGAGCCTGCCGGAGGGATAGCAGGTGTGATTGAAACAGAGAAGAGGGTTGATTCCTCTCCTCGTCATGATGAAGAGAGGTCGGCTATTTCATTGCCGAGCCCTACCCCGGACCCAGCTGTAGAAGCCGAGTTGGCTGTCGCCCCTGAGGTGGCAGCAAACTTTAATCCTGCGGAAGGATTTGATCAGGGAGGGAAGATTCGTCTGCCGAGCTCGACCCCAGAGGAAGTACCCGGCCAGGAGACAGGTGTTGATCCTGCTAGCTTGCCAGAGGAGGAAGGTCCTGTGCTGGTTACAGATCGTGCCTCGGAGGTGGAGGAGGCAACTCCGGATGTTGGTGGTCCCTCCGAGATGGGAAAGGGCAAGGACCTGCTGGTGGAGGAACCCTCTGTTGCTTCTTTGACTTGGGGAACGATATTGACACCCCACTTATCTCCTTCTGCCCTCTCAGCACCTCAGGCTAGTAGCGGAGTTCAAGTCTCTAACGAGGAAGGGTCCGCGAAAGTCGAGGTTCCGGTCTCGCAGATTGAGGTCGGCAGGTCTTCTTCAGGTCCGCCGTCAAGTACAGCTCCTCCAACTCTTGCTATGATGCCGCAAGTGCTGGCGGATACGGATGAATATGTGAAGTTTATCATTGAGGCGGTGTACAAGATGCTGAAGATGGGCGTATCGACAGTGATGAATGCCAATGGAAGTTTCACGATGGCAAAAACTATGGCGCTCCCTCACATTGGTCTGATACGTTCCTACCAGGGCCATGATCATATGGCCGAGATTCTAGAGGCATCGGTGGCCGAGCTCGACCAGCTGCTTTCCGAGTTTCAGAGTATCCAGCGAAATGATCTCTCCACCCTGATAGAAGCAGAAAAGAAGAAGTTGATCGCTGAAACTGAGTTATCTTATCAGGCTACCGTGGCTGTCTGGGAATGCGAGGTGGCCGAAGCTGAGGCTGCGGTGGAGAGGCTATCTTAGCCCACACAGGAGAAGGTAGAGCTGCGAGCTGTGTTGGACGCTAGTATAGGGGAGGTAAATGCCAAGATTCGCCTCCTTGAAGACCAGCGGGCCCAACTCTTGTTAGATGCTGAGCGAGTCCTGGCTGAACATGTAGCATCTAAGGAGGAGGAAGCAGCTTTCACCCGCCAAGCTCTTTTCTTGGCCCAGCAGCGGCAACAGCTGGACGAGAAGTATGAGGATGACACTTCCCCTGAGGCCATAGAAATGATGCGTCAAGAAGCCGAACGCCGAGTTCTGGCGACCGCAGAGACTCAGGCGGAAAACTTGAAGCGTCGGATTGAAGAGCTTTCAGCCAATCCCAGTGATGCTTAGGGATTGTAATCTCTTTTTTTTTGTTATTTTGTGTAATTTGCAACTCTTACTGGGGATGTAATCCTTTACTTTTAAATAAAAAGTAAAGAGTTTTGTGGTGTGTTCATTCTTGCTGTCATGAACTTGATGATTTGTGTGGACCTATTATCTTTTGTGCACCATAGTTTTTAGGTACAGATAATAAGTTTGAGAGAACCAACATATTTTCTCAGAGGTCGTGTAGACGTGGCAAATACGGGGTTCAGATAAGAGAATCTTCCAACTCAGAGGTGTTATGGACGTGGTATGAGTGATTCTAGAGGGATACGCGGAACTACTCAGAGGTAATATGGACATGGAAGTTCTACGATCAATGTACGGCAACGCAGGGTCTGTCTGTACAGAATGTTTACTCAGAGATGAAGTGGACGTGGTAAACATGATAAGCAGCATAATCCTACATGATGTAAGATTATGTTTTGCAGGGCATAGAAGAGCAACTCAGAGGTAATATAGACGTGGTTGTTCTTCTACTGAGGATAGAACGCCACAGAACAGCTGGGTTCCGGAAGCGTAAGATTTTGTAGAAGGAAGGTGTACGTGAGCCCTGATGATTGGATCCACAGACTCCCTTATTGGGTGGAGGTAGAAGTACATGTCTGAAAGATGTCAAGAGTAGTACTTCTTTAGGAACTTGCCGTTGATGGGCATCATGAACGAGTCCCCATTGGGTTTGGCGAGGCGGTAAGCACCGTTTGAGTATACCGTCTCTGTGATAAAAGGTTCCTCCCATTTGGGCTCGAACTTTTCTGGTGTCTTGTGAGTCAACACCATCGGCCACCTGACTGCCAGAACCAGGTCGCCTACTTGGAAAGTCCACTGCTTGACCTTTTTGTTGAAAGCCTGTGATATACGGGCTTGATAGAGTTCAATACGCTGTTGAGCTAGGAGGCGCTTCTCGTCTAGTACTTCCAATTCCCGCAGACGACGACGCTGATTGTCCTCTTCTGTTAATTGATTTGTGATCGCTACATGGAGCAAGGGTATCTGAATCTCGAGAGGCAGTACCGCTTCGCCCCCGTAGACTAAGAAGAATGGTGTGTTACCCGTGGAAATCTGTACCGTTGTGCGGTAGGCCCAAAGGCATTCGCTGAGTTTCTCGTCCCAGTCGCATTTGTTGGATGACACGATTTTGACACTAGTCTTGTTAAAAGCCTCGGCCAATCCGTCTATTGCCGAATTGTAAGCGGTTGATGCCACGTTCTGAATACGGTTCTTGTCACAGAATCTGCTGAAAATGTGGTTGATGAACTGTGGACCGTTATCGTGGATAATCCTTCGGGGTACCCCAAAACGGTAGATGATGTGATGCTTGATAAAGTCGATTACCCTAAAGCTTTTCACCTCCGTCATCGAAACTGCTTCTGCCCATTTGGAGAAGTAGTCGGTGATGGCTAGAATGAAGCGGTGTCCCCTCGATGAAGGGGGAGTGATAGGTCCCACAATGTCCATACCCGTGCTTCAAAGAGCCAGGAGACGACCGTAGGATGTAGTGGTTCTGGCGGTGTATGGATGAAGTCGGCGTGAAGCTGGCACGCAAGGCACTTTTTAGCATAGTCGACAGCATCTGCTGCCATGGTTGGCCAATAGTAGCCCATACGTCGCAGTCGATCCTGTAACTTGGGGCTAGGTTGATGAGCCCCACAAGTCCCGTCATGAGCTTCCCGAAGAGCTTCGGTTGCTTCTTCGTTGGATAGATATTGAAGGAGAAGTCCATCATAGGAACGTCGGTACAACATTTTAGTAGCTGTATCATAATAAAATCGAAGGGAACGCCTTCTGACCGAGACGGCTTCTTTTGGGCCATCTGAAAGAATTCCATAGACGACGAAGTCGATGAACGGGAACCTCTAGTCTCGGACATTGATACCGACATTTGTCGTCATGGCATAGGCCTTTTGCGGTTGTTTTTAGGACAGACCAAGTCTCGACATACTACTGTGACATAGTGTTGGGTCCCAAGAGGTGCTGCCAATGAGGCTACGAGGCCAGCCAGAGCGTCAGCCTCCAGGTTTTATAACCGAGGTATGTGTTCTATGAAGAACTTGGTGAAGGTTGAAATAATGTTTAATGCATCTTCTTGGTAAGGAACCAGATCTTCATGGCGAACTTCGTATTGCCCTCTAATCTGGTTTACGATGAGTTTTGAGTCGCCGTAGGCTTCCAGATGATCCACCCACAGCTGTTGCGCCAGCAGGAGTCCCATGATGAGAGCGTTGTACTCGACAACATTGTTGGAGCACGGCTTCGAAAGGGAGTAAGCACGCTGGATGACCAGCTGATCGGGAGAGACTAAGACTATCCCCACTCTGGCGATGATTTGGCCTTTGGAAACTGTTCTCGAAGCGCCATCAAAAAACACCCACCAAACGGAGCTTTCTTCGGTGACGTTTGATTCTTGGACCTCATCCGGAATGTCTTTATAGAGTCTGGAGGAGTCTGGGATGGTGTGTGCAGCTAAAAAGTCGGCCAGAGCTTGGCCCTTGACGGCTTTTTACGGGACGAAGACCATGTTGTAGGGTGTCAACAGGATTGCCTATGTAGCTAGTCGGGAGTTCAATGATCCTGGCTTCGTCATGAGAACGCTGAGTGGATTGACTTGGGAGATGACATGAATTGTCTGTCCCGAGACATAATGGCGAGTCTTCTGGATGGCAAACACCAAAGCCAAACACTCTTTTTCGACGGTATTGTACCGGTGTTCAGTCCCGATCATTGTCCTACTAAGGTAGTATATAGCTTGCTCGTAGCCCGCATCAATGCTTTGAGCCAACAAAGCGCCGAGGGAATGATCCATGGCACGGACGCAGAGGAGAAAGGGTTTGCCAGCGACGGGTGCCACAAGGACTGGCGGGCTTGTCAGGTAGGCTTTGATATCATCGAAAGCTTTCTGGCATTCTTCTGTCCAGACATAGGAGACTCCCTTCTTCATGAGCTAAGTGAAGGGTTAGCATTTTCTGGAAAGATTTGCTATAAACCTTCGGATGTATGCCAGACGCCCCTGCAGGCCTCGAAGTTCTCGGAGGTTCTTCGAAGGGTCCATGTCAAGGTTGGCCTTGGTCTTCTCGGGATCGACATGAATGCCTTTCACTGTGATAATAAAGCCCAAAAACTTTTCGCTAGAAACCCCAAGGAAGGATTTAACAGGGTTCATCTTGAGTTGTTGTGCTTGCATGAGATCGAAGACTGTCTTCAGGTCTTGTAAGTGATCACCCTTGAGACGGCTCTTGACTGCAATGTCATCGACGTAGCACTCAACTGTCTTGCAAAGATGTTGATGGAAGATGGTACTCATAGCTCGTTGGTATGTAGCACCAGCATTCTTCAAGCCAAAGGGCATCACCGTGTAGCAGAAAACCCACTTCGGAGTCCTGAATGACGTATGTTTTGCGTCATCGGGGAACATCTTGATCTAATTGTAGCCCGAATACCCATCCATGAAAGACATGCGTTCGAAGCCACATGTATTGTCGATCATCACGCCAGTGATTGGCAGGAATTCATCCTTCGGACAAGCAGTATTAAGATCCCTGAAGTCGATACAGACTCGTATCTTCCCATTCTTCTTAGTGACAGGGACGACGTTGGCCACCCAATCCGGATGTTGCTCTTCACGGATGAACCCACTGCTCAGGAGTTTGTCCACCTCTTGATCGATGGCGTTCATGACGTTAGGGCAAAAATGTCGTTGCTGTTGCTTTACAGGCTTAGCATCAGACAAGATGTTAAGTCTGTGCATCGCGATCTGGGGATCAAGTCCTGGCATATCTTCGTAGCTCCAAGCGAAGACGTCAATATATTCTTTAGCCAGTCGGACTAAAGATTCCTGGTCGGGTACCTTTAGACTCTTGCTGATGAAGATGGGTTTGGAAGGAGATTCGTCCCCTAGGTCGACTTGAACGACTTCATCTTCGGTAGGGGGTTCGCGCAGTTCAAAGCGAGACTCCCACTGTGCTCCTAGGCGTTGAGCCCAGGGTTCTTCCTCGAAGAGTTTCGGCGTTTGGTCCTCGCCTTCATCCTCTTGAGATTGTACGGATGTCATGTTGACAGATAAACCACTTTGTTCCATCCGGTGTTTGGTCCTCTCCTTCATCCTTTTCCTCGAAGAGTTCCGGCGTGATGTCAAAGTTTACGGTTTATATTTGGGAGGATAAACCACTTTGTTCCATTAGAGGGAATATAGTTGGGGGAACCCCATCTTCTGGCGCTCCTCCTGTCTATTCTTCGACTCGAAGAGCTCTCGTAAGTCCCTGGTCATCTTCATCACATCTTCAGTGGAGTTGAAAGTCAGAGATAGTGGTACAGCCTGGAGCTGTACATTTGAAGGTTCCGACACACGCGGTGCTTCACGGCAGTCGGTATTTAAGGATGCCCGTTGAGGCGGCACACTTGATTCTCCATTGGCTCCTGGGTCAGGACCGGTAGAAGTTGCTCTGGCCAAAGCTGACTGTATCTCAAATACTGCTTGAGTCAGTGTCTGCATAGAGGCAGAGAGGGTTTTAAGTCCTTCCTCCAAGGTATCCATGCGCTGAACAAGATCGGCTGGTGGCACATCTGACTCCGTATCACTACCTTCCGTCATGTACACCGTCATTACGTGACTGAAAGTGGATAGATCGGTTGAGGCTTCGCTTTTAGCCTTGCTGTCTTATAAAAGAGGAGCTTCCTCCGGATCTTCGTTTTGGCTACCTCCAGCTATGTTCTGGAGGATGTCTTCGTCATCGGGAAAAGCATCAGCTAGGGCCTGACTACTCCCAGTTTTGTCTTCGAGATAAAGATCTACAGGTGCCTGACTACCCCCAGCTATGTCCGGGAGGCTGACTTCGTCTCCAGGATGAAGATCCATAGAGACTTGACTACCCCCAGCTTCTTCTGAGATCTTCTTTCTCCTCCGAGTGCCCTCAAACACTCCTGAGGATGGGACAGTCGTCTTGGTTTTCCTCAGTTGGCTCTTGGATGAGGACAAAGTTGAGGAGCTGCCAGTCGTCTTCTGAATTGATGGAGAGTTGGAGACCACGTTGCAAGAAGCGACCAGTAGTTCTGGCTCCTCTTCGGTTGACACCTTCTTCCCAAGGCGATGTTGGAGAGGTGTTGATGATTGCAGCCGCAGGAAAATTAACTGCCTTGGTGGGACTGCTGTCTTACAACAGCAGTTGATGGTGACTACAGTACAGGTATACCCTGTGAGGGGTGTATTGTGCTTGTCAGTTGACTCTCCTGATCGACGTTTGTGAGTGATCACATTACGCAGATCGTTGGAGGAGAGTGCCACCTTCACACCACCATCAGGCGCATGGCAAGGCCAAGCGCCGGGGTGGTCAGGTTATATTCTGTGTCCCCTAATCCAACGTAAAAGATGCGCCCAGATCAATAGTGGAAGAACAATATTTAAAGTGGCTTGAACCAGCCTCAGACGCACAACCAATATAGGCGCGGGGGTTCAAGACCACTGAGTTTGCCTCACACGGCTTGGTTGAAAGCGCAGCAGATGTACCCAAGCGGCATGAGGTCTTTGAAGGTCGACCCGTTGGTGGCACAAAAGCACCCGAGTCGACCTTATACAGTTTACCATTGGCAGCGCGCATGATTGTGAGCGCATGCCTCTGGCTCACTGCTGGCATAGCACGTTTCGGGCACATGGCCCGTGTTGCTTTAGACTTCTTCGTACCAGCCCGCTGGGGCGCATAGCACTCAGAGTCAAAATTCTTCTCGCTATAACAGCGAGTGAGTCTTTCAAAGACAGATGCCTTCTGTGGCGCATCAGAGTTAATACACAGGGCGTTAGCTGCACCCCTGCTCCGTCGACGTATCTTCTTCATCTGAGAGGAAGATGGTTGGAGAATGTGGTCGGCCCCACATTTCTTCGAGAGATGTGCTACGGTGGTGGGTGCATCTTGGCTACTGAGGACGTCAGCAGGAAGGGTAGGCAGCATCGGCGCATCCCCTTCGGTGGTGGTGCTAGAGGCGTCGAACTCACGCACCGAGACTTAGCGAACCTTCTTCGATTTTGGCAGCTGTCACTACCACATTTCTAGTTTGAGGGTATTTTTGTCATTTTTGGGATTTATTTGGAATTATTATGTATTATTTAGATTTATTAGAATTAATGTGATTTTTGGTAAAATTTAAATTAGTGACTATTCTAGACTTTGACTAGTGTTGACTTTGGAGACTAACCTAGAAGCTAACCCTAGCCATGACTACTTGGTTAGATTATGAAACCCTTGTTTGATTTAAGTTAATCATATCCTAGTCATTAGAACCAATTTGGAAATATGAATTAGAATAGAGATTGGATTAATGGCTTATGACTTCACAAGTCATGATTAATGACTTAAGCCCATAGAGGCCCAAAGCCCAACACCATGTAAACCCTAACCCTAATTACCTTTGGCCGGCCAACCCATCTAGGAATTCCCCCTCTATATGTACTCTCTTCCACTTAGGGCTAGCCTCCTTTAGAAAGTTCTCAAGTTAGAAAAAGAGGTAAATCCCCAACTTCAATAATTCCTAGAAAATTCAATTTAATTCCTTTTCCATCCAAACCAATTGCAATAGGTTCTAAATTCCCTCTACTTGCTATTTGTGTTGAGAAATTTTAGAGCGTGGACAATTTGGTAAAGTTTGGCCATCATGAAGAACACCCCTCTTTGGAGCCTTTTGGAGAAATTGACACCTATAGGTAATCCCTTCAAACTTATTGAAATTGTTGTTATTATTACATATTAGCCTAGATCTAGGTGTCCCCTAGCTAACCCTAGTATTTTGTAGGATATTGTATCCAATTCGTGTCCTATTTGGACACATATCAGTCACTATAACCTAGTGTTTGATGAAATGTCCCAAAGGGGATTTTGACCTAATTTCTAGGAAACTTTTGAATAGGATTCTAGGGTTTAGTGTTGCTTGTTAGAATTTGGTTGACTGAGTTGGTTTTCGTGTTGTGTCGTGTCGTTTTGGACACGTGAACACACACATTTTTGCTGCACAGATCTGTCCTGCTACTCTGGTGTGAATGCACAGTGGACACGACACTTGGACACGAGATATTGGACACACACGAAAGGGCATTGACTGACACCACGTGTGTCAAGTTTCAGGGTCTCTCGTGTCGTGTTGGACACGTAATTAGCTGCACACTGGTATTATACTATGTGTGTGTCAGTGGATTTTTGACACTGATACGTGTGTCGTATCACCTACACGCGCGTCGTAGACACGTATCAGGGTGTCCCCGACCTAGCCATAGTACTCCTCGACACTGGGACATGATCACGAGATCTGTGTCGCTTTGTGCTAAGTGCACGAGCACTGGAAACACGTGCACGACACTGTTTTGTACTGCACTGTGTCCAGTTTGATGTTTTGGTGTTTTAAATTGTTTGGACACATTTGTGTCCTCATGGTCGGACACATTTACACTGTATGACACGTATACAACCTATATTTGAATTACCAACCAATTTTATTGCTTAATTACATGTTTTGTAGTTTAAATTCCAATTACCTAGTAAATGTCTGAAACTTGGTATTTTCTGGAAATTCTAGATTTCTAAAACGAAATTTGGCATCTATTTTAATCCAATGTAATACTCCTAATTTCATGTTTACATCCTAATATAGTTCTCCTGTGATTAATCTCCTTGTATGTCAATTTTGGGGAATTATGGTGATTGAATGGGTTTGTAATCCGATTTTAAAAGATTGGACGTAATACTGAGTTTTGGGTTGACTGATTTGAACTGAGAATACAATATTTTGGTTTCCCTTTTTCTACTGAACATAGACTGAACTGATTTCCTTTCATTCCTTTTTTCCATTTCTGCACTTAACTTGCTGAACATTCTACACAGCTGCCTAGTTGCACTGATAGCTCACATATATCACTCACTTGACACACACTCTTGCCACATGCCTATCTCTCACCACACTTGCCTATGTTCACTCATACATTCACTCACATTCCACACTTTTTAACTGTCCAGTATTGGACTGTACACCTCACTCACACGCCCACATTTACAAGTACATGTACATGTGACACTCTAGTATACACTTCACTTTTGATCTTGCCTTCACTCTATGCACACACACACACACACTGTTGAATCTTCTTCATATATATAGTTAATGTATAATGTATATAATGTATAATGAATATATGTAAGTATAACATGAATGATGCATGCCTATTTAGAATACCCATATACACATACATGTGGTGATAGCCTATATGTATATATATATATATATATATATATATAATATATATATATATATATATATATATATATTTTATATATATATATATATATATATATATATATATATATATATATATATATATATATATATATATATATATGTGTATTATGTGATTTCAATCACATAATACATATATATATATATATATATATATATATATATATATATATGCTAAGTAATGTGTGCCTATAGGTAATGTGTAATGACTTGGACAGTTTGTATAGGTTGTATGGACTTGGTAGACTAGTATAGGCTAGTTTAGCCTTGATTAGACTAATATAGACTTGATAGACTAGGTTTAGACCTATAATGGCATAGTTGACCTAGTTGACTTTCAGGGTTGACCAATAGTTGACTTTGGTCTAGATTGACCTAGAATCATGTAGAATGCATAGTAGGACTTCATTTTACTAATATGGACTTGTTGTGACTTGTGCTGTTCTGATTAGGAGCCAGACACCTCTCCTCGGACAGTACATTTCTTTCAGACACTCAGATAGCAGGCGAGTACATTCTGTGATCATTTCATATCCTGTTATAATTATTCTCCTGCTTTAAATTACTTTACTTGATACTGTCACATTGGTCACACGGATTAGTATTATATTAATTCCTTCTTGAGATGTTATCCCCTCAGGGAGCATCGGATACTACATGTTCTGTGCGTTTTACTTACATTGTGTATCACTATGCTTCATGGTTCATTGATCACTTGTGACATGTACTCTCATGACCACAGAGTCTTCCTTGAATCACCCATTTATGGGCATTCATAGAATTACCATTTTTTGGCCTACCATGTATCACCCTTTGTGGGCCATTGCATGGATCATAACATAACCTGGCTGGATCCTTGTGTATTGATTGGAGGTACGGGGGAGTAGAAGTAGACATGTGAATAATATCCAAGTAGTATCTCATCTGATCACCTCCGTAGTGTCTCATCAGAATCTCCTATGCCATTAACTAGTTTATATTGTACTCTGACTCACTAGCCACTGTTAGTTCTCTACTTATAGTAGATATTTCTATTACAGTTCTCTCTCTATTTACATTCTGTACTTTCTTCAGTTTCCTGTATCTTACTTTACTGCATGATTATATTTTCTAACCTGCTATGAACTGTTAAGATACAATGTGCTCGCTCTGTCCTGACTGGACCTGTTGAAAATATTACAGAGGACGAGGAGGAGGCCTGTGTGGATACTTTCTATGGGACAGCCCTAGAGGACACTTGTGACCCGGACTGCCAGCCGGATCCCTTAGCTTTAGAGACTGAGGCTCCCTAGTCTAGGTTTTACTATTTCTGTCATTTGAGATCTGGATTGTATATATTCTTTCATACTCTGTAGTTAAGACTTTGTATTTCTGGATGTTTGCTGAGTTCTTATCTTAGACACTTAGACTCTTCTGATCATCTGTATTTCATTTGAGTTCTATATCATATCGTGCTTCTTCTTCCTTAGTTGTGATTGAGTTTACATTCTGTTATGTCACCCCCATTCGGGGAGTATAAACTGCTTAGCATTATATTGTTAGATGTTGTGACCTAGGACAACGTTCTACTGCCGACACTGCAGCGTAGGCTAGACGTACCCACTTCTCGTGCCCTTACTCTAGGGTGCGGGTCGTGACACGTTTTTAGTGGTGGCCCATGTAGGTCTAGACTAGAAGTGTAGTGGTATTAGAACCAGTGTATCACTACAGCCTGCAGTAGGATATAGGATATTAGTTTTCAAGGTACTCAATCACATTAGAAAAAACTCTATTTCTGCCATCTAAATCCTTACTGTCAATCGATTTCTTTTGAATTTTAACTGTCCACCTTTGTTATATCGCTTCTTTCTCAGTAATTGATACCTTTATTTGATCTGTCTTCAGGATGGTGGAGACGCGGTCATAGCGTACCATTCATGAGGATACTGTAGAGGGGACTGCTACCTCTCAGCCAGTTCAGCAGGGTCAGGAGACTGCAACTCCTATCATCTCTGCTCGTATTGGGATCTTAGCAGCAGCAGCAGAGGGTATGCCTCCACCGGCTCGGAGGCAGGACCCAGTCATCCTAGAGGTGCCTTTCCAGCAGCCGTCGCCTACAGGATACGTGGATGCGGCACAGATGTTTGCCTACTTTCAGCAGTTTATGGAGGTGTAGTAGGCCCGGCAGGCCAGGAGCATGGAGTTGGCCCTTACGACAGCCGCAGTTCGACCAGCAATCCAGCAGCCGAGGACACCTGGGATAGAGCAGTTCTAGAAGATGAGCCCCAGAGACTTCCTGGGGACGGAGGGGATTTTATATGCTGACGAGTGGATCAAGCATATAGAGAAGATCTTCCGCCTGGCCCGGATACCGGTAGATCTCCAGATAAAGGCAGCATCGAGCCGGATGCGAGATCTTGCTCGCACCAGGTATCAGTCAGACCCCAGGGTGGGGGTAGCCGAACAGACCTGGGAGGAGTTCAAGGGCTTCTTCAAGAAGAAGTTCTTTCCAGATTCAGCGCTCCGAGCCTTGGAGTCATAGTTTGAGAGCTTAGTTCAGGGGAGCCTGTCAATAGAGGAGTACGCTGGGGAGTTCGACCGCCTCGACAGATTTGTAGAGGGCTTAAGCGAGACGGCGAAGGCCCAGAGGTTCCGCAAGGGTCTGGTCATAGAAGTCAAGTCCTTGACCAAGGGCAACAGGGATGCCACTTTCGAAGAGATTTTGACGGGAGCTTTATTGGCTGAGGACGATCTTGAGCTAAGGCTCAAGAGGGGACAAGACCCTGTTGGGGGTAGCAACAGCGGAGGCCAGGCCAAGAGGCCTCACTTTCAGCACCAGCAGCCACAGAGGCCAGTTCATCAGCAGCAGGCACCGAGACAGTAGGCCACCAGCTGTGCTTATTTTAAGAAGCCAGGGCACGGGTGAAATGAGTGTAGGAAGAGACTGGGCAAGTGCCTGGTATATGGTTCAGCAGACCACCAGATGAGGGAGTATCTCGTAGCACGAGCAGCTCAGGGAGGAAAAGTCGGGACTCCAGCAGGCCAGCAGAGGGGACCAGCCTTGCCGACACAGCAGCAGAGGTTCTTTCAGCACCAGTAGCAGGCCAGAGGAGGCCAGCAGGGGCGAGCTTTCGCTATGGCGGCCAAGGATGCAGAGGTGATAGGAGAGCTGATCGCAGGTTCGGTTCTTCTCGACTCCAGTCCAGCTTTTGCATTATTCGATTCCGGTGCTTCGCATAGTTTCGTATCAGTATCATTTATGATTAGACACGCTATCATAGCTAAATCGTTGTCTAGGACTTACAAGATCACGACCGGGGGTGGCATTATCCTCGTGAGTGATGTTTGTAAGGGTCAGAGTGTTGTTTTGGGAGGCCGTGAGTTGGAGGTGAGCCAGCTCGTAATGCCATTGCCGAACTACGATATAGTACTCGGTATGGATTGGTTGAGCAGGCACCACGCCAGCATTAATTAAAGAGGGGGTAGAGTTATCTTCAGAGTGTCGGGGGAGCCAGAGTTCGAGTACTCCAGACGTCAGGCGGAGCAGAGCAGCGAAGTTTTCTACGGAGTCTCGGTTGAGGAGCAAACGATTCCATACCCCTTGATAGCAGAGTATATGGATGTTTTTCCAGAGGAGTTACCTGCATTGCCACCAGACAAAAACATTGAGTTCTCGATAGACTTGGTTCCAGGAGCAGAACCCATCTCTAAGTACGTCTATCGAGTAAACAACAGTGAGTTGGTGGAGCTGAAGAAGCAGGTGGATGAGCTGCAGGACAAGGGCTTCATCCGTTCGAGTTCGTCGCCATGGGGTACACCAGTATTGTTTGTGCCGAAGAAGGATGGGTCAGTATGGATATATATTGACTACAGGGCACTTAATAACCTCACGATCAAGAACAGATACCCACTGCCGCGGATCGATGATCTCTTTGATCAGTTGAGCGGAGCTCGGGTATTTTCTAAGATTGATTTGAGGTCAGGTTATCATCAGGTGAAGGTGAAGGGGGAGAATATTCCCAAGATCGCTTTCAGGATATGGTATGGGCAGTTTGAGTTTTTGGTTATGCCGTTTGGGCTAACCAATGCACCAACAGTGTTTATGAACCTAATGAACAAGGTGTTCCACCAGTACTTGGACAAATTCATGGTGGTGTTCATTGACGACATCTTGGTGTATTCAAAGACCAAGGAGGAGAACGAGGAGCATCTGAGGATAGTGCTGGAGACTCTCAGGAAGGAGCAGCTTTATGGGAAGCTCTCCAAGTGTGAGTTCTTCTTGGACCGGGTTGACTTTTTGGGGCATCTGGTGACTGGAGATGGGATCTCAGTTGACCCCAAGAAGATCGTAGCAGTTGTGGCATAGGTAGTGCCGACTTCAGTGGCAAAGATCAGGAGTTTCTTGGGGCTGGCAGGATATTATAGGAGATTTGTGCAGGATTTTTCCCGAGTTGCAGAGCCGTTGACTCGGTTGTCCCGGAAGGATGCTGAGTATGTTTGGTCAGAGGAGTGTCAGATAGCTTTTGATGAGTTAAAGAAGTGGCTTACGACAGCTCCGATTCTGACATTGCCTTTAGAATCAGGAGGATTTACTATTTATAGTGACGCTTCAAGGAAGGGGCTGGGTTGTGTCTTGCAGCAGCATGGGAAGGTGATTGCCTATGCTTCCAGGCAGTTACGTCCCCATGAGAACTATCTTATCCATGACCTGGAGCTTGCAGCAGTGATTTTTGCTCTGAAGTTATGGAAGCACTATCTGTATGGAGAGCGGGTAGAGATTTTTACAGATCACAAGAGCTTAAAGTATGTGTTCACTCAGAAGGAGCTGAACATGATACAGCGCAGATGGCTAGAGTTGATGAAGGACTTTGACATCCTACTTCAGTATCACCCAGGGAAGGCCAATGTAGTTGCCGATGCCTTGAGTAGGTATCCGACAGCCATGTGTTTGACTATGGACTGTCACTTGCTTGCTGATTTGGAGAGCCTTAGGATTGAGGTGATCGTGCCCGGAGCACAGATGCAGTTATGGGGCCTTCAGACAGTCGAACTTGATGGAGAGGATCAAGGTGACACAGTTTGAGGATGTTGCTCTACGGTTTCTCCGAGAGCAGGTTAGAGCAGGATTGGTGGATGGCGAGTTTTCTCTTGCAGAGGATGGTGCCTTGCGGCACGGTTCCAGGTTATGTGTGCCCAGCGAAGATCTTAAGGAGCAAGTTTTGCAGGAGGCCCATAGATCTCAGTACTCTATACATCCTGTGCCAACAAGATGTACCGAGATCTGAGGGAGCATGTTTGGTGGTCCAGGATGAAGCGGAAGGTAGCTCGCTTCGTAGCTAGGTGCTTGGTCTATCAGCAGGTGAAGGCAGAAAGGCAGAGGCCCGGTGGACTATTACAGCCGCTGCCTATTCCCGAGTGGAAGTGGGAGCATATCACTATAGATTTCGTATCTGGATTGCCATGTACACCAGGAGGGAAAGATGCAATTTGGGTCATCGTTGACAGGTTGACTAAATCGGTCCACTTCTTACCATTCAAGGTGGGTACGTCTACAGAGAGGCTTACGGAGATGTACATGCGACAGAAAGTCAGGATTCATGGGGTTCCGTTCAGCATCGTCTCGGATCGGGATAGTCGCTTTACTTCCTATTTCTGGAGGAGTCTGCAGACTAGCTTGGGCACTCAGCTCAAGTTTAGTACCGCATACCACTCCCAGACGGACGGACAGTCAGAGAGGACTATTCAGACACTTGAGGATATGCTGCGGACGTGCGTCCTAGACTTTAAAGGTTCCTGGAAGGATTATCTACATTTGGTGAAGTTTGCTTACAACAATAGTTTTCAGGCCAGCATTGAGATGTCACCTTTCGAGGCTCTGTACGGGCGTAGATGTCGTACACCCTTGTCTTGGGATGATGTTGGAGAGCGAGCTTTATTGGGACCAGAGATGGTTGTCGATGCAGCCGAGATGGTAAAGCTCATCAGGGACAGACTTCGCGTGGCACAGGACAGACATCGGCACTGGGCCGATAGCCACCGGAGGCCGTTGGAGTTTGAGGTACAGATTAGAGTAGGATTAGATTTAGGTTTGTTTGTGTTTTATTGATCATGTTGTTTATCATAGTTAATTTGAGACCTTGCTTGTGATTAGGTTGGAGACCAGGTTTTCTTGAAGATATCTCCGACTCGTGGTACGATACGTTTTGGTGGAGATGGGAAGCTTAGTCCGTGCTTCATCGGCCCTTTCGTTATCAGCGGAAGAGTCGGTGACGTGGCATAGAGGCTAGACTTGCCACCTGCACTAGTGGGTGTCCACAACGTATTCTATGTATCATAGTTGAGACGGTATGTGGCTGATCCTAGCCATGTCCTCGACCATTCGGAGATTGAGGTTAGGCCTTCTCTCAGCTATCCAGAGCAGTTAGTTGAGATTCTGGATCGACGGAAGAAGGTACTGAGGAACCAGGTGATACCTTTGGTTCACGTCGCATGGAGGCATCATTCTCCAGGAGAGTCTACCTGGGAGCGGGAGGATGAAATGCGCGAGCGATACATATATCTTTTTGGACCGTGAGGTATACTTTTTATCCTTCTCATCAGTTGCATTTCGCCTTTCAATTTTGAGGACGAAATTCTTTTAAGAAGGATAGATTTGTCACTACCACATTTCTAGTTTGAGGGTATTGTTTGTCATTTATGGGATTTATTTGGAATTATTATGTATTATTTAGATTTTTTAGAATTAATGTGATTTTTGGTAAAATTTAATTAGTGACTATTCTAGACTTTGACTAGTGTTGACTTTGGAGACTAACCTAGAAGCTAACCCTAGCCATGACTACTTGGTTAGATTATGAAACCTTAGTTTGATTTAAGTTAATCATATCCTAGTCATTAGAACCAATTTGGAAATAGGAATTAGAATAGAGGTTGGATTAATGGCTTATGACTTCACAAGTCATGATTAATGACTTAAGCCCATAGAGGCCCAAAGCCCAACACCATGTAAACCCTAACCCTAATTACCTATGGCCAGCCAACCCACCTAGGAATTCCCCCTCTATAAGTACTCTCTTCCACTTAGGGCTAGCCTCCTTTAGAAAGTTCTCAAGTTAGAAAAAGAGGTAAATCCCCAACTTCAATAATTCCTAGAAAATCCAATTTAATTCCTTTCCATCCAAACCAATTGCAATAGGTTCTAAATTCCTTCTACTTGCTGTTTGTTTAAGAAATTTTAGAGTGTTGGCAATTTGGTGAAGTTTGGCCATCAAGAATAATACCCCTCTTTGGAGCCTTTTGGGGAAATTGACACCTATAGGTAATCCCTTCAAACTTATTGAAATTGCAGTTATTATTACATATTAGCCTAGATCTAGGTGTCCCCTAGCTAACCTTAGATTTTTGTAGGATATTGTGTCCAATTCGTGTCCTATCTGGACAAATATCAGTCCCTATAACCTAGTATTTGATGAAATACCCCAAGGGGGATTTCGACCTAATTTAGAGGAAACTTTTGAATAGGATTCTAGGATTTATTGTTGATTGTTAGAATTTGGTTGACTGAGTTGGTTTTCATGTTGTGTCGTATCGGTTTGGACACGTAAACACACACATTTCTGCTGCACAGATCTGTCCTGCTTCTCGGGTGTGAATGCACAGTGGACACGAGATATTGGACACACATGAAAGGGCATTGACTGACACCACATGTGTCAAGTTTCAGGGTCTCTCGTGTCATGTCGGACACGTAATTAGCTGCATACTGGTATTATACTGTGTGTGTTAGTAGATTTTTGACACTGATAAGTGTGTCGTATCACCCAAACACGCATCATGGACACGTATCAGGGTGTCCCTGACCTAGCCCTAGTCCCCCTCGATACTGGGACACGATCACGAGATCTGTGTCACTTTGTGTCAAGTGCACGAGCACTGGAAACACGTGCATGACACTGCTTTGCACTGCACTGTGTCCAGTTTGATGTTTTGGTGTTTTAAATTGTTTGGACACATTTCTGTCCTCGGGGTGGGATACATTTACACTGTATGACATGTATACAACCTATATTTGAATTACCAACCAATTTTATTGCTTAATTACATGTTTTTGTAGTTTAAATTCCAATTACCTAGTAAATGTCTGAAACTTGGTATTTTTTGGAAATTCTAGATTTCTAAAACGAAATTTGGCATCTATTTTAATCCAATGTAATACTCCTAATTGCATGTTTACATCCTAATATAGTTCTCCTATGATTAATCTACTTGTATGTCAAATTTGGGGAATTATGGTGATTGATTGGATTTGTAATCTGGTTTTGAAAGATTGGACTGAATACTGAGTTTTGGGTTAACTGATTTGAACTAAGAATACAATATTTTGGTTTTCCTTTTTCTACTGAACATAGACTGAACTGATTTCCTTTCATTCCTTTTTCCATTTCTGCACTTAACTTGTTGAACATTCTACACTGCTGTCCAGTTGGACTGATAGCTCACATGTATCACTCACTTGACACACTCTTGCCATATGCCTATCTCTCACCACACTTGCCTATGTTTACACATACATTCACTCACATTCCATACTGTTTAACTGTCCAGTATTGGACTGTACACCTCACTCACACACCCACATTTACATGTACATGTGACACTCTAGTATACACTTCACTTTTGATCTTGCCTTCACTCTATGCACACACACACTGTTGACTCTTCTTCATATATATAGCTAATGTATAATGTATATAATGTATAATGAATACATGTAAGTATAACATGAATGATGCATGCCTATTTAGAATGCCTATATACACATACATGTGGTGATAGCCTATATGTATATATATATATATATATATATATATATATATATATATATATATATATATATATATATATATATATATATATATATATTAAATATATATATATATATATATATATATATGATATTTGGCTCGGTTAGGGTTGCGCGAATTGCGAAGCATCCCCGAGTGATCTTGAGTTCGTGCAGATGGTCGCTCCGACGGGGGGCTATGCCCCCCTGGCTTTTGCGCGTCGGCGGGCGGCGGCCCTTCTTGCTTGCGCGGGTCGGGCGGCGCCGTCCGTGGTGACCCGGCTGCGGAGGCTTGCGAGCGCAACATCAGTGCTTCTCCGGCGGAGGGCTCGGCCCCCCATGGTGGTAAGTCGACGGGGACCACCGGCCATCCAGACCTTCGCGGGTCGGACGACGCCGTCTCTGGCGACCTGGCTGAGCGGGGAGGCTTGGTTGCGCGCGGGGGTGTCGGAGCATTGGTTCCTCCGACGGGGGGATCCGCCCACGAGGCTGCGGGGGTGGGGCTTCCTGTCCGAGACCAGGTGCTGAGGGTGGACTCCCCGCCAGCGGCGGAGCCTCAGACGAAGGTGGCAGATGGAGGGACGGATGGCCCGGCGCCGTCCTTCGTCGTGGTGGTGGGCGGGACTGCGTCGGCGTCAAAGGGTGGTTTACCGAGGGTGGATTTCCGATCAGCTATTGTCTCCAATGGCCAGAAGGTGGTCATATTCTCTCAGTCGGATATGGAGGCCCTCACGGTGTCGTGTGGGCTGGACCTTATTGGCAAGTTCGCTCGACGGAGACTACCGGTTGAGACCATTAGGAAGGCTTTTGATTCGCGAGGTCTCAGGGGGTTGATTGAAGTGAAGGCCATTGATGACCATCATGTTCTCATTCGTCCTCATGTCGAGAATGACTTTCTTCGGCTTCGAGCTAAGGATTGTTGGTTCGCTGGTCGGGTTCCGATGGTGTTATTCATGTCTTCGGTGGATTTTTTGCCGATAAGAGAGGATCCACGTGTTCTCATCTGGGTTGCCTTCTCCGGACTTCCTCATTGCATGTTTGATACCAATACGGTGCTTTCAATAGCATCTGGCATCGATACTCCCCTCTTTACGGATCGGGCTACGGCCTCCTTCTCTAGGTCGGGAGTAGCCAGGGCCTTGGTCGAAGTGGACGTTAGAAAACCACTTCAACACGAGGTTTTCTTCCAACTGCCTGATGGCGTTCATTCGCAGCCGGTTGTCTATGAGCGGACTCCTTTCTACTGTGTCTCTTGCGGCCATCATGGTCACGATGAGAGTGCTTGTGGTCGACGCCAGGTGGAGGCTTCTTCTGAGGGTGTTGTTGACAGACCGGCCAACCCCGACGTTTCATCTTCAGGTGTAGCACGAGAGAAGGACGGCCCGGAGGGTGGCCGTGGGATTAGCAGGGGTCGTCGACGGCGACGATCAAGGCATGAGAAGGGGAAACGGACACATCAGGTGTGGAGGCGTGTTCAGGGGCATGATGATAGCAGGGGGACCACGCAGCCCGGATTGCGTCGGAGTGATGTTAATCGCACGAGTTCCGTTTCACCATTATGGCACGTGGGGGAGTCATCGTCGGGCCAGCTGGCCTTATGGTCGGATGATGGACGGTCCATGTAGGGGGGTCGTAGTGCTCCGAGTTCTAGTTTAGATGGGCAGTTGGGTCATGAGCGGGGTACTGGTCCGATTGTATTATCGGACCTACCTATCATTATTCATAGCCAGCTGGGACAGGGAGTTGTTACGGTTGTTTCTGACACTGAAGATTGCAGCTTGGTTGTGTCGAAGGAGGCCACCACCGGATCTATCTTCGACTGGGGTTATGACCCTTCTCCAGGAGATGATATGGTCTCATTGCCTGAGGCTAGACCCTCCACGTCCTCTATTGAGGGTCGTGATGATGGCTGGCAGATGGTTCCATTCAAAACGGCGGCTGGTAAGCGAAGGAAGTCGATGGCACCTCAGTCGGATCGACTTCTTCATTCATATGCTTCCCGGGTTAGACGGGACCCCCAGAGGGTCCATGGTTAATTTTCTTATTTGGAATGTTTGGGGGACGGTGAACAGATCTACTTTATGCCGTATCAGGTCCTTATGTCAGACCAATGCTATTCAGGTTCTTACTATTATTGAGCCCAAGGTGATATCTTCTAAGCTTCTTTCTTATCAATTGAGGTTGGGGTTTGATGCTAGCTTTTACAATGATAAGGGCAATATTTGGTTTTTCTGTAAGTCGGGACTTGGGATCAACTGCATTGATTCTTGTGATCAGGCTATCACGGTGCAGCTTTCTTTGAGCTGTTTTTCGGACCCGGTACGGTTGTCGGTTGTTCATGGTGCAGGAACACGACAAGGGAGGAGGAGGTTATGGTGGCATCTTCTGGACATCCAAGCCAGGGACATTGGCTTGCCCTGGGCGGTGGGCGGGGACTTCAATATTATTGCTCTCCGGATGAGAAATTTGGAGGTCGTCCTCCTGACACGAGGGCTATTGCGGACTTCCTTGACTTTCTGTTGGCTGCCGGGCTTTCAGATATTGGTTTCAGAAGAAGCACCTATACGTGGGTGAATGGTCAGTCGGGGGTAGATCGGTAGGGATCCCGCCTTGATAGGGTGCTCGCGACGGGTAGTTGGCTGGATGGAGTCCAGGTCTCCTGCGAACATCTTAATCGGGCAGAATCTGACCATTCCCCTCTTTTGATATCCTACCAGTGTCACCCTCATTTTTCCGTATTTCCCGTATTTCGTATTTATATTCGTATCTGGATTTTGGCATGTTTTTTTATTTTTTCTCGACTTGTAGAATTTTGGTATTTCTCGTATTTTGGGTTTTGGCATGGCTCAATTTTAATTGGTTTGGCTCGGTTTTAATTGGTTTGGATTGGTTTGGGTTGGTTTGGTTGGGTTTAATAGGTATTGGATCACCATAGCCTATGCTCCACCCTCAACACACCACAACTCCCCTCTTTATATCCCCACCTACCACTCTCTCTCTTCATTACCACCACCATTTATTTTCTTCTTCTTCTCCTTCCTCCACAACTCTCCACCCATAGGCAAGTGCACCTTGCCACTACATGAGAACCCTATTTTCTTGGTCCATTAGCTAGATTAGGACATGGTGATCAACATTAGTTCTTGGCTTTTTGTGATTTGGTGTCTCCATTGCTCTAGATCTAAGTTTTCCTATTTTCAGATTTTGCATGGTTTGATCTCCTTAAGTTGGATTTTATGGGTTTTTGATGTTTCCTAGTGGAAGAGCATTCAATTCTACCCTGGTTAGAACTTTGGAAATCTGGATTTGGAGTTCGGATGGCCAAGTTATGAGGTTTTGAAGTTTTGGAGCCATTAGAGCTTCTTCTCAGCCATGGAGAAGAAGACCCAGACCCTGCGTGCGTGTTTTTACGCGTACGCAGCTCTCAGCGTGCGTGACTTTTCACGCAGCTGCTTCCTTGAACGTGCATGACTTTTTACGCAGCTGCTCCCTGTAGCGTGCGTGACTTTTCACGCAGCTGCTTCCCTGTAGCGTGCGTGACTTTTCACGCAGCTGCTTCCTTGAGCGTGCGTGACTTTTCACGCAGCTGCTCCCTGTAGCATGTGTGACTTTTTACGTAGGTGCTTCCCTGTAGCGTGCGTGACTTTTCACGCAGCTGCTTCCCTGTAGCATGCGTGACTTTTCACGCAGCTGCTTTCTTGAGCGTGCGTGACTTTTCACATAGCTGCTTCCCTGTAGCGTGCGTGACTTTTCACGCAGCTGCTTCCTTGAGCGTGCGTGACTTTTCACGCAGCTGCTTCCTTGAGCGTGCGTGACTTTTACGCAGCTGCTCCCTGTAGCGTGCGTGACTTTCACCTACGCTGCTCTTTCAGCGTGCGTGACTTTTTCGTCCGCTGCTCCCCTGACCCCTTGCTTAACCCATTGGCTCTTGGAGTTTTGGTCTTATTTCTTTAAGCTTGGCTCTTCTATAGCCCTATATATTGATATTTTATTAGATATTTTATGCCCATTTTATATCCTTACGCCTTTTGTCATGAACTTGATTTTACTTCGCATATTTGGAATGACTATTGTACATGGCCTGGTATGACAAGGAACTAGCATAACACGACAGTGACCTGTAGTGGTGCACTCCTGACATGACCAGCATGACTTGATAGTGGCCCGTGGCGGCACACTCCTGACTTGACATGACTTGATAACCTCACTTGACCTGTCTTGACACCGTGGGTGGTTCTTTCTTGCTTGCTTGTTAATCCACTTGTCCAGTCTCGCATCATGTCTAGGATGGGACTCCTGAGTACCACGGTCAGGAGTACCTACGAAATTGGACTAAGGTTAATAATTAGTATAATTCACTAGTCATGAAGAGATGTTCCCCAGTTACAGGCGATCCTGTTATCCCGGCCGCAAATAATTGGACTTGTAGCCTGCCGACGAGTAGGGCACATTTCCAGCCCACTGTTATATGGGGCACCCTCCATTGTCACTTAAATGATTGAACTCCAGATTGTCACTATAATGCATTGTACTCTCTAGATTGTCACTATAATGATTGCCTGGATAACCTGGATAGCTGCAGGGCATGTGACTACTTGGAGCATCTCATTGCATCTTGCTAGTAACTAGGATTGTGATAACCCTAGTTAGTTAATGTAGAAAGCCGTAGGCAATGATTGGCCGTGATTGCTTGGATGGAGTCTGGTCCAGTATAGTATTGTCTAGAATTGATTGATTGTAAGATTGTACCAGAATGATTGAATGATTGCCACTCCAGATTGTCACTATAATGATTGTCACTCCAGATTGTCACTATAATAATTGTCACTCCAGATTGTCACTATAATGATTGTCACTCCAGATTGTCACTATAATGATTGTCACTCCAGATTGTTACTTGACCTGATTTCTTATATTTATCTTGCCGATAAATGGTGAGAGAAACCAAGTTCCGTTCAGACGAAGGGTTACAACCCCGGTCCTTGTTTGGTTTACGGGTTGTAACCTAGCTATCTGAATAGTCCCATGGTTATCTCATCGTATATCATCTTGACATGCTTTTCCATATGTCCTGTCTTTTAGTGATTCTATGCAAGATTGTCTTTTATAATTACCCATCATGCTTGCTTTTTTTTCTTAAATTATTGTCTCTTATTATGTAATTATATTATTGTGCTAATTTGCTGGCTTTGGTTCTTATTTTGTGGTCTCCTTTGTGGCACTTGCTCTTTCTGGGGTCTGACCTAGCTGGTTTTGTATGGCCAGATACCGGAGCAGCAGCAAAGGATCTACCTGTCTTCCAGCCCGATGGTGGTCACCAGGCGTAACCAGGGTATCGAGTGGGTTTCTTTTGTTCTCCCACTGTAATATTGTAAATTATTCTTTTGAGGTGTTTAGCCGACGAGCAAGTGTTAGCTCGATTGTACTCACTTACTGTCTGCCTACGGGCTGTAACATGATTGACAAGCCCCGGGGGTTGATCATGTATGACTGAACTCTTGCTAGTCCTCACATTTTGTAACGACTAGCTTCATGATCATCTGGATATGTAATGTTTGGGACGCCTTACAATTGTATATTTGGTGATCTGATATCTTGTGATTATTATTAGTTGGTTGAGATTGAGACAATAGGCTATTTTATGACCTTAAGAGACTGTTGGATTGTAGTGAAACCCTCACATATCTAGACAGCCGTGATCGTATAGCGGTGTGGATCCTATTCCGTTATACGTAGCTGGCTATGTCTGCCCCCGCTCTCCAGTATTCTGGTTCTGGGGCGTGACAACCAGCCAGCTTCCTCCTTTCAGCGTTGAGGCTTTCGCTTTCTCGACTTTTGGACGTCCCATCCGGACTTCCTTCCGGTTGTTGCTCGGGCGTGGGAATCATGCTGGCATTATGATGCGCTTGAGCGGCTGGGCATGCGACTGCGGACGACGGGTCATGTTCTGGCCGAATGGAGCAGAGCTACTTTCGGAGATGTATTTCAGGAGGCCCGTCAGGCCGAGGACGCTGCTTTGGCGGTGGAGCAGGATTATGATCTTCATCCTTCGGAGAGGGGAAGGGCTTCCTGGATGGAGGCTGTAGCCAGATTGAAGCAAAAGGTTCAAGTTGAGGAGGATTTCTGGAGACAAAAAGCCAGATTGAAATGGGACCTGGAAGGTGATAAGAATACTCGGTTTTTCCACGAGTGCACCAGGAGCATGCAGAGAAAGGCGAGGATTCAGAAAATTATTCGGGCTGATGGCTCAGAGACGGGCTCGCTTGCAGAGGTGGCGACGGAGGCTTCTTTATTCTACTCTAAGCTTTTCAGGGTTGAGCCTATTTCAGACGATGATGCCTTCCTTGACATCATCCCCAGCATCATTTCTATGGAGGACAATTCTGATCTTGTCCGATGTCCGAACAGAGCGGAGTTGTTGGAGACTGTTCAGGGGATGGACCCGGCTAGTGG
Organism: Iris pallida; assembly: GCA_029216955.1. Classification (NCBI taxonomy): domain Eukaryota; kingdom Viridiplantae; phylum Streptophyta; class Magnoliopsida; order Asparagales; family Iridaceae; genus Iris; species Iris pallida. The sequence goes on from JANAVB010022999.1 coordinate 6,415,575, forward strand.
CGTTGGGCCGGATGGCTTTTCTGGGAGATTCTTCTCTTATTGTTGGGATATTATCGCTGCTGATGTGGAGGAAGCCATTGGTTCCTTTTTCTTGGGTGCACGACTTCCGGTCTCCATATCTGACACTTTCTTATTTCTTATTCCCAAAGTCGAGCACCCGAGGAACCTTTCAGATTTTCGTCCTATTAGTCTATGCAATTTCTGTAATAAGATTATTTCCAAGATTATTGCTTGCAGGTTGCGGGAATATCTTCCTAAAATTATTTCTCCGGAGCAAAGTGCCTTTGTTAAGGAGAGGGAGATTGTTGACAATATCATCATTGCTCAGGATATGGTGGCTTCTATGAAGGAATCCAATCATGGTGGTAACGTGGCAATTAAGCTTGACATGTAGAAGGCCTACGACAGAGTTAATTGGCATTTCCTTCTGCGTGTTCTTCGGAGATTTGGCTTTAATGAGCTATTCTTTGATCTTATTTATCGTCTCCTGGCGGATACCCGGTATGCGGTTCTTCTTAGTAGAGCTCCTACTGATTTTTTCTCGGCATCTAGAGGGATTCGGCAGGGGGACCCTCTCTCTTCGGCTCTCTTCATTATTGCTGCGGAGGTGCTTTCTCGGAACCTCAAATTACTTCAAGAAAATAATAGGAGATCTTCATTTCATACTCCGATTGGGGGACCGCGGATCTCGCACTTGGCCTATGCGGATGATGTTCTTATATTTACTTCGGGGGATATTGCTGGTTTGCGTGCTCTCCAGAAGGTATTACACCGTTATGAGGCTGTATCGGGTCAGAAGATTAATTATTCCAAATCTGCCTTTTATACTGCGACCCCACTAGCTGAGGATCGTGCTCGAACTATTTCTACTCTCTTTGGATTCTGTACCGGGTCTGTGCTATTTTCCTATTTGGGCTGCCCAATAACGTGCGGGAGACGGAATACGGGGATGTTTAGTTATTTGCTTGATAAAATCCGCTCGAAGCTGACGGGATGGCAGAACAAGATTCTTTCTCCTGGGGGTAAGCTGTTCCTTATTAAAAATGTTCTTTCTTCTATCCCTATGTATACTTTGGCAGCTTGTTGCCCACCCCGGGTAGTTCTCAGGTTGATTGAGAGAATGTTTATGGCTTTCTTTTGGGGTAGCAAGGATGGGGTGGCTAAGAGGAGGTGGTTGGCGTGGCGATTCGTTACTCGGACTAAGTTCGAAGGAGGTCTTGGGATCATGTGTCTGAACGATATTATGGATGCTTTTTCTATGAAATTATAGTAGAAGTTGCGCCTTGGGAAGGGCCTTTGGGTGGAGCTTCTCAAATCAAAATATTTTCGTAAACGTCATCCATGCGATGCGTTTCTGACTTCCAAGTGCTCCCATATTTGGCGACGGATTTTGCGGGGGAGGAAATTGGCGGAACCGTATATTTCTCTCAGACTTGGATGTGGCGAGGGCTCGGCGAGGTGCGAAGCATGGATTCCGGTGGGTCCTCGGTTGAGTAGCGTTGCTATTCCGTCGGTTGAGGGAGTGGCTACTGGGACCAGATGCGGTACGGAAAGACGGATTCGGGTGCGGCGGCGAGCCCGGGCGGTGGCGTCTGCTGTCTCCGGCCAGGCGGGTATTTCTTTGGCCAGCATGGAGGACCGAGTTGGGGGGGAGAGTGCTGACACGACGGATTTGTAGCGGCCGACTTTCTTACCGTCGCAGGTTCCACTGGTTGGTGGCACTAGGGAGCCCAGGAGGTCAGCCAGATTGGCCGAGAGGAGGGTGCTTCTTCCTCATCGACCGGTGACTGTGAGGGCTCTATCGGATAGGGGAAGGAAGATCCATAATTCTAGGGCGAGGAACTCTGACAATGGCGGTCCGGCTATTTGTTCGTTTTGGACAGACGGTTGATGGGTCTTGCCTTTATTCTTGGAGCAGTTTGGGAAAGAGGCAGCGAGGCGGCTCAAAGTGGCAAATCTGACTTGTACTTCGGATCCTGACTCTTTGGTTTGGGGAGAGAAGAAAGGAGATTTCTCGATGGCATCGGCTTGGAGGTGGTGCCGGACCTCCCACCGAAATTCATCCTTATTTTCTAATATTTGGGGTAAGTGTATTCCGACGAAGTGGAGCATTCTAATGTGGCGGTATGTCATAACCGGCTACCCACTGATGACAACATTCAAAAGATCGGCTTCCACATGGCTTCAAGGTGTCATTGTTGTTTGGCTGGGCACGGGGAGACCCTTCAGCATATTTTCTTCCATAGGGATCTTGCCTTGGAGGTCTGGTCTGTCTTCCGGGGTTTCTTCAAGGCACGGATGCATAGAGACTTTTTTGCTTTTTTGCAAAGGTGGTGGCGGGTTCAGGTAGTCATCAACGGAGGTCTTTGGCCGGTGCGATCATTTGGGTGCTCTGGAAGAACCGGAACAAGTCTCGCTATGAGGGGCGTACTGCTGGCTCTGCTTTCTTGGTTCAGGAGGTGAAGAGGCAGTTTCGGAAGTCGCTTTCGGGTTGTCATCATCTTCCGCCTATTCCGCATTGGGCTTCAGAGTAGTACTTTTATTGTTTTCCTCTTTTTCTTTTGCTACCTATGAGGTCAGATGTACTCATTATCCTCTTTTTTCAATAAAGGTAACGATTTCATATATATATATATATATATATATATATATATTATGTGATTTCCATGTATAGGCCTATTAGGTATATAAATGTATGCTTATATATATGTAGATATATATATATATATATGCTGAGTAATGTGTGCCTATAGGTAATGTGTAATAACTTGGACAGTTTGTATAGGTTGTATGGACTTGGTAGACTAGTATAGGCTAGTTTAGCCTTGATTAGAGTAATATAGACTTGATAGACTAGGTTTAGACCTAGAATGGCATAGTTGACCTAGTTGACTTTCAGGGTTGACCAAGAGTTGACTTTGGTCTAGATTGACCTAGAATCATTTAGAATGCATAGTAGGACTTTATTATATCATTTTAGACTTGTTGTGACTTGTGCTGTTCTGATTAGGAGCCAGACACCTCTCCTCGGACAATACATTTCATCCGGACACTCAGATACAGGCGAGTACATTCTCTGATCATTTCATATCCTGTTAGAATTATTCTTCTGCTTTAAATTACTTTACTTGATACTGTCACATTGGTCACACGGATTAGTACAATATGAATTCCTTTTTGAGATGTTATCCACTCAGGGAGCATCAGATACTACTTGTTCTGTGCGTTTCACTTACATTGTGTATCACTATGCTTCATGGTTCATTGATCACTTGTGACATGTACTCTCATGACCACAGAGTCTTCCTTGAATCACCCATTTATGGGTATTCCTAGAATCACCTATTTTTGGGCCTACCATATAACACCCCTTGTGGGCCATTGCATGGATCATAACATAACCTGGCTGGATCCTTGTGTATTGATTGGGGGTACGGGGGAGTAGAAGTAGACATGTGAATAATATCCAAGTAGTATCTCATCTGATCACCTCCGTAGTGTCTCATCAGAATCTTCTATGCCATTCACATGTTTATATTGTACTCTGACTCACTAGCCACTGTTAGTTTTCTACTTATAGTAGATATTTCTATTACAGTTCTCTCTCTGTTTACATTCTGTACTTTCTTCAGTTTCCTGTATCTTACTTTACTGCATGATTATATTTTCTAACCTGCTATGAACTGTTGAGATGTATTGTGCTCGCTCTGTCCTGACTGGACCAGTTGAAAATATTACAGAGGACGAGAAGGAGGCCTGTGTGGATACTTTCTATGGGACAGCACTAGAGGACACTTGTGACCCGGACTGCCAGCCGGATCCCTTAGCTTTAGAGACTGAGGCTTCCTAGTCTAGGTTTTACTATTTCTGTCATTTGAGATCTGGATTGTATATATTCTTTCATACTCTGTAGTTGAGACTTTGTATTTCTGGATGTTTGCTGAGTTGTTATCTTAGACACTTAGACTCTTCTGATCATCTATATTTCATTTGAGTTCTATATTATATCGTGCTTCTTCTTCTTTAGTTGTGATTGAGTTTACATTCTGTTATAGCACCCCCATTCGGGGAGTATAAACTGCTTAACATTATATTGTTAGATGTTGTGACCTAGGACAGCGTTCTACCGCCGATACTGTGGCATAGGCTGGACGTACCCACTTCTCGTTCCCTTACTCTAGGGTACGGGTCGTCACAGCAGCCGCTTCGAAGGACTCGCACTGCCTCTAGAGATGAACTCTTCATACGCCTGTTGATTGAGGCGTACGACCAGCGTCTTGTTGGAAGAGCCCACCTTCACGTCGTCGAATTACGACACAACTTTCTCGGCTGAGGAGAAACAGGTCTCCAACAGAGTCGCCAACTTGTTTGTCATTAAAATCTTTTGATTGTAATTTTAATTACAAACAGAACAGTGTTACAATATAGGACTTAGATGTAGTCCTAGGAGTACACTTTTATATATCTAGGTCCCTGTGTCGATGGAGCGAGTGGTAATGCATTGACTCCGTTGACGATCTGACGACGGTTCTCGATTCTCTGAAGGTCTGAGTTGCTCTGGGTGCTGGAGCTTGCAGATGGGAAGAAGACGTTGAGTGTCTCTTCCGACCACTGGGAGTAAACTCTGATGCTTTGGTTGACTGTGTGTCTTGATCTCTGACCGTCTATGTCCGTATGTGAGAGGAAATGATCCTTCTATTTATAAGCAGCAGGTTGGCTGCTCATACGTGCGTATGTAGGGTATGCCTGTTTGTGGGGATGCCACGGGGTGATCGCTGATGGAGGATTATGGGCGGCGCGCTCTGATTAAGGAGTTGAACCTTTATTGTTGTATTTGTGGGCTGTGGCAGAACTGACACATAGCAAAAGAGAGGATCATTCGGTTGCTGAGATCTTAGGTGGTTGGTACCCCTTCATCGGCTGAACTGAGTCAAAGGACCCGTAGCATGTATCCGTAGCTCAATGATCTCAGATTTGGCAGAGAGTAATATGACAGGATGCGCCTAGAATTGGGCGCATGAGTAGACTTTGGCTTGTAACCTTTAGGAGTCACGAACCAGTCTGGGCGCATGGCTTTTGAGGCGCATACGGGGCTTCAGTAGTGACTTGACCTCTGTCTTTAGGGATCAGAGAAAAGTCTGAGGCGCAATAGCTTTTCAGGCGCATGCAAAGATTTAGGCGCATGACTGCGGAGGCTCATGCGAAAAGGTTGGACGGCCACGTAGCTTGTAACCGCCGGGGGAAAGTAATGAAGACGCTGACGTCAGCGACGCTTCGTCTTCTGAAAAAGCTGCTAACTTTCCAGTCCTCGGGGGACGCGCTGCCAATTCTGTCATTTGAGCATTAAAGGCTTGATGGATGACGAGCCGAAATGGACGCATGGGTCCATGTTGATTAGGACACATTGATCTGTGCTTTGTTGGGCGCATCTATATGGAGCGCTTTGGAACCGACGGGCGCGTCTGTACGATGCACAGTGTCTGACCGGCGCATCCTTTTGCATGATATGCTTTATTGGTCCGACTGTTACGTTCTTCGAGTGCTTTAAATAGCCGTTTTTGACTTGGTCAAATTCGAAGCGTCAGGTTCATCACCATAAATACAAATTTATTACACGGGATTCAGAGAGCTCGTCACTTGGCGCATGGGTTTGATTTGTCCGGCCTACAAATAGTAGCAAGGAGAGAGTTTACTTCTCATTCTCTCATATCCTCCCGAAATGAACATGTTTGCTCGAGCACATTCTGTTGATGAGATGCTCCCGAGGGTGAAGATGCGACGACTTGTCCTCGTTTATGCACTTGAAAGTGACGGTCACATCCAAAAGTCGAAGTCGAGGGCTTCTGAGGCAGGCGGAAGGTGCCCGTTGCATCCAAAGATCGGGATGCTCGAGCCTCGTCTCCGTTATGCTGGAAGAGCCGCAGATCGGAATTGTGGTGCCCGATCATCTTCCTTGGGCTTTGGAGAGCTCCTCCTCCTGCTAGATTGGGTGTTGCCTATTCTGGTTGTGCTGAAAGCCTCCTTTTGCCGCGGATCGATTGTGGTGCTCTCCTCTTCCTTTGGAGAGATCTTCCTCCCGCTAGGGTGGGGTTGATCACCTGCCCTTGTTCTGTTCAATAAATGCTTCATTAGTTGAAGCACTCGATCGGGTCGAAGTGGAGCACATATGCTGAGACTTCATGATGCGCATGACTAAGATGCTGAAGGGACGCACATAACTGAGCTGCTGAAGGGATACACATAACTAAACTGCTGAAGTGATGCGCCCGTTTGAGAGGGCATGGCGGTTGCTGCGCCTAGCTGTAAACTTAGGGTCTTTCTTTGTCGAAATTCTTCTTTGTAAAGCCCTTTTTAGACATGTAATAGACTTTTGTATAAAATTAAAAAAAATCTTCTTTTGATGTCTATGCTTTTGCTGTTTGCTGTGCCAAGTACTTCATCTGAGCTCCCTGTCACATACAATGTTAGGAGCATAAGATTTCTAGTCCTGAAATTCTATGCTTCTATAGAAACAAAGTATGTTTTTTATCTTCAGGATTCATCCGGATTTGATTATATCCAGAAAACCCATCCATGAAAGAAATTCATTCGAATCCACATGTATTGTCGATCATGACATCAGTAATTGGGAGAGAGAATTCGTCTTTAGGGCAAGCATCATTGAGATCCCGAAAGTCTATACAAACTCAAACCTTTTCTATTTTCTTCAAGACTTGAACAATGTTGGCTACCCAGTCAGGATGCTGTTCTTCTCTGATAAAATCGTAAGCTATAAGCTGTTTGACTTCATCGTCAATTACATCCATCATTTCAAGCTTGAATCATCGTTGTTGTTGTTTGACCGGTTTGGCATTCGGCAAGATATTAAGCTTGTGAGTTGCAATTTGAGGATCTAATCACGGCATATCTTCATAACTCCAGGCGAAGACATCAATATATTCACGAATAAGGTGAATTAATTCTTGTTTATCATCCTCTGAGAGATTTTTGCTAATGAAGATTGGTCATGATACGCCCTTCTCTCCAATATCGATTTGGACTAATTGATCCTCAGTAGGTGGCTCTCGTTGTTTAAAACGAAGTTTCCACTGATTGTCCATCCTTTGAGCCCAAGGGTCCACTTCAGGATCTTCTTCAATGTCATCTTCGTCATCTTCTGAGAATTCGGCAGACACCATGTAAGAAGATACTATCACCCTATGAACGTGACCAATGATGGCATCAGAATCCTATGAGATAGAATCAGAAGAGTTAGATCGTTCTTTTCCATCAGATTCAGAAGGTTCTGGTGTTAGAAGTGGTGAAGCATAACCTAGTCCCCGTTTCGTTTAACTGTGGTATTGTTGTGATTTTCCTTTTGGAACAGCAATACGAAGAGGAGTTCGTCTCCCTTTACCGTTGTTGAGGCCTGTTCTGAAATCATAGTCCATTTTACGGATGATTGCTTTGGATTGTGGACTATAGCAGCATAATTGTAGCCTCCCTGTATCATCTCTATTATCACTATAGAGCATGATTTTTGTTTCTTCTCTTTTATTTAAGAATATAGGCCTTTTATCTTTCGCAGAGATGGTACGACTTCTATTGAAAGTGGCTTAAAACTATCTAGCATATCCAAATAACATTGAGTATAGTAAGAGACATCAGTATACTGCAAAGGAGATGCTTTATTAATTTTTTTACACCATCATTTACAACAATAACTTTGGCCTTAGCAGGCTTAGTCGGATTGATGATAAGAGGGGGAGAAGAAGAACGAGAAGGAGGAGGGGGCTTCTTACGACGAAGGTCGATTAGAAGTGGCTCAGAAGAGGTGAGCTCCCATTGTTCCTGACTATCACCCATAGGCTGCTTTTTATGGGAAGGAAGATAGATAGTCAGTGGTTTGGAAGACTGAGGACAAGAGGTACGTCCTTTGACCGGGATCACCAGAGTATCATTCAGCACACTTTTTTGTTCTTCATCTGTGTCCAATGCCAGTACCACCTTCATGAATTCCTCCTTGTACATGTGAGAATTATTGCAGTATGCTTCAACTCCTTTAAAAGGAGTCAGATCTGTAACCTCTTTTTGGACTTCTCCATTACTATCCACATATTTAAAATATTGGTGGAGAGTAGAAGGTACAATATTGTGCTCATGGAGGAATGGCCTTCCTAACAAAGCATTATATGAGCCATGATTGTCAATAACATAGAAAGTCACCTTAGTAAGAAGATTGCCAATTTGCAGTTTTAGGCGTATCTTCCCCAAAGGTTCACTTCTTCCTTGATTGAACCCCAGGATAGTAGTGATAGTTGTAGAAAGGTTATGCACTGGGATCTTCAAAGCATCTAGCAATGACTTCGGCATGATGCTAAGTGCGAACCATGGGTCAATTAGAATGCGATCGACTTTCATGGTGTCCACATATCCCGTGAAATAGAGAGGATGATCATGACGATTGTCTTCTAACAACATGTCATCTTGTGTAAAAGTAATGTTAGGCATTAATTCAAATACACTATGACAATGTGCACAGCTGACTGGCTCCTTTTCAGGCTTTTTGAAAAGAGTAAGACAAGCGTCAGCCTGCATCAAGGCTTCACTTAACGTCTCTCGAGTTTCTTTTGAGAGACGTAGGAGTTCAAAGATTGACAATCTCGCTAGAGTATTGGCCAATTGAGCCAATTTATCAAAGTTATATGGCTTTTCGAGTCCAAGAGACGAGGACTTTTTTAATGCTTTATCAAAACGAATATGTTGTTTTCCCTTGTCTGCTAATGTGGGTTTAGAAGGAGTTAGTTCAGCTACCGGTGGGGATATAGATGGTATATTCTCTGCAGGAGAAGATGATGTAGGAGGAGCATCAGGAGATGGAGCAGGATTCTCTTAATTTTTAGGATATTCCTGAAGATAGGGTTTCCTATATCTAATGCCCATTAGAATTTCTTCTTCTGTTACTGGTTCAAAGGATACTATGTTGCATCTTTTAGATTTAGCTTTGGAAGGCCTCTTTCACTTAGAAGATTAAGGAGTTTCAAAATCTGCTACCAGATCTGGATGAATCCACATAATCTCTCCTCTGTCAGTCGATAGTGGAACAAGACCTTCATTTTGAGGAGGTGGGAGATTCACGATCTCGAGAGTAGTCCTTAGAATAGGGCAACACTATCTTGCACAAGTTGTGGTGGAAAGTCACCAAATTGTAGAGAAACCACATTAGCAGTCACCGTCTTCTCATCCTGCTGCAGATTAATTGCTCCAGAGTTGACCAACTCCTGGATTTTGCCCTTGAGCACGTAACAGGATCTTGTTGGATGCCCTATAAATCTGTGATAAACATAATATTTTGGGTGATCAATTTTACCAACTTTTTTCGACCATTTTGTCTCTGGCAGTTGAAGCTTATTGCTTTTGATCAAGCAATCTAAGATGCTCAAAGTATCATCTTCATCGAAAGAATAGTCTTCTTTTGGACGAGTTGTTTTCGACGATGGTGCTGATGGAGTAGATGTTGTCTGAGTAACATTGACAGCCAAAGACTCTTTGCCTTTGAGATTGATGGCCAGTATTTCTTTACCCTTGCAGTTATTCTGGCGATTATTACCCCTGGGTGTAGAATATTCGTCTTGGTTAGGATGAGTCATCTGTCTAACTATTTGAACTTTTCGATACTGACTTCAGTCGCCTTGGCATTCACAATGAAAGAAGGCCAATCCTGGAATTGTGTAGATCCCGTCCACATACTGATAATAGGCAACAAGTTTGATTTGCAAGTGTCTATTGTTACAGCAGATGGAGTTCCTAAAGGCATTTTGAGTGCCTCTCGGCGGAATCTTTCAATAAAAATCTCCGTAGATTCATTGTGCCTTTGTTTAATTTTAATGAGGGCAGACATTGTCATATCGTTGACTTCCTCGTAAAACCGTTCCAAGAACATTTGCTTGAAACCAGCAAAAGAAGTTATGCAGCCATCATGCAAACTACGATACCAGTCGTATGTTGCGCTAGCTAAACAACCGACGAATACTCTGGTAAGGAGAGCATCATTTGGCCGTAACTGGTCAGTCATCACTTCAAAGTGATTAATGTACTAACTTGGAGAAGTACTGCCATCGAATAACATAATGGTCGGAAGCTTGTATTTAGGAGGGAATGGAACCTCCTTCCACTCTGTAGAATATGGTTGCTTTATGCCCAATCTTTGTAGGCCATCTTTCTGCTTAAAGGCCTCGAACTGAGTGCGTAAGAGCTTTACAGCCTCATTAGCATCCTCTGATATTTGAGAATTGGTGGGCTGGTTAGAAGTGTTGGAAGGAGGAACAACATGGTAATTACCACCCTAGCACCAGACTGACTGGGATCAGCTTGAATTGGCACAGAAGCAACCAGAGAAGGCGGTACCCCAGACTAACAGGTACAGAAGATGTTATAAGCTCTGGATTGGTGGCAGGATTTATAACTGGTGGCACAGTATGTTGAGCCACGATTATAATGTGCATACTTGCGACCATCTCAGCCATGGTCTTCAATTTGCATGGTCTTTAATTTGTCTTCTAGTGCAACTATTCGTTGCTCCTGACTGGCTGAAGTAGAGGCATCTTGATCTTCTGTAATGGTATATGCCGTCACCTCTCTTGCTGCTGTTGATGAGATAGTTTGTTCAGAATATTCACTATCTGTATCAAATTCAGAAAAAGTGTCCTCTCCTATATGAGCGATGGGGAGATCTTCTTGATTAAAGACACCTTGGTTTAAATTTTGATTTCTTGATCTGGTGTATTGAAAGACACCTTTACTGGATACATGAATCCGATCCAAGTATTGCTGACTAGGATTACGGGATGCATTACGTCTTGGACGTTTCCTAACCTAGTGCCTTGAGAAGTCATATTTACAGAAGCATATAATAGCTCGTCTTCGTCTCCTATTAGACTTTCAGGAGTTGAAGTATAGTTCAGACGATCGAAGACAGATCTCGATCTGATTGGCAGCAATAGTTGATGATGACTTCATGAAGGCAGTGGTGATCTAAAGAGTGATTTAGAGGTGAGGGAGACATCCCTGCGATTTCTCGTCTTTGTGTAAGACGTTCCCGTAGATCATTTACCACTACAGGAGGAGAAGAAGTCGGAGGAACATATTCGTTAACGATGTTAGGAACATGTCTCCTATTCTTCGGATGCTTAGTTCCCTGAGTGTATAAAGATGTACTCAACTCATTAGCATAAGTGGTTGGGTCCTTCTTTTCAAGCTTTGGCTTCTGATACAGATTGGCCTTTGGCATAGGGCTCTTACATTTCACCAAATTTGATACTGGTTGACGCCTATTGAGATAATAGCGTAAATCAAAAAAATTTGCTCCAGGTGTCTTTGTTTGTGATATCCTCAATTTTTCTTGCTTAGATCTTGAAATTTGTAAGGTGGGAAGATCTTGACCAGACCCCATAGGGGTAGGCAAGATGCATCTTTGATCAGTATTCATTTCGATATCAAATATCCGAAGACCTCTGTTTAAAGGAATATAATCTGATATATCTTCCTCTGAGTCATAGACCAGGGAAGTTTTAGAAAAGACCAAGGAGTGTTTTCCTTTATTTTGTAGAGGGTTAGCTAAGAAGCGTTTCCCTCTATTTTGCTGTTGAACCATCTTAGGCGCAGCTTGCGCGAGTTGAGGAAGTGTCAGAGGGCCCTTCCCTTTGTCCTGTCTAGTGCTAGCACTAGAGCATTGCTTCTCCAAGTTCAGAACTGGAGAAGAAGAGAAAATAGCCAAAAGACTAGTTCCCTTAGGTTGCGCCGGAGTAGAAGACTACGCCTGAGTCACTGATTGCTTGGGTTGCGCCATAGCACTACGGGTTACTGGTTGCACCCTAGTAATATAAGCTACTGGTGGCGCCTTGGCAGCAACATAGGTAGACTACGCCTCAACAATGGCCTGAACAGACTGCGACTTAGTAGTAAAGAGAGAAGTGGACTGCGTGCGGGCAGCAGGAAGAGTGGATTCCACCCTGGCAATATAAGCAGGTTGTGCCTGAGCCACTTAGGCGGATTGCATCTTGGTCACTGAGCACTCAAGTTGCGCCTGGCAACAGCAACTACAGGAGACTTAGGAGTCCACATAGTCCTGTTCTTGGCGATAGCTACAGTGCGCTTATTGTTCTTGGTGTTAATCATATCCTCGTAGGCTGTCTAGTTGACTTGAACAACCAGAGTCTTCTGCGTCTTGCCGATCGACACCGTATCACATTGAGTTGTCACCTTCTCGTCGAAGGAGAAAGTCATCCCCAGCAGAGACGTCATTTTATTTTTGCAAACAAAATCTATTTTGTTTACAAAACAAAAAGTTGTTCTATTACAAACTTTTGAAAAAGAGTACAATTTGAATTCTGGAGAAGTACAACTGTAGGAATCTGATCAGAAGACGATCACTTTATCCCTTGGACTATGTGAACTTGAAGACTAGAGCCTTTGGAGAATGCAGCAGCAATTTTATAAGAGTTCTTGATCTCTCTCTGTGTGTTCTCTATCAACGATTGGAAACTCTATTTATAGAGTTCTAAAAATAACTATTTTAGCAGTTATTATGATGTGTGCGAGGCTGTGTTACGCCACATTGGGTTACGCCAACATCATATTATGCCAACTTTTATTCAGTTATCAGTCGTATACTAACTGTATTTAGACGCGTGGCATCATGTGATTGAGATGCGTGTGGTCGTATACAGGATAGTAGACACGTCTTGAGAGATTAGTTGCATGTGCGCCACGTCATCCTGCTTTGGAAATGAAAATTGTCTCAACTTTATCAGGTTGCACGAGCTTCAGTCAACAAGTTAAACTGCACTTGATTAGACTGTGCCTGGACATGTGGCAGCTTTTGAGAAGAAGTCGTTCAGATTGCGCCTAGGCACAACTAAGAAAATTGTTTAGATTGTGCCTAAGCGCAACTTATAAGATGTGCAGGATAGCTGTCAGTCCAATCTCCTCGAACGGCACAATTCGAGGGATTCGAAGAGATTTCCCTCGTTCACTTTGTTGTCAGTTGTCATTGTTGTCAGGTAATAATGGCCATTAAATGTCAGACGCCATGTAGACTTTGGCGCAACATAATTGGGCACAATCTGATATCAGACGCAACCTGATCAGTGGTGTAGCTTGATCGCTGAGCTTCAAAACAGTGGTGCAGCTTGATCTTTGGGGCGCAACTCGATCACTGAGTAGTAGATACATGGCGCAACTTGATTTTTAGGCCCTACAACCGTAATTGCATTCAAGACTCTGTAGTCGATGCATATACGTATTGTCCCGTCTTTCTTCGGCACAAAAGAATGGGTGCTCCCAATGGCGATGCACTGGCACGAATAAAGCTTTTCTCCAATAAGTTGTCAATCTGTGTCTTCATCTCTACCTACTCCTTAGGTGCTAGTCGATAAACTCGAGATAAAATAGGCTCATCTCCCGGAACAAGTTCAATAGAAAACTCGATGTCTCGGTCAGGTGGTAATCCCGACAAATCCTCGGGGAATACATCTTCGAACTCAGAGATAACAGGGTGCTGAGGGGTGTCCTGCATCATATGAGTCCCTAATGTGGGTGCATCACAAATCTCTCCTTCCTCCTTGGTGAACTCAAACTTTCTCGTATTCGGTGGTCTAAAGACTATACCGCCCCTATGGCAGTCTATAAGAGCAAAATGCTGGCTCAACCAGTCCATTCCAAGAATCACATCGAATATCGACATAGGGAATACAAGAAGTCGTGCCTTCATATCTCTACCACATATCACTACAGGACAAAGTCTACAAACACCACTAACAGGTACAACTCCTCCTCCAGTAAGGATTCTAATATTCTTAGATAAGGGTGTGATGGGAGTACTGTGTCTAGTGGCAAAACTAGTGGCTATGAATGAATTAGTGGCTCCAGTGTCAAACAATATAATGGCAGGAAATGAAGCAACTAAAACCATACCTTCTATGACCTTTACCCCTGCTATGACCTTTTACCTCTGTCTATTTTTAATATCCTCAACAGCTAGAGAGAATACCTGTCCATAATTCTGTCCAAGGCCCTGAGCTTTGGCCCTCTCGAACTTTGCTGACTGGAGTGGTAAGGGTGGACGAGGTGCTCATGTTGCTAGCCGGGTGCTGGAAGTGCTAGGGCTGTCGGTCTCGAGTTATGCTGGGCATACACTAAGGACTGCTGCTCCGGACAATCCTCCATCTTGTGTTGCCCTGACCCGCATCTCAAGCATGCTCCAAGTCGAGTTCGACAGTCCTTCATGAGATGTCCCTGCTTCCCGCAATAGTTGCAGGTGGGCTTCTGATAAGGTATGGGCCTCTGTTGGAACTGTCCTGTGGGCCTCCTGATAGGTCCACCTTGAGTAGATTAGGCTGGTATAACTGCTGGTGTATGACGTCTCGAGGTCTGCTGTTGCTCCTTGGGAAGAATCTCCTAAGCACGAGCTTCTTCCAAGACAACTGAATGGGAGACTCGAGACTATGTAGTCGTATATGACTTGAGCTCTGGTGCTAGCCCCTGATGGAATCTCTTCGCCTTCTCTAACTCTGTCGGGATCAATCCTGCACCAAATCTACTCAGGCGATTGAACTCTGAGTCATACTCATCAACTGTCATATTTCCTTACTTTAGGTGAAGGAACTAGTCGTATAGACAGTCTCGAACATGAATAAAGAATAATCTCTCATAAAATGAATCATAGAACTGCTTCCAGGTGATCCCAGCGCCTAATCGTCTCTCTTCCGCCTTCCACCAGTGGTGAGCATTATCTTCTAATAGTAGGTCCACTACTGTCATCCAATCTCGAGCTGGCAACTGGGATGCCTTTAGTAGCTTCTCTGTACTAATAAGCCATTGTGACACCTCTAGTGGCTTCTTCGTTCCTCTGAAGGCCTTGGGGTTCATGTTTGTGAAGTTCTTGATAGATCCTTCATAAGGATGCAAAGCCGGTGCTAGTGCTGGTACCGGTGCCAGAGGTGGAGGTCTAGCCAATGCTTCTATCATATTCTTTCGTATCAGCTCAGTCTTCTGCCACTGAGCCTGCGTCATGGCATACATAAACTGGAAAGTAGGACTCCCATCAGTCGATGGTGTAGGCATTTGAGGTCCCGACTATGGTGGAAACTGCTGAGGGAATGGTGGTGGTAGAGGTAGTGGTACATTCCCTCCCGGTGCACGGTAGTGGTCTGCCCAGCCTGGAAGACTGAGGGTGCTGCAATCTCTGGGTGCACCGTCGTCGGAGTCGTAGTATGATGCGACTGTCCTGGCTGGTACGGTGTCACCAGAGTCATCGGAGGATTCTGTCCCTCCAGGGTAGCCTCTTTACCAGATGTGAGGGCCAAGGCAGCAGAGCGTCCGCTTTTTAGATTCGTACTGTGGACACGAAGAAAATAGGATGATCTTTAGGAAAGGTTAGATATGAGGCAGTTCAAGTAATCAAAGTAAATTAGAAAAGATTGGAAGTCAAAGTAGGTAGTAGTTCTGGGTGAGATACGATTCATATTCCTTTATGCAGGCTTCTTGGGCACAGTCATGTAACCCAACAATATTTTCTGACCTGCATAGGCCACCACAAAAATATGTAACGCTCCAGTCCCAAAATACTTAGGATCAAGTACGTAGACATGCCAGCTACACATATACGAAGAATACTCTAATATATGTAATTCTCGTATACATACATAAGTTATACATGTATAAAATAATCACAGGCTAGAATATAATAATCTAATCTCATCACTGTTCAATACAGAAGATATAAGAGTCCAAAATAAATAAGTGTATCAAGAGATAGCCGGGTGGACATACCCACTCCAAATAACTATGAAAAATAGTCTCAAATGATCGGAGTCCAACCTCCACAAATTAGAAAGAAAAAAGATATAAAAATATCCACTAAATGTCTCAATGAATAAATAAACTAAAAATCAGCAGAAGATGCCTCGTTATTAATGTATGAAGGATCCAGTGCTGCACCGTACTCCTGCGGAAAATCTTCTAACCCTGGAGAGATAACCAGGTCCTCAGAGGGACGTAACAAGATACAAGAAAATATCATACCATATAAACTATAATATATAATAGAAAACAAAGAATATATGCAATATGGTGCCTACCAGTTCTACAGTGATAATGCAGTTAAGAACAAACCTTCAACGCATGGGCACTTTGGCTGTAGGAAACTCAGGTATCGTCCCACCAGGATACCAGGGACCTTAAAGCATAACATTCATCGAATATCGGAGGCCAGCATGATCAGGAATAGAAAAGTACATACATGGCCCATATATTGAAGAACTGTTCTCCTTACCTAGTGCTTAGTAGGGTCACATCCATGACTCATAGGAACCTCTAGTAACTGCCAAGTCTACTAGCATGTAATTATGTTGGCAGTTACTCCTAACCATCGCACGCCCTATACGTATCGCTGGTCAGCTGACTACGCGAGTACGTATCCTATATGTGACTCACAACTCATGATGATCATGTGTCAAGGCCGTATAAGGTATACTAATACCTTATCATAACTGGGTGGTCACTAGGCTAAGTCATTGCAAGGGAATAAAACCAAAAGTAGTAAAACGACCGATGGAGTCGCTTGCACCCAAGTGTGACTAGGACGCACAGTGATATAATACTAACAATATATAAGTAATGCTGAATATAAATAGCTAAAAATAAGAATAAGTAAACACAGAGTAATGTGGCAAGATATCTTGCCTGGCTGTACGGGAATAGCAACTCCAAGCAATCAATCATGTCGGCAATAAATATCAATATTCACGAACGACTTCGGATGCTGAAACAAACATCAAGAATATTCTTAGGGTAAAAGATATATCTAGAAAATGCCTGTCCAAAAGTCTAACTCCGAAACAGGGGAAAAATCATAATTTTAGGTCAAAACGATATCCGTTGTTGGACCCGTTTTGCACCAAAATACATATCAATATGTACGGTCTCTAAAGTCAACAAACTACATGTCTATGGGTCCGGTTTGATGGGTTGAACCCAACCGTATGTCCAAAGTTGGATTCAGGTAGGCCGTGCATAAATTCGCCCGTTAGATCGGGTCGCGGGCTTGCCAAATAAGTATTCCGGCCTACCTTCTCAGAATCAGACCAAACTTGGCACACATGACCAAAAATGATATGGTCTAGTTGGCGCAAGTTTCATCTCGATACGACGAACGTACACGAAGTTATGGTCAAGTTTGCAAAAGGTCGATACGGGGGTATCTCGACGGGTACGCACTAATTTTGTCGCGCACGCGCAACAAAATTGAGTTCCGTCAGTTCCCACAGGTCGGCAACATCCATACACGCCTTTGGATGCATATAGCGTGCGATAGCGTCTCCCGGTTTGTCGGGGCGCACGCCGTATCGGTTGGATTTCTAAAGTTTTCACAGTTTTTAAACATCTTTTCTTGAAAGTTTAACTACGAATAACTTTCTGGATACTTAATGAAATCATAATCCGTAAATTAGGTTTTACTCGTGTTTAGGTTATCTACATCTGTCTGGAATTAGTTTATCTAAAACCCTAGTGAGAAGACTAGAATTTGGCTTCCAAGTTAGGGTTTGGGACAGCCTCTTTACTCTATTTTTTAAGCAGCGAACGCTCGACTTTTCGTCGATTTCTACGTCGATACAGTGGGTTAATTTTAAATATCCTTGGAGGTATTCGAAAAGGGCTATATGGGCTTTCCAGAACAAGTTGCAGAATCGAGAACGATAGATTACACAAAGAGAAAGGGGATCGCGAAGGCGGTACCTTGCTGTGTTCTTGAGAATAGAGTCTGTCTCTGTTCTGGATCGGTTCGGTCGTGTCGATGGCTCTCCGATAATGCCAGGCCTGTGCAGGCAGTCGGAGTAGGGAGCGGGGTGTTGAGGATTCTTCGAGAGTCAACGCGTGAGGGTTGCATGGGGTATTGAAGAAGAATTTTGAAGATTTCTCTAAGGTTCGGATGCGGGGTTGATATATAGGTTTAAATCCTATTTTGATTTGTTTTTCGTAGAACATACGGATTACTCGAGGTCTAGGTTCGATCAGATTGAGGAGAATCTGATCTGGGATAGATCACAAAAATTTTCTAAAGATTTGGCCCAGTTTTTGGAGAGTTCCCATTCATGGGCTCTCGGCGCGGGTTCTGAAGGAGGAAGGGGGTTCGGGTTGGTGATGGCACTGTTCACGTGAACAGTGCCACAATTTTTTTTTCTTTTTTTGAACTTAAACAGGGGTGTATATCTTTATATATATACTTGTATATATAATTTCTTATACACACACACACACACACACACACATATATATATTTATTTTTTTTTCACATATATATATATATATATATATATATATATATATATATATATATATATATATATATATATTTGGCCGCTCTCCTCTATCCTTGTGAGGAGCGCCGCGCCTGTGAACCCTAATCTCCACCGACTTCGGCTTGGCCTGGCCTGCGTCTCTTACACGATCGGATCACTTGACCATCATGTTTTGAGGATTCATGGCGTCGAAAAATTTTGCGGAGGCGGTTGGGGTGGACTAGACGCCGTAGTCAATCTCCATCCGTGCCCCATCCTTTTCGAAGGGGGTCCCCATCGTCTCCTTTATGGTTGTAAAACCCCTATTTTTTAATTTTTTTATTATTTTATTAGACTTCAAATTAATTTATGCAACTTATAATTTTTTTATTTATTATTAGAAATGACCTTAGCCATTGTCGAATTTTGGAACACAAGACGTCCATGAATTTTGGCACGAAAGATGTAGCAGTGTGCTTTGACCAGTATATTAGCCATGTCGTGGGAGGCCTGGCCATAGTTCAGTCCGAACTAGGAAAACCAGGCCGAGTTGTGAAATAACGCATTTAAAATATTTTAATTAAATATTATTTTATATATTGAATTTTATATGACCCGGTTTGTCCAATTCAGTCCGAACTGGGCCCGAACCAAATTTTAGCCCATGTAAGCAGGTAGTGTGACCAAATGTGGCCATGTAGACTTATTTTATGTACTTAGAAATATTTCCTAAACTATTTTAGAGTTTTATGTACAAGTTATAATTATTTAAATATTTGTACAATTATTGGTATTTTATTATTAAATAATATTTTATAATATTGTACATGTTCCTGGACCCGGATAAGGGTGTGTGGTACAGTTCACCCATTGGAACAATTTTTATTAATTTATTATTATTAAATTTATTTTATAGAGATTTAATAAACATGTTTTTCCTATATTATTACTATTTTGAGTTGAATTATTAAGGATTGAATTTTTATATATATGTAGATATGTTTAAATATATTAAATAATTGGATAGTTGACTTTTAAAAGGTATTTAGATTTTAAATAGATTTTTGGTGAATATATGGATGTATATATTTGTATAGATATATACATATAAGCTTTTGAGTTAAAAAGATTTAGTTAAAAAAAAAGGAAAAGAATGTGGTGGGGCCGACCCCTACCAACAACAACAACTACAACAGCAGCTTCATGCTGCGTATATGGCTATGCCATGCTTAAGTACATATTATATATATAAATATATAAGATAAGATTAGTTGAAAAAAAAAATATTAGGAAAAAAAGAAAGAAAAGGAAGTGGTGGGGCCGACCACCCCACCACAAAATAATAGCAGCAGCTTGCATGCCGCCCCCTAGCATATTTAACCATCAAGCAACACTTTGGCCGAAAACCCCCACCCTTTTGTTCACAACAGTAGCAACATATGAGCCGAACCCCCTCCATCCTCATATATATATATATAAATATATATATATATATATATATATATATATATATTTTATATATATATATATATATATATATATATATATATATATATATATATATATATATATATATATATATATATATATTGAAAACCCTAAATTTCTTCCTCCTCCAAATTTCCTTCCACCTCCTTCCTCTCCTCCTTCCTCCTACCCTCTCCTCGACGTGCTGTCCGTGAGCACAGCAGCACCCCGCGCCAACGGCAACGGAAACAACAACAACAACAACAACAGATTCCCACTTTAAGGTAACCCACTTCCCCGATTAATTTAACTGTCAATTCTATTCCGATTTTCGATCCGTAAATTCGTGTAGAAAGTCCCCATGACCCTCTATCATCACTTCAAATAGATTTATTTATTCCGCAATAAATTTTAGTTTTTAATTAAATTAAATATCTCGAAAAATCAGTTTTTATAAACCTTAAAAAACCCCGTACGAGGTACGTCCCGACAAACCGGGCGACCCTGCCGCAAACCGAGAGTACCGAAAGGTCCGTATCGAATTTGTGGACGTACGAGAATTGACGGGATTCAAATTGGTTGCGTGTGCGCAACGAAATTGGTCCGTATCCGTCGATTTTTTGCGTATCAGGCTTTTCAGAATTTTCTAATTATTTTGTGCACACTCATCAAATCGCGACAAAACTTGCGCCATTGGACTCAAAATATTTTTCTGGTCATGTTAGCCAAGGTTGGTCCGATTCTGAGACCATTGATCGGGACGCTATTTTGGCGGGCCCACAATCCCACTAAATGGACGATTTTGTGCATAGTCCACCGGAATCCAAAATTGGACATACCGTTGCGTTCGTCTCGTCAAAACAAATCCGTAGACATGTGGTTTGACAACTTTAGAGACCGTAGGTTCTGGCGCATATTTCGGTACAAAGCGGATCCAACGGCGGACATCGTTTTGATCCAAAATTATGATTTTGCCCCTGTTCCAGAATTTGACTTTTGGACAGGCGTTTCCTAGGTATATCTTTTATTCCAAACTCGTTCGTGATGTTTGTTTCAGCATCCGGAGCTTCTTGTGGATTTTGACTTTCGTGTTGACGATTCTGATTGTTGGATTTTACTGCTTCTCGTACCACCCTCAGGCAAGATACCTTGCCTTATTTACTGTTTATAATTAGATGCATCTTTATTTAATTATTTACTGCATATTTATTATCTGTTTTCAGTTGGATCCATTACTTGCTATTTTTAGTTCATTTTATTCTGCTTAAGTTATTTTTCTTCTTGTCTTTTGTATGCATATGGATCTAGTCTTAGCGAACTACCTTTTGTTAGTGTCCTTGGGAGGAAGATGACAGTTAAATGTATGGGCTACCCCAAATCCAAAAGCTGTAGTAACTGCGTACTACGGTAGTCGAGTCGCGAGGGTCACTAGCCTCGAGCTATGTGGACTGATGGGTCACGTGGGCCGCTAGCCTCGAGTTATGTCGGTTGATAGTATTGGTATTGACGTGTGCGTGTTGAGAGTTGTTACATTGTCCTGGGGGAGTCAGCCTTCACCTGCCCATACATCCAGATGTCTTCTAAATTGCCTACTAGAAAGGTTAGGAGACCTTAGCAAATTTTATGTTCCAAATCATGGCATGAAAAATGTCGCATCGTGGATTAGTAAGTTACCCCTTGTCCTTGTTTGGTTGTAAGGGTAGCCTACTGTTTCAATGATGGGATATTGAGCCGTGTTATGGTTTGGACGCTTTTACTTTATCTTTATTTTATGGTACATTTATATTCAGTTCATATGGCATGTTCTTCCTGTATCTTGTTACGTCCCTCTGAGGACCTGGTTATCTCTCCAGGTGTGTGCTTCTGTGAATTTTGCAGGTGTTCTAGCCAAGGCAGTGATCTTCTCCATTCTTTCGAAGACGATTGCGCTTGGTTCCTCTCGTTATTTATTCGATCACTTCTTGTACATTTTATTTGAGATAGTTGGTAGTGGACTTTGTCTCCGCCCAACGATTGTATACATGACAAATTCAAAGTTGCTTTTATATCATTTATTTATTTAGTGGATGAGATTTAGTTATTATGGTTCTACTGCATTTTACAGCTTATGTATACATACAAGGGTTCCATATATTGGAGTGTACTTCGTATGTATACAGCTGGCATGGATACGTACCTAGTCCTAAGTATTTTGGGGCTGGGGCGTTACATATTTTTGTGGTGGCCCATGCAGGTCGATTTTGTCACTTCGATTACGTAATTGTGCCGATGTGAGCCTGCAACATTGGATTAGAATCTAGGAATCTCATCCATACAGCTTGACCTCTTCCCTTGGCTTCAAATTCCGAACTCTCGTTCGACTTCCTTGAATTGCATCTTGCTTGATTCTTTTCTACCGTTGATTCTTATTTTCGTGCTTAGTGTCAACTAGAAAGATGACTACACTAGTATATGCTCATTGGTCAAACACATTGCTAGAATGGTTATATTGGCAATTGGAATACATTCAAGACTCTAATCGAGTTAAAAAGGTTTTTTTTTTGTGTGAATTAATGATTTGTAATTTGTAAAGTAGGATATTACCACGGAAAGTTTTAATCTTGAGATTTCTAAATAGTAAACAATATAGGACTGATATTGCAGAAAAAAAATGCTAGATTCTTTATACCATTGATTTAAGAAATTGATTGGTTTTTTTGAGATTTGATATTTATGACTTATCGGGTTATAGTTATAATTCTTTGCACAAATAAAAAAATTGATTTGCTTTTCGAGTTATGATAATTGTGGGTTTTGGGTGATAGATATACATCTTTGAACAAATATAAAATTTATTTGATTTTCGAGTTTTGATGTTTATGATTTATTGTATTATAGTTATACACCTTCGAACAATTATAAATTTGGTTTGAAAATGATCTTAGCTTTTAAAAATGGTCGCAGGAATTATTTAATTTTGAGTTGTATAACTTGCGATTTTCGTGTTTAGTAAATTTTAAATTTTAAGTGGAAGTAATGACAGTAAATTTTGGTTTAAATATTTGAAAGTTATGAAAACGATTTTTGAGAAACTTTTTATTTTAAATGGTGTCCTATGATTGAGGATTTACAAATCTATTTAGATTTTTGGTATAAAAAAAAAGATTTTGACTGATAAGATTACTTGAAAATTTAGTTTAATGAGGGATTGCTAATATTAAAATTTTGGAAGAATTTCGAATTGATGGGATAAAATGTTATTTTGGTTGATTAAAGTAAGTTACCATTTAAAAGTTGTGATTTTGTTGGAATAACTTAGCATGAATAGAAGTTAAAATTTATGAGAGCATTGAGCTAAATTTTTGAAACTGCTTTCAATATGCCAAGAGTTTTATTATGAGTTATTTGAAAATTTTAGAGTGTTAAATTTTTTATTACTTTGTGAAATTTTTATGGATTCGTAAATTACGAACTCTTGAGTTAAATAGTTGAATTTAAATGTTAGTTTTGGAAAAGGTTAGTAGTAACGTGATAAAATTTGCTTTGAGATTTATGAGAGCGATTTAAAATTTTTTATGATGAATTTGAACGGCTTGGAGTAAATACAAATTTTTGTGGTTTATTTTTGAAAGTTTAATTTTGAAACTTTTGGAGGAAACTTGAGTTAAATTTTACTGGTAGGCCCCGAGATAACCCTACTGAGTATTCCACACTAATTGCCATGTCACTTATGATCATGATAGTAGTATATACACAAGTGTTGTTAGTCATCTACCCAGCTATGTGACTGTATTTTTACCTTGACTTACTCGACCTTCCTTCAATTCTAGATCTTTTAATTGCGACCTTCTAACCCATTTGTAATTTGAATAATGAGATAATGGTTCCTTAACTGTATTCATCTAGAAGACTATCTTCTCTCCGGAATTGTGTTCCTAAATTATTTTACTGGATTCTTTAATTAATTTTATTTCATGCTTTAACTTGATCTTCTCTATTTTTGTGCATTAATTATCACCTTGTGAACTCCCACTTTCTATTTTAGATTTTTTGGCGTCCCTTACCGTGACTTGTATATTTGGAGTACAATATTACACTTCTCCTCCCAACAAATTTCACATATAAGACCTAGACAAGCCCACCTTCCTGTAGATATATCATGTCCCATTAAAACACGTCTCCTTGTACACTATTTTCTTGATATGACCTTCTAATCCAAATGGCTAAACTATAATCCTTACCATGACACCAATATATTTTTCGACCCCGGATAGGGATTCCACCTCGACTCAATTCTTTCGACCCGATATGTGATTGTGTTCTACTAAATTCCTTAAATGCTCAAATTTGTACTTTATCTTGATTGCTTGACCCATTGTCCCATGATACTATTAGTTTAACTTTTGTAAGTTGGGTAGAATACCTCACCACCTAGTAAACCTTTTTTTCTCATGAACCACATTGGTAAGTTCACTTAGACTATAAATTCAGAGGACCCTACCTTATCTAGTCTACCAAGCCATAAATGAGGAAATACTAGGACAACTGTATAGCTCCCAAACTTCGGACGAGACTTGAGGTTAAAAGATCTTGGACTAATTAAATTCCTTCGATATTACCTCCATTACTTATATTTCAACAACCTGATGCTACTAAATTATCCTTGGTTTTGCAAGCTTATCTTTTTCGAGCTTGATCATGACATATTTTATTGGGTGCACCCACTAACATATTGTCAAATCAGAATCGGTGCATGATGGTCTGATCAACCTATTGCACTTTGGTTCGTTTATCATAACCTATTCAATGCGGATGGAGACATAGTTAAACTTGCCTTAGAGTCTCATCCGCGACCGCTTTGACAATTCTCTTTTGAATTATTTTTGCCACCTATGAGCCCCGCAATTCGTACTCAATATATAACACCGTCTTTGAAACCTTTATTGTTCTTGTCTTTTACTTATTTTGGAAAGACAAGGCACTGTACTTGCTAAGATAGACTCAAGGTATCATCTTTGGTTGCCAAATCGGTTAATTATACACAAATGTAGATAGCCACCGCCCGACTCATGTGGCCATATCTTCGCCTTTAGCTACTCCTCATTTCTCAACCCTAGAATTATTATCGTGCCCTTCCAAATATTCTTGAGCACTCGAGAATGATTCTAATCATTCACTTAAATCAAACTCTCAATTGGGACGATTAGTCTCCAGTTCCTCTCTAGGAATCACATCTCCTAAATGTCTATTATTTTCTTTGGTCTACTCACTTCCTTATTGTTCTTCTAAATTGGATATCCAAAAATTTTGCTACCTTCATTAGAAATCCTTATTCAATTCCACCAAATTTAATTGCATTTTTGGTATTGACTAACTCTTCCTATCCCCCAACCCTAAGTACCCTATTAATCCTAAATTTCGAGGACGAAATTCTTGTAAGTTGGGTAGGATGTAAAACTCCTATTTTTTTAAATTTTTTTATTATTTTATTAGACATCAAATTAATTTATGCAATTTATGATTTTTTTTATTTATTATTAGAAATGACCTTAGCCATTGTTGAATTTTGGAACACAAGACGTCCATGAATTTTGGCATGAAAGATGTAGCAGTGTGCTTTGACCAGTATATTATCCATGTCGTGGGAGGCCTAGCCATAGTTCAGTCCGAACTAGGAAAACCAGGCCGAGTTGTGAAATAACGCATTTAAAATATTTTAATTAAATATTATTTTATATATTGAATTTTAGATGACCCGGTTTGTCCAATTCAGTCCGAACTGGGCCCGAACCAAATTTTAGCCCATGTAAGCAGGTAGTGTGACCAAATGTGGCCATGTAGACTTATTTTATGTACTTAGAAATATTTCCTAAACTATTTTAGAGTTTTATGTACAAGTTCTAATTATTTAAATATTTGTACAATTATTGGTATTTTATAATTAAATAATATTTTATAATATTGTACATGTTCCTGGACCCGGATAAGGGTGTGTGGTACAGTTCACCCATTGGAGCAATTTTTATTAATTTATTATTATTAAATTTATTTTATAGAGATTTAATAAACATGTTTTTCCTATATTATTACTATTTTGAGTTGAATTATTAAGGATTGAATTTTTATATATATGTAGATATGTTTAAATATATTAAATAATTGGATAGTTGACTTTTAAATGGTATTTAGATTTTAAATAGATTTTTGGTGAATATATGGATACATATTTGTATTGATATATACATATAAGCTTTTGAGTTAAAAAGATTTAGTTAAAAAAAGGAAAAGAAAGTGGTGGGGCCGACCCCCACCACCAACAACAACTACAACAGCAGCTTCATGCTGCGTATATGGCTATGCCATGCTTAAGTACATATTATATATATAAATATATAAGATAAGATTAGTTGAAAAGAAAAGATTAGGAAAAAAAAGAAAGAAAATGAAGTGGTGGGGCCGACCACCCCACCACAAAATAATAACAGCAGCTTGCATGCCGCCCCTAGCATATTTAACCATCAAGCAGCACTTTGGCCGAAAACCCCCACCCTTTTGTTCACAACAGTAGCAACATATGAGCCGAACCCCCTCCATCCTCATATATATATATATATATATATATATATATATATATATATATATATATATATATATATATATATATATATATATATATATATATATATATATATATTGAAAACCCTAAATTTCTTCCTCCTCCAAATTTCCTTCCACTGCCTTCCTCTCCTCCTTCCTCCTACCCTCTCCTCGGCGTGCTGTCCGCGAGCACAGCAGCACCCCGCGCCAACGGCAACGGAAACAACAACAACAACAGATTCCCACTTTAAGCTAACCCACTTCTCCGATTAATTTAACTGTCAATTCTATTCCGATTTTCGATCCGTAAATTCTGTAGAAAGTCCCCATGACCCTCTATCATCACTTCAAATAGATTTATTTATTCCGCAATAAATTTCAGTTTTTAATTAAATTATATATCTCAAAAATCAGTTTTTATAAACCTTAAAAAATACCGTACGAGGTACGTCCCGACAAACCCGGCAATCCCGCCACAAACCGAGAGTACCGAAAGGTCCGTATCGAATTTGTGGACGTGCGAGAATTGACGGGATTCAAATTGGTTGCGTGTGCGCAACGAAATTGGTCCGTATCCGTCGATTTTTTGCGTATCGGGCTTTTCAGAATTTCCTAATTATTTTGTGCACACTCATCAAATCGCGACGAAACTTGCGCCATTGGACTCGAAATATTTTTTTGGTCATGTTAGCCAAGTTTGGTCCGATTCTGAGACCATTGATCGGGACGCTATTTTGGCGGGCCCACAATCCCACTCAACGGGCAATTTTATGCACAGCCCACCGGAATTCAAAATTGGACATACCATTGGGTTCGTCTCGTCAAAACAAATCTGTAGACATGTGGTTTGACGACTTTAGAGACCGTAGGTTCTGGCGCGCATTTCGGTGCAAAGCGGGTCCAACGGCGGACACCGTTTTGACCCGAAATTACGATTTTGCTCCTGTTCTAGAATTTGACTTTTGGACAGGCGTTTCCTAGGCATATCTTTTATTTCAAACTCGTTCGTGATGTTTGTTTCAGCATCCGGAGCTTCTTGTGGATTTTGACTTTCGTGTTGACGATTCTGAATGTTGGATTTTACTGCTTCTCGCACCACCCTCAGGCAAGATACCTTACCTTATTTACTGTTTATAATTAGATGCATCTTTATTTAATTATTTACTGTATATTTATTATCTGTTTTCAGTTGGATCCATTACTTGCTATTTTTAGTTCATTTTATTCTGCTTAAGTTATTTTTCTTCTTGTCTTTTGTATGCATATGGACCTAGTCTTAGCGAACTTCGTTTTGTTAGTATCCTTGGGAAGAAGAAGACAGTTAAATGTATGGGCTACCCCAAATCCAAAAGCTGTAGTAACTGCGTACTACGGTAGTCGAGTCGCGAGGGTCACTAGCCTCGAGCTATGTAGACTGATGGGTCACGTAGGCCGCTAGCCTCGAGTTATGTCGGCTGATAGTATTGGTATTGACGTGTGCGTGTTGAGAGTTGTTACATTGTCCTGGGGGAGTCAGCCTTCACCTTCCCATACATCGAGATGTCTTCTAAATTGCCTACTAGAAAGATTAGGAGATCTTAGAAAATTTTATGTTCCAAATCATGGCATGGAAAATGTTGCATCATGGATTAGTAAGTTACCCCTTGTCCTTGTTTGGTTGTAGGGGTAGCCTACTGTTTCGATGATGGGATATTGAGCCGTGTTATGGTTTGGACGCTTTTAATTTATCTTTATTTTATGGTGCATTTATATTCAGTTCATATGGCATGTTCTTTCTGTATCTTGTTACGTCCCTCTGAGGACCTGGTTATCTCTCCAGGTGTGTGCTTCTGTGAATTTTGTAGGTGTTCTAGCCAAGGCAGTGATCTTCTCCATTCTTTCGAAGACGATTGCGCTTGGTTCGTCTCGTTATTTATTCGATCACTTCTTGTACATTTTATTTGAGATAGTTGGTAGGGACTTTGTCTCCGCCCAACGATTGTATACATGACAAATTCAAAGTTGCTTTTATATCATTTATTTATTTAGTGGATGAGATTTAGTTATTATGGTTCTACTGTATTTTACAGCTTATGTATACATACAAGGGTTCCATATATTGGAGTGTACTTCGTATGTATACAGCTGGCATGGATACATACCTAGTCTTAAGTATTTTAGGACTGGGGCGTTACAATGGTGAATGATGAACAGATCTTGGTCCAGCCGTTTAAGTTTGCTCTGATCGGGAAATTCTCTCACGCTCGGCCTTCGATCGACGTGATCCGGAAAGCATTTATGGGTTTCCAGTTTGCTGGCGATGTGAAGGATGTGGTGATCGACCCTAAACACATTATTATTCGGCCTATCCTCGAGGTAGACTTCCTCCGACTCAAGGGCTAGGGAGACATGGTTTGTTTCGTGAGCTCCCATGCGCATGTTCCTTTGGTCTAAGGACTTCTATGCTTCACATGAATCATCGTTGGCTCCAACGTGGGTCTTCCTACCTGGACTCCCTCATCAGCTGTTTGCCAAAAATGTTTTGTTCTCTATCGTTCTCGGTATTGGTACCCCACTCAAGCTTGATAGAGCCACGAAAGAATTTTCTTGGCCCAGTACTGCCCGAGTTTTTGTTGAAGTTGATACAAGTAAGCCCCTATCGCCGATGGTTCGCATTAATTTACCTAACGGTAGGACAATATCACAAAAAATTGAACACGAAAATATCCCGACGTACTGCTCGATCTGCAAACATCTAGGACACAAGAGGGATTCATGCAAAACCCACGCGCCAAATATAGCAAACCCTCCTCAACAGAAGAATAAAGAGATGGTTGCGTTCATCAATAACTCCCCTAGTGGGCAAATTGCTGCTGCACAGGGAGAGACTTCTAATCAGGCTATTAACGCGGCTGACATTAATATTTCTGTTGAACAGGAAGAGCCTTCTAATCAAGATCTGGCCATTAATAAGGCTGTAATTACTGCTCAACCGCCAGTGGTTACTCGGTTGGCCACCTCAGCAGATGGGGAGCCGAATATTGGAGGCTCAATTCTCGAACAAGGAATCATTCCTCCCGCAGCCATTAATCTCCACGTCAACTCCCCTCCTCCCTACCCTCATCAATCAATGTCGCCTTCACTTAGCCCATATCTACATCCTTCTGTAAACCCTCCCAACACTGAACAAGTGGATGCTTGATGAGAACATAAAATATTATATTTTTATCCCTTAATATTCACCATTTTATGATCATTTTATGACTAAAGGTACTCATTCTATTTATATTTTGCTCTAGGATGCATTTTGGAGACACTATGTGCAAAATAGAGCTAAAATGCAATTCTGGACAGTTTTGACACCTTTCACCAAAATGAGCATAACTTCCTCATCCGAATAGCAATCGAGGTCCTTCAAAATGATTCGGAAAGCTAAGACAGAGGGCTACAACTTTCACATTTTGTGATTTTCGAGATTCTGGCTGCATCATGGACGAAATCAGGCATGAAGTCAGGTCAAAGATGTTGTGAACAGAATTAGGAGCCAAAATAACCATTTTTGTACTTGCTTTATGACTTAGTCTTTTTTTGGTTTGAGAAGTTGTAACCTTTAGAGGATATGTGGGAGATATTGTGGGCTTGCAAAAACTAATTTATGGTGTATAAAAGGGGTATAAATCATGAGAAGAGGGAACACACAACACAACTCTTCTTCTCTTTCTCCAACTTTTCTTTTCAAGTTTTGAAGAACATGTGCGGCTAGAAGTCTTGTTGGTCGAAGTGTATGGAAGCCTTGGAATCAGTAAACTTGTGAGATCTAAATTGCTTTATATATTTGCGTTATACTTTGAATATTGAATATTTTTCTATGCCAAATTTTATGATTGTTTTGTTTAATTACTATGAGGCCTACTAGTTTATTATTCATTTCGATATACCGCTAAATTAGATATCAAATCCGTAATAGTTTGATGTTCCTAATTTGTGAAGCAACTAAGCTTTAATAAACTGTTTTGTTTTATTAGATCTTAGGAGAAAAACGTTTGACAAATTAAATGCAACCGCTTGTGCTTGTATTGTTTTGCTTTATCGTTCTCTTTGTTCTTTAAGAACTTGCTAGATTAAATCTATAGCGCTTGTCTTAGATTATTTAGTAAGTAAAGTTAATTAGGTCGCTTGTATCTGATTAACTAAGCCTAAGAGAGATAGGAAGATAGTTCCAATGGTAAATATTCAAAGTATGATTTAATTTATGCTTGCATCAATGATCAAATTTTATGATTTTTAATGGTGAATGTTCACTGAGACCAATATTTGTTCCTTGATTGATTTTAATACTTTAATAGCTTTAGCTCTTCTTAGTTTTTCTTTTCAAAACTCTCTCCCCCAATCCTTGTTCACATAGCATAAAATTTATACTAATTACTTTCCGTGGGATCGATTCTTACTCTCTCTACTACATATAATTTTAAGAGTAAGGTTTTATTTTTGGGTGCCTGCGACAGCACACCAAATTTTGACGCCGTTGCCGGAGAGTAATCTTAGTTAATTTTTGTGCTTTTTGTGATCTTTATTTTTTTATAATTAATTATATTTTTATTCATTTACAAAAAAAATCATTAGTTATCATTCTCAAATTTTTTTTGAATTGCTTTTCATATTGTTCTTTATTGTTTATGGTTGTGACTCGATCTTTTAATCAAGGTGATTTTCAGACCGATCCAGAAATAGAAAGAACTTTGCGCAGGTTAAGGAAGGAAACTCAAAGAGAATCTAACGCGAACAACCTCGCTCCGGATTTCGTATTCTCTTGCAATTCTAATCCTGAAGAAGGAGTCATGGCTGCAAATAGAACTTTGAAAGAACTCGCTGCCCCAGATTTGAATCAACACCCTTTATGCATAACGTTTCCTATTAGATGCTACTACTACTTTTGAATTAAAATCTGGACTTATACATTTATTGCCAACTTTTCATGGTCTTGCAGGTGAAGACCCTCACAAGCATCTAAAGGAGCTTCATGTGGTTTGCACAAGTATGAAGCCAACGGAGGTGACTGAAAAGCAAATTAAATTAAGAGCCTTTCTATTTTCATTAAAGGATGCGGCTAAGGATTGGCTCTACTACCTACCCTCCGAAAGTATTGTCACATGGAATGAGATGAAAAGATTGTTCCTAGAAAAGTACTTTCCAGCTTCAAGGGCGGCCAATATCCGAAAAAAATTTGTGGGGTAAGGCAACACAATACATAATCTCTCCACGAGTACTGGGAACGTTTTAAAAAATTATGTGCAAGTTGTCCCCATCATCAAATTAGTGAGCAACTACTTATTCAATACTTCTATGAAGGCCTTCTATCAAATGATAGAAGCATGATAGATGCTGCTAGTGGAGGAGCTTTGGTAGATAAAACTCCTGAGGTCGCAAGAAATTTAATTGCAAATATGGCGGCCAATTCTCAATAATTTGGCACTAGGCTAGATCTTCCATCTAAACACGCCAACGAGGTAAATATTTCTTCCCTAGAACAACAAATTGCTAGTTTAACTTCTCTTGTTCGTCAAATGGCTGTTGGTAACATACAAACGGCGAAGGCTTGTGGGATATGTTCAATAACGGGGCATCCAACTGACATGTGCCTAACTCTTCAAGAAGAGCCCAATGAACAAGTGAACGTGGTAGGTAGTTTTCCTGGACAACCACAAAGGAAGTATGATCCCTACTCAAACACATACAATCCAGGATGGAGAGATCATCCCAATTTCAACTATGGGAATCCACAATCAAATCATCCCGTAAATCAAAGTCGGCCAAGTTACCAACAGTACAAGCAACCATATCCCCATGAAAAACAATCGGGCCAAACTTCTAACTATGGTATGTCTTTAGAAGATATTGTTAAGTCTCTTGCCACTAATAATTTGCAATTTCAACAGGAGACAAGGGCCAGTATTCAAAGCTTGGACAATCAAATGAGCCAAATGGCTACAGCAATTAATAAGCTGGAGGCACGAAGTTCAGGGAAGCTACCATCTCAAGCGATAATAAATTCGAAAGAAAATGCAAGTGCAATCGTTTTGAGAAGTGGTAAAGAGGTTGACATTCAAGTAAAAGAAGCACCTACATCGTCAAAACAAGAGGAAGAGAAAACAACCATTGCAGACACGAACTTCCCCAACGATGATGAGGTACCCAATTGTAAGTTTCTACCTCTTTTTGATTATAAACCAGTACCTCCTTTTCCTCAAGATTTAGCAGAATCTAGAAAAATTGAACAAAATAATGAGTTATATGAGACTTTTCGTAAATGTGAGGTAAATATTCCACTTTTAGATGCTATCAAACAAGTACCTCGTTATGCTAAATTTTTAAAAGAATTGTGTACAATAAAAAGGAAACAAAAACTTAAAGGATATGAAAAAGTAAAAGTAGGGGAGAGTGTTTTCGCAGTCATTCAAAGAAAACTCCCTACGAAATATAAAGACCTAGGAATGTTTACTATCCCTTGTAAGATAGGTAACAATAAATATGAGAAAGCCATGTTAGATTTAGGAGCTTCTATCAACGTCATGCCATATTCTATATATGAATCTCTAAATCTTGGACCTCTGAATAAAACTGGTGTTGTAATTCAATTGGCTGATAGATCTAATGCCTATCCCAAGGGATTAATTGAGGATGTTCTTGTACAAATTGATAATTTGGTTTTTTCTGCTGATTTTTATGTGCTTGATATGGAAAATGGTGATCAAACTGCTCCTATTTTGTTAGGAAGACCATTTTTAAAGACATCCAAGACTAAGATAGATGTGCATAGTGGCATACTTACTTTGGAATTTGATGGTGAAATTATTAAATTTAATATTTATGATGCCATGAAATATCCTGATGATGATAATACTGTTTATTCTATTGATGTGGTTGATTCTTTAGCACAGGATGTTTTTGAACTTGATGGCAAAGATGAATTAGAAGTTGCAATTAGTGAGCATCGCGAAAAAAAGCATAAAGGGTTAGCTCTGAGTACTAATTTGCAGAAAACTATTGCATCATTGAATGATTGTCCAAAAGTACAACCGTCAGGTAACTTTCCTTCTATTTCCTTATCAATTTCTAACAAGAGGCCTTCACCCTCTATTTTGCAGGCCCCTGTTCCAGACTTGAAGCCTCTTCCTAGTCACCTCAAGTATGTTTTTCTTGGAGATAGAGGAATATTACCAGTGATCATCTCTAATAAACTTAGTACAACACAAGAAGAAAAGCTTGTACATGTCCTTAAGGAGCACAAGACGGCTATCGGTTGGACAATTGCTGATATAAAAGGAATTAGTCCGTCTACATGCATGCATTGCATCTTACTTGAGGAAGGAGCAAAACCATCCCGACAGCCGCAAAGACGATTAAACCCACCCATGATGGAGGTAGTAAAAAAGGAGATCCTAAAACTTCTTGAAGTTGGAGTGATCTATCCTATTTCAGATAGCCAGTGGGTTAGTTCGGTGCAAGTGGTTCCTAAAAAGACCGGAATAACTGTCGTAAAGAATCAAAATGATGAACTAGTTCCCACTCGTGTCCAGAATGGGTGGCGGGTTTGTATAGATTATAGAAAATTAAATGCTGAAACTCGCAAAGACCACTTTTCATTACCTTTTATTGATCAAATGCTTGAAAGGTTAGCTAGTCATACTTACTATTGTTTTCTTGATGGTTATTCAGGTTATTTTCAAATTCCAATTGCTCCGAAAGATCAAGAAAAGACAACTTTTACATGTCCGTTTGGAACTTTTGCATATCGTCGCATGCCATTTGGTCTTTGCAATGCCCCGGTCACTTTCCAAAGGTGTATGGTTAGCATTTTTTAGAATATGTTAAGCATATTATAGATGTATTTATGGATGATTTCACAGTTTATGGAGACTCTTTTGATAAATGCTTGCATAACCTTACACTTATTCTCCAAAGATGTGTAGAAACTAATCTTGTGTTAAACTCAGAAAAATGTCATTTTATGGTTGAACAAGGTATAGTTTTGGGTCATATTGTTTCATCTAAGGGAATTGAGGTAGATAAAGCCAAAATTGATATTATTCAATCTTTACCTTATCCTACTAGTGTGCGGGAAGTTCGTTCTTTTCTTGGACATGCAGGTTTTTATCGAAGATTCATCAAAGAATTCTCCAAAATAGCGTTACCCTTGTGCAAGTTGCTACAAAAGGATGTGGCATTTGAATTCGATGAGGCGTGTAAAAAGGCATTTGATACACTAAAGAAACTATTGACTTCTACCCCAGTTATCCAGCCCCCTGACTGGAACGTACCTTTTGAGATAATGTGTGATGCAAGTGATTATGCAGTCGGCGCTGTATTGGGTCAAAGGATGGGAGGAGCATCTCACGCAATTTATTATGCTTCAAGAACATTGAATGATGCTCAGAGAAATTACTCTACTACTGAAAAAGAACTTTTAGCTGTCGTTTTTGCTTTAGAAAAATTTAGATCTTATTTGCTTGGTACTAAAATTATTATCTATTCTGATCATGCAGCTCTTCGTTATTTGATGACGAAGAAAGAGGCAAAACCAAGGTTAATCCGATGGATAATTCTCTTGAGTGAATTTGATTTAGAGATCAAAGATAAAAGAGGAAAAGAAAATCATGTTGCAGATCATTTAAGTCGTTTAGTTCATGTGGAGGATGAACTTTATCTGCAAGAAACGTTCCCCGATGAGCAATTGTTTGCTGCAACTGCGACATTACCCTGGTATGCAAATATTATAAATTATTTGGTTACTAATTTGTTTCCTCATGGTTTGTCAAAGGCTCAAAGAGATAAGCTTAAAAGTGATGCCAAATACTATGTGTGGGATGACCCATACCTGTGGAAGCATTGTGCAGATCAAATAATAAGAAGGTGCGTACATGAAAATGAAATTATTTCAATTCTCATCTTTTGTCATTCTTATGCATGTGGAGGACATTTTGGAGCTAAGAGGACGGCAAGAAAATTATTGGAATGTGGTTTCTATTGGCCGTCTTTATTTCATGATTCATATTCTTTCTGTAAAACATGTAATAATTGCCAAAAGACAAGTAATATATCTCAAAGGAATGAAATGCCACAACATCCTATATTATTTTGTGAAATTTTTGATGTTTGGGGCATCGATTTTATGGGACCGTTCCTTGTATCTTTTGGTCATGTTTATATTTTGCTTGCTGTTGATTACGTATCAAAGTGGGTAGAAGCTAAAGCTACCAGGACTAATGATTCTAAAGTTGTTTCAGATTTTATCAAGTCCAACATATTCTCCAGGTTTGGGATTCCGAGAGCCTTAATAAGTGATCGAGGTACTCACTTTTTCAATCGAACCGTCGAGTCTTTGCTGAAAAAGTACCATGTGACCCACAAGATGTCAACTGCCTAACATCCACAAACGAGTGGGCAAGCGAAGGTATCAAATAGAGAGATTAAGTCCATCATTGAGAAGACGGTCAATCCGAGTAGAAAAGATTGGAGCTTGCGCTTGGATGATGCTTTGTGGGCGTATAGAACTGCTTATAAGACACCTATCGGTATGTCACCATACCGGTTGGTGTTTGGGAAATCGTGCCATCTTCCTGTTGAGTTACAACACAAGGCTTATTGGGCTATCAAGAGTCTCAATATGAAGGCATATGAAAATGGAGAACATAGAAAGTTACAACTACAAGAGTTGGAGGAAATTCGCACTGACGCCTATGAGAATGCTCGAATTTACAAAGAGAAAACTAAAGCTTTTCATGACAAGATGATCTCTAGGAAAGAGTTTCAAGTTGGTCAAGAAGTCCTTCTATACCAGTCACGACTTCGTCTATTTCCGGGTAAATTACGTTCTCGTTGGATTGGTCCTTTTGTTATTACTAATATTTTTAATCATGGTGCAGTTGAAATTCAAAGTTTAGCAACATCTAAAGTGTTCAAGGTAAATGGCCAAAGGCTCAAGCTTTTCTATGAAGGTTTCAAAGTGGAGAATATGGATGAATTGAACCTTGAGGATCCAACTGATACCAATTGAAGGACGACACATCCACAACTATAAACATAAGCAACCCAAGGGGAGTTTGTTCTTATTCTTGCAATTTTTTTGTTGTTGTTTATTTTTGTCTTTTTTTTGCATTTAGCCTTACATTGGGACAATGTCAGTTTAAATGTGGGGGAGGGGATTTAAATAACTTTAAGCAGTTTCAGTTTTTTTTTATGTTTCAAAAAAAGAAGAGTTTTTATTTTTTATGTTTTTGTGGTTTTCAATAAAGTATTATTTTATTTTATTTTCAAAAAAAAGGGTTTTGTTTTTCAATAATTTTTTGTTGTGTATGTCATGAGGAAGATTTAACTAAGTTTAAAAAAATTCATAACATAATTGAATAAATACTCTTTTCAACTTAGAATTAATTAGTATAGTTATTTTTCTTGAGGATGGTTGTGACTAAATTTGGTAGACAAAAACCGGTAAGATTTTGAGCCTTTAGACTGACACATCAGTCTTACTATTTTCATTGATGAGAGTTATTCTTCCATGGACTTGTTTCTCTAGAACTTGCTTAGATTCTCTTCAAGGTCACATCGACACATGTATACATGAATATGATTAAGGCCATCTTTGTTATACGCTACATAAGCCAAATAGCCTTCCCTGAAGTTATTTTTCCTTTGGTTGAAACCCTTTTGAGCCTTATTGCTTCTATTTTTGTGAACCCATATTACAAGCTTTAACCTGAAAAAAAAAATTCCTTACCCAGGCCAGAAAACTAGTGGAGCATTATGATATGTATGGGTGTATAAAAATAAGTGTGGGGGTATTTGAATTTCTAGTTTGGCTACATATTTTTATTCCCAAATTCTTGAGTTCCATCATGAAAAAAAAAATGAAAAAAAAAGAAAAAAAAAAGAGAAAATGAAAAAAGATGATGAGAAAAAGAACGAAAGAAAGAAAGAAGTAATGAAAAAAAAGTGATGGAGGAATTTACTTTTGATATTCATTTTCATAATTCTTCCTCCAATTCTAATAAAGGGGTATGTTGAATGCTTTAAGGTCAATTTGAAGAAGCTAAAAGGGGTGATTAGTTTTATATATTTTTATATATGTGAGCTTGAGTTAAATCATTTTTGCTCCACTAGTTTTAATGGCTTTTGAGCTACACTCCCAAAATATATCCTACCTTAATCCTAAGCCCCGCTACAACCCATAAAAAGTCCTTATGATTTGTGTTATGCATGTGATCCAAGTGGTGGAGAATGAGAAGATATGCAAGCTTATGGTAGATCATTTCTTTTGGAATAAATTTGAGCGAAACACATACCCTTCAAATATATGAGAGTTGAGTGTTTATTCCTGTGAGGGTCTACCAATTTAGTTTACTCTACCTTCAAATAAAATTACTTACTAAGTAATTAGAAATTGTTTAAGAATATGTTTTCATGATATGTTATGAGTTTTGAAGAGCATGGTTATTCTTTATTTATGACATTACAACCTTGATTTTTGTTTTGAAAATAAATAAATTAGAGTTTTGTCCGAGGACGAACAAAAGTTAAGTGTGGGGGTATTTGATGAGAACATAAAATATTATATTTTTATCCCTTAATGTTCACCATTTTATGATCATTTTATGACTAAAGGTACTCATTCTATTTATATTTTGCTCTAGGATGCATTTTGGAGACACTATGTGCAAAATAGAGCTAAAATGCAATTCTGGACAGTTTTGACACCATCCACCAAAATGAGCATAAATTCCTTATCCGAATAGCAATTGAGGTCCTTCAAAATGATTCGGAAAGCTAAGACAGAGGGCTACAACTTTCACATTTTGTGATTTTCGAGATTCTGGCTGCATCATGGACGAAATCAGGCATAAAGTCAGGTCAAAGATGCTGTGAACAGAATTAGGAGCCAAAATAACCATTTTTGTACTTGCTTTATGACTTAGTCTTTTTTTGGTTTGAGAAGTTGTAACCTTTAGAGGATATGTGGGAGATATTGTGGGCTTGCAAAAACTAATTTATGGTGTATAAAAGGGGTAGAAATCATGAGAAGAGGGAACACACAACACAACTCTTCTTCTCTTTCTCCAACTTTTCTTTTCAAGTTTTGAAGAACATGTGCGGCTAGAAGTCTTGTTGGTCGAAGTGTACGGAAGCCTTGGAATCAGTAAACTTGTGAGATCTAAATTGCTTTATATATTTGCGTTATACTTTGAATATTGGATGTTTTTCTATGCCAACTTTTATGATTGTTTTGTTTAATTACTAGGAGGCCTACTAGTTTATTATTCATTTCGATCTACCGCTAAATTAGATATCAAATCCGTAATAGTTTGATGTTCCTAATTTGTGAAGCAACTAAGCTTTAATAAACTGCTTTGTTTTATTAGATCTTAGGAGAAAAACGTTTGACAAAATTAAATGCAACCGCTTGTGCTTGTATTGTTTTGCTTTATCGATCTCTTTGTTCTTTAAGAATTTGCTAGATTAAATCTATAGCGCTTGTCTTAGATTATTTAGTAAGTAAAGTTAATTAGGTCGCTTGTATCTGATTAACTAAGCCTAAGAGAGATAGGAAGATACTTCCAATGGTAAATATTCAAAGTATGATTTAATTTATGCTTGCATCAATGATCAAATTTTATGATTTCCAATGGTGAATGTTCACTGAGACCAATATTTGTTCCTTGATTGATTTTAATACTTTAATAGCTTTAGCTCTTCTTAATTTTTCTTTTCAAAACTCTCTCCCCCAATCCTTGTTCACATAGCATAAAATTTATACTAATTACTCTCCGTGGGATCGATCCTTACTCTCTCTACTACATATAATTTTAAAAGTAAGGTTTTATTTTTGGGTGCCTGCGACAGCACACCAATGCTCTCGAGGAAGGTGAATTCCGCTCATGGGCTGATGAAGTTGATGCTGCTGGTAGGCATCCCGAAAAGGTCGAGATTGATATATCACTTGTTGACGCTTCTGCAATAGTTGGAGAGTCTTCGAAGGTGGTGACGGACCAGGATGGCCTCAACTCTGGTGAGATGATCCGCCAGCAAGAGACTCAACCAACTAAACCCCCAGCTCCCCAAGGCGGCCAAAAAAAAAGAAGGTTGCTCCCTCCGCAGTCTCCCGCATTCTTAGATCCTCATCTAAGGTCACTAACCCTCAACCCTCATCCTCCTCTAATGATTAAACTTCTGTCTTAGAATATACGGGGGATTGCCAATCAGATGGCTTTTAAAAGACTTAAATCCTTGTGTCGTACAAATAAAGTTCCTATAATTATTATCATTGAACCTAAGGTTCAGCTAGAGAAGCTTCTTTCTTACTAACTGAAACTGGGTTTTCAAAGCTCTGTTAGCAACTCCAAAGGTAATATTTGGATCATGGCTCGGACTGGCTCGTCTATTTCAGTGGTTGACTCTTGCGATCAATGTCTTTCAGTTACTATTTCTTCCCCGCTCTTGCCGAAGATGGCCTTACTATCGGCTGTGCATGGGAGTAATACAAAGGAGGGCAGAAGACTCCTTTGGAATTAACTTTTGATGGTCCGACAGCGATGGAATTTTTTATGGTTGGTCAGCGGTGACTTTAAAGCGATTACTAGTACGAAGGATAAGTTCGGAGGCCTTCCACCCGGCTCAGTGTCTATGAAGGAGTTTCAGGAGTTTCAATCTGCTGCTGGTCTACAAGAAGTCCCGTACACAAGTAATCGCTTCACTTGGGTGGACATACAATGTGGGACACCTAAGATTGGTCTCGACTAGATAGGGTCCTGCTAGATTCTAAATGGCTAGCTTGGGCCCCTCTCTCGGCGTCTACTCATTTAAATAGAACGAAATCGGATCATGCTCCTATTTTATTATCTATTGAAAGTGAGAAGCCAACGTCTCCTAGGCCATTTCGATTCTTACATTTTTGGCAGGATCATGATACATTCTTATCATTGGTGGAGGCTGCATGGAACTCAGTTGATCATGTCAACAGTCTAGTCCGAGTTGGTCTTCGCCTGGGGGCTACTAGAAGGGCTCTTTCATCTTGGAGTCGTGCTACGTTTGGTGACATTTTTTAGGAAGTTAAGAAGGCAGAAGACGCGGTAACATCGATTGAAGCTGATTATGAAGCGGATCCTTCTCTTCGGCCTCAATGGTTGTTGGCTCAGGCTAATCTGAAACAGCGTCTCCGCATCGAAGATGCTTATTGGAAGCAAAAAGCTCGGATAAAGTGGGATGAGGAAGGCGATAAGAACACTAAGTTTTATCAGTCATGTGTGTCTTCTAAACGTAATTGCCTACATATTCTTCATATCTTATCGGTAAATGGTACTACACTCTCCTACTTGGAAGACATTCAACGGAAAGCTAATGACCATTATAGTAAGGTGTTTACTTCCCCTCACACTGTTATTGAAGAAGGGTATCTCGATCATATTCCTTGTATTATCTCGGATGAGGATAACAATGCTTTAATTGCTAAACCTTCCATGGAGGAATCATTTTCTAATGTGAAGAGCATGGATCCTTGTAGCTCATCGGGCCCGAATGGATTTTTAGGATCATTCTTTCTAGCTTGCTGGTCAATCATCAGCAAAGACATTCTTGAGGAGGTATGTTTATTTATTGATGGCTTTGCTATGCCGAAATCTATCACTAGTACGTTCTTGCTTCTAATCCCTAAATCTAAACATCCTAAATCTCTCAATGACTATCACCCGATTAGTTTGTGCAATTTTGTTAACAAAATTATATCTAAGTTATTGGCAAGGAGGCTAGTGGATATTTTACCCCGTATTATCTCTCCGGAACAAAGTGGTTTTGTTAAAGGTAGAGAAATTGTCGATAACATTATTTTGGCACGAAATGATTTCAGCTATTGATCATAAGCACTGGGAGGGAACATGGTAATTAAACTTGACATAAGCAAGGCGTATAATCGGATCAGCTAGGCTTTCCTCTTGCGGGTCATGAAGTAATTTGGGTTTTGTGATGAATGGAGATCTATGATCCTTCATTTGGTTGACAATATTTGGTTTTCTACTCTCATAAATGGGAGGACATCGGGATTTTTCATGGACAATGTGGCATTCGTCGATCTCGCCAGCATTGTTTATTATCTCTTCTGAAGCCCTGAGTAGGAGTCTTGTTCGACTGAATTCCTCCACTGGTTTCTCAAGCTATTACTCGCCGAGAGGATGTCCTAGGGTGTCGCATCTTGTATATACGGACGACTTTTTGATTTTCTCAAGAGCGGACAAACGTTCTTTTCAACTTCTTATGCAAGTCATTAGCAGATATGAAGCAAATTCGGAACAACGGGTTAATGCTATGAAATCAGCCATATTACTATCCGAGAAGATCTCGAACCATAAGGCAATGGAGCTTCAACATATGACAGGGTTCCAAATCCAACGGGGTGCACTGGTCTATTTGGGATGCCCTATAATGGCTGGTAGAGAAAATGCAATGATGTTTGATGAATTGATAGGCAAAATCCAGGCGAGGAGCTCGGGCTGGAACAACAAACACCTCTCTTATGGTGGCAGGTTGGTCCTAATCAAGGATGTTCTCACTTCTATGCCAGTTCATTGTTTATCGGCAAGTAATCCTCCTTCTGTGCTGAATCGAATTGAGAGTATGTTCGATAGTTTCTTCTGGGGACCGAAAGATGGCATGCCAAAGAGATCTTGGATTCGATGGGAGCGTTTGGACCGACCGACAGTTGAGGGAGGTCTTGGCGTTCGACGTCTAGGGGATGTATTGGATGCGATGACGGTCAAGTTATGGTGGAAGCTAAGAACTACTAATTCTCTTTGGACAGGGTTTATGAAGGCCAAGTATTGTACTCATTCTCCTCCTCAATTAGTAGAGCTTACATCTACAGCGTCACATGTTTGGAAGTGTCTAATTCATGGTAGACAGTTAAGAGAAGACTTCATTCTTGAAGATAACCAAGGCAACTTCTCATGGCTCCACAACCCTTCCAGGAATTTTTCGATCACTTCGGCTTGCAATCAGATACGCGGCCAATTTCCTCAATAGGTATATATCAAAAATATCTGGAATAAGTGTATGCCTTCTAAGTGGTCGATATTACTATGGAGGATTCTCTTCAATAAGCTGTCGACGGATGACAATATTCAAAAAGTTGGTTACTCTATGGCCTCGGCTTGTCACTGTTGTTCTAACCCGACTGGGGAGACAGTGCTTCATATCTTCGATGAATGTGACTTAGCATCATTGGTATGGAATTACTTTCAAGCAGTTATCGGATTTCGATCGAGAAGAGCGGATATGTTACAAAGATTCCAGAATTGGTGGCGGAAACGTCAGAAGCATGTGAAGCAAGTTGTTGTAGGCGCCATATGTTGGGTATTGTGGAAAATATCGTAACAAATGGCGTTATGAAGCTTACTCCTTCTCTCACGTCCAACTAATCTCTGAAGTTAAGTGCCAAGTGAAGAAAGCTATGATTCGTTGTTCTCATGTCGAGCTGCCGCTTTTATAGTTACTTCTTTTAGCTCTTTGTAATCCTTTTGTTTATGGAATAAAAGCTTCGTTTGAATATATATATATATTTTATATATATATATATATATATATATATATATATATATTGAAAAGAGGTATATATATATATATACCTCTTTTCACGAACATATATATACCTATATACATACATATATATATTCCTATATACTTACATGTATGTATATATATATATATATAAAAAAAAAAAAAAATATATATATATATATATATATATATATATATATATATATATATATTATATTATATTATATATATATTATATATATATTATATTATATATATATTATATATATATATAATATATATATAATATAATATATATATATAATATATATATAATATAATATATATATATATATATATATATATATATATATATATATATATATATATAAGCACACATTATAAAACATATATATATGTATATATATAGTGGTCATTCCTGATCTGGAGAGGTCAGCGCAAGAAACTTCCAACTAACGATTCCCTCACCACCATCGAGTCTAGCCTCGCTTCCAGATGTCACTGCTTCCCGTCACACAAATCAGAAACTGTGGAACACATCCTGCTCACCGGAGATCTGGCTAGTCGGATTTGGCGTGGCCTTGAGAGTCGTTGTAGAAAGAGACACCGGGCCGGGGGCTTCAACTATCTCCTGCCCAACTGGGGTGACTCTCAGTGTCACCAGATCGCCTCAGCTGCTGGCATTTGGGTCCTCTGGAAGAACCGGAACAAATTCAGGTATGAAGGCCGACAGTACTCCCCTGATCAACTCATACGCGAGGTTCGACGGCAAATTCTAGAACGCAGGCTTCGCTGCGCCCTTGCTCCGGATCACTTCTGGCAGGCCTTGATGTAGCCTGGTTCCTGTCACCTTCCAATTCTACTTTACTTTTTGTCTTTTGTCGCTTCATCGCACTTGGCGCGCTTACTTGTATATGCCTCGGCATTTTGTGCCTGATACATCAATAAAAGTCCTCTTCTCAAAAAATATATATATATAAGCACGCATTATACATTAATACATAATACTATGTTAATCCTAATTGAAATCAAGAAATTACATATTTTCAAAATTCAAAACTAGTAAATTTTAATAATTCATTAGCTATTTAATGATAAAAATACAATTAAACATTTATAAAATATTTAAAATAAACATAAAATATATAGAGTTTACAGATGTATATAGAGTACATTGGAACAAGTTTGAGTGTGATGTGATTTATCAAAATGAAGATAAACTTTTTGAGATCAAAACTCACAAAGAATGTTTTAAGAGATTGACATCCCTGGTGCTCCAAAAATTAAAGTCACGGAAAAGTATATTTAATGATCGAAACTAATTATAATAAAAAATTTATTGAAAATAATTCATTTATTAATTTTAAAGCAAACCCTAAAATCCAGGAGGCTTACAACCTACCCACCTAAGAGAATTTCATCCTTGAAATTACACTAATGCATAGTATAAAAAGATAGAAGATTAATATCTTAAAGGAGTCAGTACGACTAGTAGTACATGGTTCACGTGGGATGCTGATGCCACTAGTATATAGGTTACATATCCTACCAAGTGCTAGAGTACATCTCAACCTTATAAAGCTACAACAACCATGGTCGTTACTGTACTAATAAGGTTTCTGGTATAACATACTCTTAAAAGGGAAGACGAGAGTTTAGGTATTACAGGCCGTAATAATCTAAGGGAATCTAGGTACTAACAAGGTACTACTGGTCGATAATTCTCTAAGGGAACAACTATCAATTCAGGACTACTCCTATATGGGTCAGGATTTCAATAGGTTAGCAGGAATTGACTTGGTTGGTCATAACTGG
The DNA here is from genome assembly GCA_029216955.1 of Iris pallida. Taxonomy (NCBI): domain Eukaryota; kingdom Viridiplantae; phylum Streptophyta; class Magnoliopsida; order Asparagales; family Iridaceae; genus Iris; species Iris pallida. Next base: position 6,460,325 of record JANAVB010022999.1, read on the forward strand.
AGTGAGGTGGCATAGAGGGATTTGCATAATGGAAAGATAAGTTCAAGAGCATTGCAAAAAGGGATGTTGCAGATCATGGTAAGAAAATTTTGAAAGTGGAACAAAATTTTAATTGGAATGGGGCACGACTTAGGTAGATGCTTGATCAGGAATTTGGAATGGATGGTGTTTAGGGTAATATGATCATTAGAAAGAATAGGTATGAAATCAAGGTTTTGTTTCAAAATAAAGGCATGGCTAGGGAAGAATAGGTCTTCTTAATCGTATTTCTAGAATGATCAAATTGCTAAATCCCGAATCCGTGATTTACGAGCTTAGAAATAGGAAATGAAAAAATATGGATACGTCTAAAACAAATACTGGAAGTCACTTAGAATAATCTTAAAATCAAGCGGGCTAAGGTAATCACACACCAATTCATACTATGGTTTAGCATATCTATCAGGTTCCTAGGACAAATGGTTCCTCAAATACGGCTAGCCAATCTTAATCCATAATCAAACTTGTAGTATTCAAAAGTCCTTGATATCATTCAATTTTTATTAGTACACTCAATTTTTTCTCAATTGTCATTTTCGCTAATTCAATATCAGGCCGCTCATAATTTGATTTGACGAGGTCTTTAAATATCCTCTATCCTCAAAAATACAAAGCATTTAATTCTTAGCCTCTTTTACCTTTATAAAAAATCATCCTCTGGAATGATTCATCCATTATGTACAACTCTACTCTAGATCCATTTTATCAATCTATTTAGGATTACTCTACCTCTCTATCTTGAAATCTTTTTTTCTCATCTCATTCCATAATCTTGGTTGGTGCTTAAAATACTTCATGGTATGATTTTCATATCAACTTCTTTTCTCGTTTCTTTCTGTCATAAATTTTGTATCATCTGTCTCCTCGATATAGTCTCCTCGTTCTTTATTGGATCTCACTTTCAAGATCTTGCTTAAGGTATTGTTCCTTCTATAATCATCCTTATATCATCGTAGATAATCAAGGTCATAATCCTCATCTCAATAACTTTTCCTGAAATTTCAATCTTAATCATCATTATTTATTCAGACTAAACGTATTATTCCTCATAATTCTCTCTTTTTGTATTCCCATTATATATCCTCACAATGTTCCAGTTGCAATTCCTTTAGGGTCTCTAACTAACTTGCATCAACGAAGAGTTTACTAGTCTGCCCCTTAAGGTACGGTTCTAACTCTATTCCTAGATCCTTGTCTATGATTAGTTATAGAAGATCATGATCAATTATTAAACTTGATCAACCCTGAAACTCCATGCTATACTTTCACAAGCCTTATGTCATATCCATTAACAGCATAACCAATGATCTACCATATCATCTATAAAAAATTGTACATTTCTCACAAGAACACCTAACTATCTGCTATAAAAAATTTAAGGCTTGGTCAAATAAGTACTCATATCCAATACCTCTATCATAGTCTAACTCTATTGGTCATTCTTCTAGTCCTTGTCTCCAATAGTTCACTCAAGGTTTGACTCATCCAACATAGAGTTGGTTGTCTAGTCTAACTTAGTCTTAACTATTTCTAGATCATATTTCTCTCTGATACCTAATCTTCCTAAGACCATTCCTCATTATCCAATAAAATTTCTTTTTCCATTATATTGTATTTCTGATTTCTATGTCCTCTACGTGAAAGTTTCTCAAACTTTAGTGCAACATAACTCCAAAGGTTTATATCTAGAAATGATCATCATGCTCTATCAATTTGCTTTATCTCATCGGAATCCCTGGACTATTTTCTATCGTCCTTCTGGTTTGCACTCTTCAATCTAAAATCCAACTGTGTCTTCCTTCAAGTCGTATTCCTACTCATCTCATCCTTTATGATCAAGGAATCTTCGTATTCTTCTAATCAACTCAGGTGGATCATGTTAACTTCTGTTCCAAATTAGGCCAGTCTAGACAAGGGTGACATGGCTTAGTCTACTGATCCTCGTATTTTCTGTTAGGGTTAAGTCTGGTACCGTACTCTATTCTGTATCCTACCTTGGTGGAGTATCTATACAAGCCTACCCACCTTACCTAATCACCTAGTTCTGTCAAGCATGGGTTACTATATCCTTCTAGTAAAAATTTCTAATTCAATGTGATAATTTACATGATGTTGTCGAATCACCAATTTGCGACTCAGCAAATCATTAACCAGAGGGTTTTCCTATAGAAACTAAACCTCGATAGAAATAACTTTCTTACTATCGTTCTATCTAGTAAAGACATCTGTCCAAACCTCTACATATCCTAAATAATCACCTACGAAATATTATATCTATCTTAGTCATATCCTATAATAAGATAATGATGAAGTGATCGTCAACACAAGTGTTCATCATTCCGAGGGAGGAAAGACGAGAATTCATAAATAGAGATTCAAGAAAAGTATGGTTTGAGCACAAATATGAATTTTCAAAGGCAATAGAAGAAGTCAAAGGAATTTCTTATAGCAATAGTTGATTGAGATTCTAATATATATCCTATTGCAGGCTCGTTTGGTACAGTAAAGTAACCGAAATGATTTATCTCGACCTGTATGGGCCACCACAAAAATATGTCATGCCCAGTTCTAAAATATACAGGAACTTGAGACACGATCATGCCAGCTAATACGAACTATGATAAGTTTCCAATTTAATGGACTTAATCATAAACAAATACGCTATCAATGGTACTAAAAGTAACTAATCATCTATATCTCAATCCACAGTAGTGAAGCGAATATCAAGAATAAACATAATATATATTATATATCTTCGAGCAATCTCGAGAAAGGAATAAGCTTGCAAATAATAGGCTACAAAGAAACATAAATCAAATAAAGATGAAGTATATATATGGAAGAGTAAATAAAATACTAGAGAACATACATACATATATACCTTAAACCTCGGTGCATCACGCAGCACCTTTCCAGCTACTCTGTACTAACTACTCACCAAATACCTGGAGAGATCACCAGGTCCTCAGCGGGATGTAGCAAGATACAGAAATATATGCCATAATATGAACTGAATAAAATGAACAAACCAAATCATAACATGGTCCAATATGTAGTCATCAATCAGTAAACCATACTCTGACCAATCGTGATCAATGGATGGCATACCAGCACATGATAAGTCATTGTCCTATGGTATGGTTTGAAATGGGTACACGAACTAACCATTCTATGTTAATGCATGTTGAAGACGACTTTGTAGCTCATGGGTAGGTAGATAAGAAAGTGGCATCGAATCACTGGCTGATGTCGGATCACGAGCAGATTAATTCGCACGTATACTAGTATATCTCCCGACCGTACCAAATGCGCAGCTAGTGGCCGTTATCGGATATATCCCCTAATATACATACGTGCCCATAACCAGGTAACAATAGCTCATAACTAGTAACCATAGCCCATAATCGGGTAACCATATCCTATAATCGGGTAACGCTGAGGCTAAAGTGACTGTTTGTCCCATATGCCTACTGATAGTCTTTTTTCCCCCAAACTGTGCAAGTCGTATCGATGACTCAGACAATCAATATCTCAATATGAGTCTCTAACCTAGACACCATGTAACTATATATGTACCGACACACGAACCGTTCACACCAATGATCAGTCGAATGCGTAAGCTCGTGCCAACACAATGACCCCTCACGCACAGTGCCGTGTAATGTTTCGTATCAAGTTATAGAAGTTATTAGGATAACTTCACAGTTTTTGGATACGTCTACTAACTCTAAGTCACACACGCACGCACCCATAACATCGATGTCATCATCGATAAATCCAAAGTCATGCTTGGATGCACACTACCAGTGTCACCAACTAACAACACACGAGTAGATATGTAATGTAAACAAAATAAGTATGACAAGGTATCTTGCCCGGGGTGAAGCAGTGATCCAAAGATATTATGTAGGCAAATCGTCAAGTCCAAAAAAAGTAACAACATAGGAGTCTCCATGAACATCTCCGAATGCTAAAACAAACATCACCAACATTCTCGAAATAAGAAAGATAGCTAAGATATACTACCAATAAGTCCAATTCTGGACATAGGGGCAAAATAATAATTTTTGGTCAAAATAAGATCCGTCGTTGGAGCCACTTGCACCAAAATCCATGTCAAGATCAAAGTCATCAAAATTTAGCAAACTATATGTCATCGAGTCCAAAATTATGTTACAAACCCAGCGGTATATCCAGAATTGGATTCTGATGAGCCGATCTCAAAATGACCCATTGACCTGAACGTTAGAATTCGATTTGCATGAAAATACGTATCGGAGCCAAAGTCTACTAAATCTAGTAAAGTATATGTCAACGAGTCTAGAATGACGATACGAACCCAACGATATATCCTGAATTGGATTCTGATGAGCCGATCTCAAAATGACCCGTTGACCCGGACATTGGAAACCGATTTGTTCGAAAATGTGTGCCAGAGGCAAAGTCCACTAAAATTAGCAAAGTATATATCAATGAGTCCAGAATGATGATACAAACCCAAAGGTATATCCAGAATTGAATTTTGATGAGCCGATCTCAAAATGACCCGTTGACCCAGACTTTGGGACCCGTTTTGTACCGAAATGTGCGTCTGGGTCCACGTCCTCCAAATCTAGCAAATTATATATGAATTTGGGGCACCACGATGCCACGAGTCCACTAGTAGTGTCAAAATTGGAATTCAGAGTCCTGAGTCCAAAATTAGAATTTTACAAGTTAGAAATTACAAATTCGAACGACCAATTTTGGCGTTAAATTCAACCAATCAAACGACCTCACAATGTAACAAAATTTTAATGACAAAAAGTTGGTTATACCAGGTATGTACATGAATAGGTTGTACGTCAAATGGAGTTACAATAACGGAGAAACAAATCTACGAACTTGGCTTCACAAAACTGCCAAAAATAAATACAATTATTCGGGTAACTTGGTGGCCAATTTTGACCTAGCAAATGATCAAATTAACGGCTAAAAATTTAGATGGAGGTAAAGCAATATACTGAGATTGCGATGGAAGAAAGGGTTCGACGATCCAACGGCCGGATCGCCTAGAACACACGCACAAACGTGTTCTCCCAAGGTCATACGACGACGGAGGAGGTCGGAGGCGGTCATACAGGTGGCGCACATATCGTACACGGTCGCACGTGGGACGGGACATGCATGGATCGACGGCGCGGCACGACGACCAGCAAGGAAGCTGGCACGAGAAGGCTGGCCAGACAGGTTGGCATGGCTCGCCGGGGCACACAGGGGGCTGTCGCACGGCCGCACGACAGTGGGTGGTCGGTGCGCCACCGAAAAGCTTGAGCATAGCAGCTAGCAATAGCAGCTTCGTTGCTGCCCTTTGTGCTTGGGCGGCCCTGGGGCAATTACTAGCGAAGGGGGATAGCCCAACGTGGCCATAAGCAACACACGGTGGGTGTGGCTGCTACAGTGAAGAAAAGTAGTAGTAGTAGTGGTTGCTCAAATAAAAAAGAAGAAGAAGAAGAAGAAGAAGAAGAAGAAGGGGGAGAAGTCGTGAAGAAGCTATGGAAGAGGGGGAGTTAGGGAATGAGAGGAGGAGGATTAGGGTTGGGGTGCTCTAGGGTTAGAAGGAGGAGAAAAAATGGAGAAATAGAGAGGTGCCTGTTGTGGCCAGTAGGGGGCTATCGGCCATAGGAGTGAGTTTATTAGAGAGGTGTGAGTGTATGCATGGTAAGCATTAAATGAGGATATTTTGTGTGTGGTAGGGGATTTGCATGGAAATAGAAGTTTTTGGAGTGTAGGGATGGTACTAATAAAGTTGGGTGTGGGTGTTCCATTGACTAGGGGGAGGGAGTGTGCTGGTGAGTGTCCTAAGGAATGGTGAGGGAATTTAGTGTAGAAAAAGAAAGGTTGTAGGGTGTTATGTGGTGGGGTGTGATTAACCCCTTGGGTTTTGTCATATCACATGTGAGGGTGTGCATGAAAGATGGATGGAAATGATTGGATAGCCACCTTTAGGTTGGTCCATTTATGGTTAACAATAAATGGAGGGATAGTGGTGTGTTTCTTTGGTTAAACCATATCTAGGTATTATGGTTAATAAGATTTTCCATTGGGTTTGGAATTGTGCAGGCTTATAGTGATTGGTGTTTTGTAGGGGGATGATTGGTGTTGTGTGTTTGGTTGGTCATGATGGAGTCACATGTGGTTTGGGTTGGGTTCATTTCGATTTGGTTGGATCAAGATTGGGCTAGGTATGGTTATGACTACAAATTTAGTTATTATAATCATTGATGAAATAATAGCATACGGGAGCTCAATTGGATGGCACGCATGTGGCATGTGCGTAGTAGGCACCAAAATAGGTTGAACTATGTATTGGGTCGATTATGTTGGATCAATGTCGAATCCAAAAATTAAATTAAAAGTTCGGTCAAACTTTTCGGTAGGTAATCAAATGACCTAAATTGACCCGAAAGTTGTGCGATGTAAATAGAGTACAATAAAACAAGTTTGAGGGGGACATGATATATCAAAATGAAGATAAACTAGTCTAGATCAAAACTCATGAAGAACGTTTCGAGAGATTGACATCCCTGGCACTCCAAAAATTAAAGTCGCAAAAATATATTTAATGATCGAAACTAATTATAGTAAAATATTTATTGAAATAATTCATTTAAATTTTTTAAAACAAACCTAAAATTCAGGGGGATTATAAACATGATGTAAAAGAAGACAAAAATAATAATTAAGAAAGGCTGCAAGTAAAAGGCAGATTATGAACCTATTGAGTTGGGTGTCAAACTTGACTGCTTGCTCGACTACTCCTTGGTCACCCTTGCGATGGAAAAGGGACAGAAATATTAGGGATATTTATGGGGAATGATCGATTGCTTCTCTTTGATATATATATATATATATATATATATATATATATATATATATATATATATATATATATATATATATATATTGCCCCCGAAGAATCATTTAATCATGTTAGAGGCCCAAAATGCCGTAGCCTTTACAAGAAAACGTAATAGAGAGAAAAAGGGCAAAGGATAGGGAGCGGTAGGGCTATTCCCCGCTCTGAGACCGACGGTCTCCAAAAAATGCAAAACGGTCAGCTGTGCAGGTGGATCCAAAATCCCGCTTGGACGTATTTGTCGTGTTTGTTCGCCTTGTGAATCTATCTGTGGACCTCGTAGATGATTTAATTAGCACTGAACTGGCACCCTTCATATCTGAATTTGTTCCTATTCTTCCATACCACCCATGAGATGGCGGTAGCGACAATCTTGTGGCCGTGCGATGCTTTACCCCAGTTGGCAATGAGATCGTTCAAGTCCCCAACTTCCTGCTCTGGAAGACAAAGGTTAGTGAACCTGGCCCAAACTTCCCTAGTCAGTTCTCCAAGATAAAGAATGTGCTCGACGGTTTCTTCCTGTCTATCTGAGCCGTAATTACGTACAGATGCTAAGTTAATGCTTATGAAGGAAAGGACGTCATCTCTTAGAAGCTTCTTGCGAAGCGCTCTCCAAATCAGGAAAGACCACTTCTTGGGGATGCAAGACTGTCAAAACACCCCAATGATAGGGAATGTGGGACCGACACTATGGACCGCTCTATGCACAGTGGCCAGATTGAATGAGCCATGAGTCGTCAGAGACCACCGCAGATTGTCTCGATCCGTCCCGATAAATAGACCAGTCCTCCTCGATTTTCAGACGAAACTTCAATAGCACTCTGGTGAGGTTAAGAGTGGCGCGAGCAGTCCGCGAACCATCACGAGCGTACAGAATTTCAGCATAAGCAGCATCGTCCTCGGCGATGCACACTGCCTGAAAAATGTCTCCGTATGCTTCTTTGCTCCAGGTGGAAAAGGATTTCCTAGTAGCTTTGAGTCTTGCGGCCACTCGAAGTAGGGGGTTGGCGTCAGCTAGGCCCTCCCAGGCTGCTGTCACTGTGTCCCTGAACTGCAGATGATGGCACCACAGATCGATGAAGCAAAAAAAAATTAGGTTAGGTAAGCTTTCTGCTGACCTCGATGAGGAGCGAGGTGTGATCTAATTCAGTAGCATTGAGGTACGAGAGTCTGGATTTGATAGCGAGGTCGGCCCTCTGTGAGTTGATGAGGGTGCGGTCGAGGCGGGAGTATTGCCGTCTGGCTCCATTCTGCATGTTACACCACGTGAATTTATTTCCGGTGAACTTGAGCCTAGACAGGTGGGCGTTGAAAATGAAGTTGACAAAATCCGACATAGCTAACATGGAGGGAGGGCGGCCTTCCGTCTTTTTCTCTCTACAAGTGATTGTATTGAAGTCCCCTATGCAGAGCCAGGGGGTATTGGTGTGGAGGAGATGAATGTCTATCAACGAGTTCCAAAGTTGTAAGGTGGGTATGAGACTGGAGTATGGGTGATCCAACCAGCATGAAAGCTCCTGACTCGAGTCTTGGATGATCTCAAGTTTAGCGTCCGCTGCATGGAGGATCCAGATGTCATTGCAGCCGGTGATGGCGGAGGCGAATCCAAGCTACATCTGGGTAGATTTAATTTTTTTAGAAGGAATTTTGGGTTCAATAATGATGATAATGTCTAATCTGTGGATTCTCTTGAGACATTTTAATCTTTTTAAGGTCGGTTTGTTCATGATGCCTCGGACGTTCCAAGAGAGGATGTTAATCATCAAGGTAGTTGGGGGGGTTGGTGAGTTTCGCGACTGATCTGGTGATCATGACCGGTGTCTCTTTGGATTTTCTTTTGTTGGGTTTTTTTTGTTTGCGCCTGCCATTCCTGGCTCCTTAGGACATCTGTCCTTAATGAGGTCAGTTGGGTCGAGTTCAGGGTGCAAGTAGACCTCTCCTTCAATTTCTGTTAAGTCTCCGAAGAAGTTATCCCGAGTCGTGAAGCCAGCACCCAACGCATGTTTCATCCTGGCCACTGGTTCACAACCTAATATAGCCAGCTGATCCTCATGGATGATGGGCGCTATGTTTAGGTTTATATGTGAGTCCTGATCCCTGCTCGCATCTCTTTCTGTGTTGTCACCCTGGTTAAGGGCCTCGGCTCCTATGCCATGACTGGGTGAATATGAGGGTGACGATATCGATGTCTCCGGGGGTTGTGGCGATGCTTCAAATGAGGTGGTGGCCTCCACCCTAGCTTCTGAACCTCTGACATCTTCTGTATCCCTTTGATGGCCTTCAGAGGAGGCTGTCTCTTGGGGGTCTTCAGTGCGTTCCATGGTTAATAGATTAAATTTATTGGTGAGGTTTAGTGGAGTGGTTTTGGTGGGGAAGGTATCGCACCCTGCGGAGGCACCGATTGATGTACGATTGTATCCCTGGGAAATCTCCGCACTTGCTTCGAACCGGATATGGGAATTCGGTAGGGGGAGGAGCGGTGTTCTTTTGCTATGTCCTGACAATTATTTGGCAGTCTTGGGAGCGACTTTCTTTCTCAGTTCTGGATGAGCTCTGAAGCAGTGTTTGGTGAGGTGTCCTCTCATCTGACAGTGGTTGTAGTATATGATATTATTATCGTAGATAATCTGTTGGGTGTGAGTCTTATTGTCGAGCAAGATTTGTATAGATTTGGGGAGCTCTTTAGAGATGTCCAGCTCCATGCAGACTTTGGTATAGTTAGCTTTAGTTAGGTTTCTGGTTTCCTCTTCCATCGCCACGTGGTGCCAAAAGAGTTAACAATCCTTTTCGTAGCTATCGGGACGAAGTAAATGAGCAATAGGTTGGGAAGGGTGACCCAAGTTGAGACTAGGGGCAAGTCCTCTTTTGTGTTGAAGTCCTGGGACCATTTAGCTATGGTCATGGCATGGGATTCGATTCTGCCTGTGATCCTGGTTTGGATGATCTTATAGTCGTCTATCGAGGATAGATGTAACAGTGTGTGCTTGGGGTCTGGGGGGGCTACCCTATACTCAGATATGAGGCTTTATGTGGCAATTGCTTCTTGAACCCGAGCTATCTTCGGACACCCAGTGGGAAACTTGAGAACGAATGTGGAGGAGAAACTCTCAGACAGAGTTGTTAGGTCCCCAGAAGAGAAAGGCACCATAAAACCCTAGGCTTCAGAGGTGGAAGGGTAATCAATGACTGGAAACTCCACATCCACAATGATCGAGGATTTTTGGGTGGCACGGTCAGGTCTGACCTTGTCAGCATAGGAGGGGCTGGAGGGTACAGGGATGCCACAGACAGAGCCGAGGAACACTATGCTCCTCCCACGGGAGGTGCCGCTGACTGATGCGCCACGGAGGGGCGCGCTAGCAGTGGTGGAGTTGCTCCGTGAATGGAAGCAGGGGCACTAGCTACATGGAGCTGTGGAATGTCGAGAGGGGAGGCGCGTAGCCCGCTGCATCCATGAGCTGGGCCTCGAAGGACAAGGGGCTCGCAGCATGATGGGGCTTGACTCCATCGCTCGAAGGAAGGGGAGCGGGGGGGCTAGCATGCACGCAGCTAGGGTGAGTGATGCCGCAGGCGCAGGTCAGCAACCTGACGCGAGGGCGGGCAGTAGGCGCCAACGTCCAGAAGGCAACAGCCTGGATGGAAAGAGACGAGTCACGCTCAGAGGGGGGAGGCGCGAGGAAGACCCTGGGCAAACTCACGACTCGAAAGGGGGGTGGGACGCTCGCTTCTTTCTCCACGAGTAGATGGTGCAGGACAGCCTGCGCAACCTAGAGACATGAGCCCAGCGCCAGAAGCAGACACATGGGTCTCGGCGCCAGTCAGACTAGAGTGGAGAATATGGGGGAATTCAAAATTTGAAAAAGAAAATGAGAAGATCGGAGGGGGAACGTGGGTACAACAGCCAAGGCGAACTGGCATAAGCCGTCGTGGGGAAGCACCACGAGACCGCCGGAGGAGAGAGTAGGGGAACGGCCGGCGGTGGACGAGATCAGGAAAGGGGCCGACGATGCAGCAGGAAGGGACGGCCCTGAACGGGATGAAGAGAGCAGGGGGTGGGTGGGAGGGGGGCGACTGGCGGTGGGAGAGGAAGGGTGGGTGCAACGGAGAGGAAGGAGGAGAGGAAGGGGTGAGGGAGAGGTAGGCGGAGGAGAGTCGAGGGCGGCGGGGGACGGCGGGCGAGGCGGGTCGGAGGGCAGACCGAGGAGAGCGAGGAGGTCGGACGGCCAAGGCGCCGGCCGACCTAGGAGAACCGGAGGTGAAGCAGGGGCCATAGACTCATCCTATCCCTTCTCTCTTTGATATATATATATATATATATATATATATATATATATATATATCATGAGAGAAGGGATAAGAGTTCTATTTGAATTCATCTATCGATATTTGAATACAAATAGATAATAAGTAATATTTAGAAGTTTTTTCAAATAGGACAATCAGATTTGAATGGGAAAGGGATGTCGTTCCGGATTTAAAAAAAAAAGAATTTGAATTTCCTTATATGCAAAAACCCCCTTATTTGTTTTAGATTTTGCAAAAACCTATTTGCTGTCACTAGTTTTACATAAATTACCCTACCACCAATAATTTAATTAAAATCAAGTTATTTAATACTTGTAACTTATATAAAAAATCTATTGGGTTCAAGGGTTTACAGGTTCACAGAAGTTTCATAACAAGTTTTGAGGGGGACATTCATATTTTTCGACTGATTTCCGCGGATTGGCGAGAAATTTTTCGAATTATCACAGAATCTGAAGTCTAAAAACACAAAACTTATTTTGGCCATAAAAATTTTGTTTCAAATCGAAATCCGGTGTTTCAAGTTAAAATCGTATGAAATTGAATTCCTTACAACATGGTAATATTTTTTTACAAATTTTGAAATTAAAGAGATGATTTCATCAGAATACTCAAAAGAACAACTTTTTGGAAACCGAAACATATTCCGATTATTCAGAACCAACAACCAAAACCAAAATGTCATATACTAAAGATGAAAACAATTTGAAGAATCATATTTTTGACCAATAAAACTATAATTTTTAAAGAGAAGCAATAATGAAATATGGTCATGTCACGTTTTGGGCAAGACGTACTTGTCTAGATCTCTAGGAACCAAGCCTTAACTTCTACTCCTCCTGCTATGGGGGTTAGACACCACACCCAAAGGCTCAAGGTCGACTCCTATGCCCAGTCCAAGGGGGAGAGAAGTGAAGAATAAATGAAGAGAGAGAAAGAGAGTGAAGAGAAAGAAAAGAAAGCGGAGAGAGAAAATCAAAAGGTATATATAGATGATGGAATTAATCGTGACCGTTGGATATACCACGTCAGTGGTCTACGTCATGATCTAAATCAACCTCAACCATCGAAAGAAAATAAATTATCCAATGGATAATAGGGAGAACCAAGAAACCAATGGACAATAGAATGCATCGACATTATTCACCAAAATATTCAAATACTATTCACAAAAATATCTCGAACGAAAATTCCGGCGGTGATTTGTGCAATACCACCAAAAGATTCGAAAGAAGAAAAAAATTATACGGTTATCCGTTCTACGTAGGGGTCCTAGCACAGGTCTATGGCAATGCCAAAAATGTATTCTACAAGTCCAGAATAGTCTCACGTATCAAAATAAAATCATAAATATATGAATAAGATAAATAAAACACGAAATACAACATATCAATATCTTATAAGAAAAAATTTAAATAACCAAAAATCAGAAATGCGAAAACTGGTAACAAATGTTACAACTCTATAAAAAGGATGACATGGGATTGTAGCTACGTGAGTGTTAGTGGGGATTTCTTTTGGAGTGTTTAGGAGGAAGTTGAAATGGTGAACACCTCTTTTGCTCCTATCCTGCGAAGGCACACAAACCGAGTGGTTGGAGCACCCCTCTGATAGCTAATTTAGAAGGCGGACGAATAAGAAGAGGTAAGATTGTAGGAGTAGGGGAGTTACTTGCCCCTTCAATAGTGGGTACCTGCCCCTTCAATAGAGGGGGCATTTTTAGGCTGGAGATTGGGAAATGAGCCTTCTATCCCTCCAGGTCCATGCTAGTAGGCATGCTAGCTAGGATTGGACCTGGGCTCGTATGTGGGCTTGGACCAAGTTTGCCATGATTTATTGTGTTACATCATCGTGTAATGTAGCAAAAATAATTATAAACCCTAAATTCCTTCTTCTTCTTTTTTTTCTTTTTTTTTTTTTCTATTTGTCCGAACGTGGCTTGTAGCCTTGCAATCGGGAGAAGGAAAACTACAACGGTAAAGGTTAAATAGAGTGGACAAACTTGAGGGTTAGTTTAGTTCACATCCAGAGTGAGTCAAACTATTTTGAGCCAATGCAACTTGATCATCGAATTTCATCCATAAGAGATTAACAGAAATTAATTAACTGCATTATCTTGAACTAATACTCTGGATGTAATGAAGACTTGGCTTAGAAAAACCTTAATCATCATTGGCTTAAAGACCACTGACGATCATCATAATGCAAGATTGGACACTATGCTAGTAATTAATGAGAGCACTTTAGACTTGAAAGAAAAGAAAAAAAAAAAGTAGCTACTTTCAAATAAACTAGCTTGTTGGAAAGAAGTATGGTGATCATAACCAATAATTCAGCCACAGGCCTTCCTTGCCGCCCCCTCGTCTATTTAAGAACTTCAGAGGAACTGAGACTACAGTTCTCTTTGTGTACATTGACAGCCCTCATCAACACATATACCAATGATCAAGCTTCAAGGACAGAGCTTCGACGTACCGGTGCGCTTGAATCGCCACCGGGCAAGGGCCAGGACCGAAGCCAAGCTGAATATGTGGTCGGTGAGGCTCGTTAACCGCTTTCTGGGTTTCCTTGTGTGCGCCTTTCCGTTTCCCAGTCGATCGCCAATGCCAAGTATAGCTATTCAGAGTGCTGTTGACCATAGGGATATCCCCAAAAGATCATGCAGTTCAAACCTCAACCCACCGGACTCACACTACGACGAGGCCATCAGGGATTGCATCGAGTTCTTTAACCAGTCATCCCAATGCAACACTTCAAGCGTCCAAGATTTGCCAAAATGTTGAAAAACTGATCCTTGGCATGCTCATTCTCTAGAACTGTAATGCTACATTATATATGCCCCCTTGTCTACTATGTACTTCATGTTTCAATCTTGGGGCATGATTTTAAGTATCTCTCTTTATACAAGTTTTGTTATTTGGGTGCTGGAAATCACTCATGTGTAACTTGTCTAATGATCGAGCAAGACATTGAAGACATAGTCCTATATATCTATAGATCGACCTCCCGGTTGACGATATCTTGGGAACATAGATGACATCTAGTAGGCATGTGTGGCATGCTATGTTTGGACATAGAATGTTGTCCTCCGTGTATCTGACACCTTCTCCTAAATCTTGAATAGTGTATTGGAAGGTAAGTTCTATGGGACCATTTATGGAATTTACAGATGAGAAGATTGTTGGATTTTGGCATTTTTAGATTGGAACTTTAGTCCCACATCAGCTAGGCCAAAGGAGTTGTATCTCTATATATTAGCTATGCTCTTTTAGAGATGCACATGTGGTGTGGAGGTGCACATGGGTGTACCATGTAGAATTATTTTTCTAATGGAAAAAAGGCTAAATCAACAATTGAAAGCATTCATGCTTTTCGTTCTTGGAAAATTTATTTTCCTGGGAGCTAAGCCCCGTAGGGACTTAGCGACTCGGACTCGGGCTCATGGGACATAATGTGTCTCAATGCGCGTTCTGCGCACGGTGTGCAAGGCGCGCGGGGTGCGCGAGTGGCACAACTTGCTACAGATCGTGATTGTGCATGATCTGTGCGGTTACTGCACGTTCGGGATGATTTTTACCACGTCCCGAACAATGGGGAAACCGGACAGTTGCCACTCAGGCCTATATAAGGTCTCTTCTCTCCACAGGACATATACAGAAGATGGCACAAAGTTAAATGAGTTTACAAGTGTTTCTTAACATAAGTAAACAGAAGCTGTGGAAGAGAAGAGAAGTTTTGCACCAGCGTTGCTTTTGTACGGAAGTCCGTGTACGATCCGAAGAGTCAGAAGAGTAGGAGTGTTCCAAAGTTCTCCGACCAACTTGCTGGTTCCTGGAAGCTGTTCGTGTGGGGGCGAATAATGCTTTAAGCAACGGTGATCATTCACCCCAGCAAGCCATTTTTCATCTTTCGTCTGTCATCGTTGTTGCTATTAGCAATTCGATTCGTGCCTTCTGTTTAGAACTGCTACTGTCATTTTCTACTGATTACGAAATCTTTTTAGATTCTCATAATCCAGAATCCTCATCTCTGTTGTGCACTTTCTTTGAAGTATTGCGTTGAAACGTTGTCTTTACAATCATTTTATTTTCTCAGTTTTTCATCGAAAATTGTGCCCCGGCACTAACAATCTCAAAGCTTTATTTCTACGATGGAAAACTTTAATGCTTCACTCCTCAATACTGACTTTTGTAAGTTAGAAAAGTTTGATGGAGAGCATTATCAAGTCTGGAAGAAAAAGGTTTATCTCATTCTTCAACTCAGAGACGTTGATCACGTGCTTCTTGAAGAGGAACCTACTGTTCCAGATAATGGGTCTGCTGCCGCAATCACTGCGGCTACTAAACTTCAGGCCAAGTGGAGAAGGAAGAATAGCATTTGCAGGCTGCTTATCCTGAATGCTATGGAGGATTCCCTGGCAGAATCCTATAGTAAGAAGACTATTGCTAGAGACATATGGGAGTCTCTGGAGAAACTGTACGAAGAAGACAAAAATAGGAGCATGATACTTGTGGTTGAAAAATATCACAAATGGCTCCTTGAGGACGAGAAATTCATGCTGCCACAGGTGAAGGAATTTTTGAAGCTGTGACAGAAGCTGGAAGACGAGACGATGTCCCTCCCCGACAAGTTTATTGTTGGAGGGATTGTCTCGAAGCTTCCCGCTGGGTGGAACAAGTTCTATGCAAACATACATAGAAAGAAGCTTGAGATCAGCCTTGAAGATTTCTTGCAGAAAATTTATGTTGAGGACCAGATGCGGGCTCAACTGAAAGTGGACGCACTGTCCAAGCAATTGGCTAACGCCAATATGGTTCATACGAGGGAACCAAGGAAAAAGCAGGAAGCTTCCCATAGCAAGAAGAAGGACCCTAACAATCTGAAAGTCAAGGGAACTTCCTTCAAGCAAAAGAAGCCAAAGTCCCATTTGGCTTGCTTCAAATATAGCAAGAAAGGCAACTTCAAAAGTGAATGCAAATCCAAGGCCAAGTAATCAGAGCAAGGTGAGCCTAGTAAGGTCTCAATGATTACTGATGTTGTTGCTATGATTGTGCAGGCGCCACCTGCCATGTCTGCTCCAGCAAGGAGTGGTTTACCACCTATACACCAACATCTGAAGTGGTTATGGTGGCAAACCAGGTACAAGCTGAAGTACTCGGGATCGGAACGGTGGATTTTAAGATGACTACGGGGAAGTCTCCGATGCTTCAAGGTGTGAAGCATGTACCTGCTATTGCCAAGAACCTGATCTCGGGAGGCCTACTCTGCAATACAGGCCTCAGGATGGACATCAATGCTGGCCAAATGGTAATGTCTATTAAGAAAACATATTTCGAGAAAGCTTTTTATACCGAAGGAATATTCAAAATTCAGCTTGTAAATCAGTCTAATGTAATTAATGCAATCACTCCTTTTGCTTAAACTTTTGAGTTGTGGCATAATAGGCTAGGACATGTTCATTATAAATGAATAAACAGAATGTCTAGTCTATGACTGTCACGACCCGCACCCTAGAGTAAGGGCACGAGAAGTGGGTACGTCCAGCCTACGCCGCAGTATCGGCGGTAGAACGCTGTCCTAGGTCAATCATCTATCAATATCAAGTACCTGTACAGTTTATACTCTCCGAACGGAGGTGACATAACAATATACATCTCAATCACATCTAGGGTAGAAGAACGAAAGACAGACAGATAGATAGATAGATAGTAACTCAAGAGAACAGTATCATAGATGAATAAGTCTAAGTGTCTAGTACAACATAATATCCAGAACGTCAACTCATAATACAAGTCTAAGAGTCTATACATCTCCACATCTCAAAAATACAACACAGAAAGTGAGACAAAATGAAAATATAGAAAGACTGCCTAGACTAAACTGGTCTAGACTACTGGAACATCCTCCTCAGCTGTAGGTGGATCCTGCTGAGGGTCCACAACATAAGTATCATCTAGTCCTGCTCCATAATAGGTAGACACCAGGGCCTCATCCTCATCCTCTGTAATATTTTCAACAGGTCCAATCAGGACGGGAACGAGCACAATACATCTCACGCAGTGCATATCAGGTTAGAAAATACGATACAGGCAATAGAGTAAGATACATGAACTGCTGAAAGGAAATATACGCTGTAAAAGAGATAGCTGTAATGAAATATCTACTGTATATAGAGAACTGTAAGTGACTAGTGATGTAGAGCATAAGATAGGCATGTGAATGGCTGGACTTATACATGATTACACTACGGAGTTGTACATGATTACACTACTTTGGAATTATTCACATGACCACTTCTACTCCCCCGTTTCCCCAATCAATACACAAGGATCTATACAAGTTACGTTATTGTACATGATATCACATGGGACCCATGAAAGGGTGCACATGATAGTATACATGAGAGCTCAGTAAACATGAGAGTACATGATCACATGAGTGTACATGAATAATGAAAGCATGGGTGTACATGATGATAGTGAAACGCACATAACATGAAGTACCCGATGCTCCCGAGGGGGATAACATCTCATGTAAAGATCCATATAGTATCAATCCGTGTTACAAATGTGACAGCAACAAGTAAAGTAATCTAGAGCGAGAAGTAAAGCCTGAACAAGTATGAAACGGTCAGAGAATGTACTCGCCTGATAACTGAATGTCTGAAGAGGATATACTGTCTGAGGAGAGGTGTCTGGCTCCTAATCAGAGCAATACAAGTCACAATGTATCTACAATGGTAAAAATAAAGTATACAATGCATACTACATGATTCTAGATCAATCTGGTCAAAAGTTAACTTTTGGTAAACTCTAATAGTCAAACTAGGTCACAGGAAGTCATACTAGGTTACAGGAAATCAAACTAAGTCAATTAAAGTCAAACAAGGTCAAATAGGGTCAAACTAGTTAAGTTATCTAGGGTTTAGTCAATCAATGGTCAGACTAGTCAAATACTAGTCAATATGGTCAAGCTAGGTCAATCTAGACTATCTAAGGTACTACACCACAAGGTTAGGATATAACCAATACCTATACAAGTATACCACATATAAATACATATATATATAATACCAACCTTAATCCTATATTCAAGCTAATCCCATATTCCAATCTCAAGTCATGACTCAACTCTAAGTATCTAACTTAACCCCATACATATCTTAATCTACATAGGTCTTCCATAAAACCCAAGTCACAATAATATACTTATATATAGGTCAAACCTAAACCAACTAGTTAATAGCCTAGGGTTTAGTCAAATCTTAGTCAACAAGTCCTATGTTCATCCAAGCTATTTCTAGGTCAATTTGGTCATGGTTGACCTATAGTTGACTTTGGTCAACTATGGTCAACATTTTGGTCAATCTAGGTCTAGTAGTTAAATACTAGTTAATATGGTCAAACTAGTCAACTCTAGTTACTTGGGTCCATATAGGGTCAAGCCTTAGTCTAACTAGGGTTTTGGGTCAATCATAGACAAATCAACAAGTAATTAGGTTAATCTTGACCAATGGTCAACATTTGGTCAAACACTCTAGTCAACCTAGGTCTACTAGGCTTATTGGTTAAATCAAGACTTACTAGCCATAGGCCATAGGCTAACATATCTAGGGCACTGGCAAATATATCTATATATAATACCATATATATACCCAAATATATATGATACATATATATATACATACAACTTAACATATCTATATATATTATCAATGTATAGGCTAAATATATATATAGCCTAACTATATATATATAGCCTATCTATCTAGCCTAACTATATATAGCCAATTATATATACTATACCATACCTATATATATATAACCCTCAAATATATATATAAACTATATATATACATATCTAATATACTCCATATATATACATATACATATATAATCATATATACATAATATAGGTAGAGAGAGAGTGGAAGGGAGGTAGTGTGAGAGTGAACCAGAGAGAGATGTGGGTGTGTGTCACTGTGACAGTGGGGGGGGGGTGTGTGTTCTCAGAAAACTGAGAACAGAGGGTACACAACACACACACACATTACACATAGATACCTATTTATATATACTCACATATCTACACAAATACCTATGTAAATACACCCAAATTCCCACCTATACACACACATACATATATACATATATATGTAGTATATATACACACAACTATACATATATATATACATAAAAATCATTTTGAAATTCGATTTTATAAACTGGAAATACAGGAATACTGTTCATCACTGAACAGTGTAGGTAAAGAGAGGAAAAACCAATTCCGAGTCAAAAACCTAGCTAATAGTCTAATCCAATGGTTGGTAATCGTGTCCCCATACGTGTACGTGTCGTGTGCGTCACTGGAAGTCCACCACGACACGACACGGCGTGTCAAAGTGTCAAAAATCCTAATCGGGTAAGACAGTGCACACACACAAAATACAGTGTCGTGCACATGTGCAACTAGCTCTAGGACACGACACACACGACCTCGTGTCTCGTGGTCGTGTCCCTAGGTTCGCCTAGGGTCAGGCTAGGTGTCAGTGTGTCTGTATAGTGTCCACGTGTCCTCAGGACACGATACGAAGCCCGTATCAGTCGTGAAAATTCGACTGATATGCGTGTTTTGCGCTGCGTCGTGCAGCGATGCACACATCTCGTGCTCGCGACACGCACCTCGTGCTCGTGTCCTCGTGTACGCCAACTATAGGGCTACACTCTCGTGTCACTACGAGGTGTCATCGTGTCGTGTCCGTGCGACACGAGACACTCGAAGTTGGTGTCTGTGCGTGTGTGCGCTGACAGCCCGTGTCCAGTGCGAGTGAGATTTCTCACTCGACACGACACGAGGCGACACCAAATTTTGGGGGCATGTGCGCAGACATTGCCCCCTCGTGTCCACAAAATTTCTCGTGTCCTAGTGTCGTGTGTAGGGAGAACTAAGGGGGTGGTAGCAGGGGATTTTTACAGTGCACTGTGCAGTGTGTCCTGTGTGTTGAAACTGAGAGCTTCGTGTCCAGATTTTGGACACGACACAATCCAACTTGTGCTCAGTGTTTTAGGGTTAGGTTTAGGGAACCTAGGACTAGGTTTTGGTTCAAAAAGTTTTACAAAACAGTGTGTGTTATCAATGTGACAGTGTGCAAAAACAGTGAACATAAATAGGGTTTTATATGTAGGATACGTGTCCGATACGACACCAAACAATCCTAAAATTGTACCAAACCCTACCCACAACTATATTATAACTATATGCATGCAATAATGAAGAAAAACCAGTATAATAACTAGGTTTAGATATATTTACCTCAATGTGGTTTTCTTGAAAAAACACCAAAATGAGGAGTGTGTGTCCCCTAGCTTGATGAGTCCTTGCTTGATGAAACTTGGATAGCTATTCTCCCTAGGCTTCCTCAGAATACTAGTGTCCTAATGCAAGAAACTAGAGGTCCAAAGCTTGAGAAATGACAAGGTTATGGCTATGTGAAGTGGAAGGGTTTTTCTTGGTTTTTCAAGAGTTCTTTTCTCATGAAACTTGAACTCTTGAACTAAGTGTTAACTATATAGGAGAGGGGGTAGCAAGGGGTGGTTTCTTGGCTGCCATGGGGTAGGGGGGGGGTTGTCCTTGGGTTGCTTCCAAGCTAAGGGAAGGACTTTAGGTAAAGGTTTAAGATATTTTGCATGGTTTAAGCAAAATATCAAATAAAGGTAACTAGATATTTATTTCACTTTATCCCATGACAAATATCATTCCTCTTAGTCATTCTAGGTTAGTGGCTAACCTCTAGATTAGGGCTAGACTAGGTTAGGGGCTCTCATGACACTTAACAATAATTAAATAATATTAAAATCACATAATTACAAATAATTCCAAATAAATCCTAGAAAATTACCAAAATACCCTTTAGGCTAAAAATCACTAATTTGAGGTTCTAAGCCTATGGCTAAGCTCACATGGTCATAGCAACTTCTAGGTTAAGGAAAACTAGGGTTTACACTAAGTTATATTAACCAAAATCACAAAGTCATAAGTCATGACTTAGCATGACTTAGAAGATGGTTCTAATTACACTAATAATCACTATAAACCATATCATGCCCTAATCACCATTATTAAATAATAAAAATAATAATTTTTCAAAAATCCCCAAATTCTGAAAACAGGGTGTTACAAGTCTACCCACCTTAAAATAATTTCGTCCTCGAAATTTAGATGGTCGTACTCCTTCTAGGTCAAACCTCCAACAATCAAGGGCGAAGCCACTACCTAGGCAACATACAAGGTCAACAAGCAAATATGGGTAGTAGACCTATACTGGGTCATGTCCAAAAATTGGCTGGCAGTTTCAGGTCATATGGTGTCCTGAATTCAAATTGAAGCCAAAAGTAACTCCATGGGGTAAATCAGGATGGAGCCTCGGGTCAGAAAAATCGTACTAAGCAAATGAAGCACATAATGGTATGCCTGAGTGGGACACTAAGGTCATGGGTGTAGTATGTCATGTCTAGGTCTGGTATGTGAAGTCAGTTTTGAGAAAACAACTAGTCTTGTGCTCCAAATTTAAAAGTCACGGTAATGTGCCTACGATGATCACAATTTAGAGTGGAAAAGGTCTATGGCCTAAATTTTAACCAGAATTGGTGATGCAATAGTGGTACCAGGGGGACAGGTTAAATGGGAAAGTCTGTGGTCTCATCTGGGTGCACTAGTCATTCTAGATCAAGACTGTTCCTATGGTATCAAAACGTTCAAGCAATCTAAGGTGTCCAAATTGGGAATGTAAGGAAACAACAATCATCAAGGCTATAGGCCGTCTACCATCCTATATGAAAATGGGTCATTAACAAGTGAGAAATCATTAAAGTTACCATTCCATAAAGTGGTAAAAGAAAATTGAAAATTTAGGCACAAACAATCACAATTAGATTTTTGTCTTGACACGATCTAAGTTGATCAATTTCAGGATAAATCGAGACTTGGGCAAGATGGAAAATCAATGAAATCGAGTACGAGCACGAGCATCCAATGATGAAGATCCAGGTCATGATTAAGTTAATTTAACTGGATACGAATACGAGGTTCATAGGCGATAAAAATAATTCCAAGAAGAATTGTCAAGGCTGCTGCGGATAAGATTCTAGGACAAGTTTAACTGTCTTCATCTACGTAGATTAATATATGAAAAAGCGAACCAAAACGCAATAGGTTGATCAGACCATCATGCGCCTGTTCTGATTAGATAATATGTTAGTGGGTGTACCCCCAATAAAATATATCATGATCAAGCTCGAAAAGGATAAGCTTGTAAAACTTGAGGATAAAATTTATAGCATAAGATATAAGTAAGGGTGGAAATGATAAAAGAAGATACATAGTCCAAGATCCTTAACCAATCGGGTCAAGCAATCAAGATACGGTACGAGGTTAAGTATTTGAGGGTTCAAGCAGAACACCATCACATGCCAGGTCGAAAGAATTGTGCCAAGATGGATCTCTAATTGAAATAAGAATTAATTTAGTATCATGGTAGAGGTTATGGTTTAGCCATTTGACCAGAAAATCATATCAAGAAAATAGAGTACAAGGAGACGGGTTTTAGTGGGACATGGAATACCTACATGAAGGTAGGCTAGTCTAGGTCTTATATGTAAAGTTTGTTGGGAGGTAACAGCTAGTATTATACTCTGAATATCTAAGTCGCGGTAAAGGACATCCAATGGTCTAGAATAGAAAGTGGTAGTTCGAGACGTGACAAATTGATGCAAAAATTGAAGAGGATCAAATTAACCCATGAAATAAAATTAATCAGGAATTCAGTAAATAATTTAGGAACACAGTCCTAGGGATAGATAGGCTACTAGATGAATATAGTTAGGGTTCGACCAATCAAGGTCAAGGTTAGAAGGTCTTAATGAGTCTTTATTTGAGGAAAAGTCGAGTAAGTCAGGTTTGGGATACAGTCACATAGATTGGTAGAAAGAGTTTAAGCAAGATGCAAAATAGAGAGGACAGTTCATTTTAATGAAAGGTAATTAGCAAGAGGATTAGATGGCAAGAAATAAATAAGAGTTTTCTCATAATTGTGATTGAGTACCCCAAAAAATAAAAGATATTAATCTAACACTAAGAAATTAAAATCAACAACTACAAAAATTTCAAAATCATCAACTAACACCAGGATTCAAAGTTCTACAGTGAATCCTTCAAAATCAAATTCAATCAAGGGAAAAGGAGTTTAAATCGTAATTTCAAATGAGATTCTCAAGGGTTATCCCAGGAATCTCTCAAAGTATCCTAGCAGTGATTGAGTATCCATTCTCTCTAAGCCTATTCCTCTAATCCTATCACAGGCTGTAGTGATACTCTAGTTCGAATATCACTACATAAACTCGACCTGCATGGGCCACCACTAAAAACGTGTCACGACCCGCACCCTAGAGTAAGGGCACGAGAAGTGGGTACGTCCAGCCTACGCCGCAGTATCGGCGGTAGAACGCTGTCCTAGGTCAATCATCTATCAATATCAAGTACCTGTACAGTTTATACTCTCCGAACGGAGGTGACATAACAATATACATCTCAATTACATCTAGGGTAGAAGAATGAAAGACAGACAGATAGATAGATAGATAGTAACTCAAGAGAACAGTATCATAGATGAATAAGTCTAAGTGTCTAGTACAACATAATATCCAGAACGTCAACTCATAATACAAGTCTAAGAGTCTATACATCTCCACATCTCAAAAATACAACACAGAAAGTGAGACAAAATGAAAATATAGAAAGACTGCCTAGACTAAACTGGTCTAGACTACTGGAACATCCTCCTCAGCTGTAGGTGGATCCTGCTGAGGGTCCACAACATAAGTATCATCTAGTCCTGCTCCATAATAGGTAGACACCAGGGCCTCATCCTCATCCTCTGTAATATTTTCAACAGGTCCAATCAGGACGGGAACGAGCACAATACATCTCACGCAGTGCATATCAGGTTAGGAAATACGATACAGGCAATAGAGTAAGATACATGAACTGTTGAAAGGAAATATACGCTGTAAAAGAGATAGCTGTAATGAAATATCTACTGTATATAGAGAACTGTAAGTGACTAGTGATGTAGAGCATAAGATAGGCATGTGAATGGCTGGACTTATACATGATTACACTACGGAGTTGTACATGATTACACTACTTTGGAATTATTCACATGACCACTTCTACTCCCCCGTTTCCCAATCAATACACAAGGATCTATACAAGTTACGTTATTGTACATGATATCACATGGGGCCCATGAAAGGGTGCACATGATAGTATACATGAGAGCTCAGTAAACATGAGTGTACATGATCACATGAGTGTACATGAATAATGAAAGCATGGGTGTACATGATGATAGTGAAACGCACATAACATGAAGTACCCGATGCTCCCGAGGGGGATAACATCTCATGTAAAGATCCATATAGTACCAATCCGTGTTACAAATGTGACAGCAACAAGTAAAGTAATCTAGAGCGAGAAGTAAAGCCTGAACAAGTATGAAACGGTCAGAGAATGTACTCGCCTGATAACTGAATGTCTGAAGAGGATATACTGTCTGAGGAGAGGTGTCTGGCTCCTAATCAGAGCAATACAAGTCACAATGTATCTACAATGGTAAAAATAAAGTATACAATGCATACTACATGATTCTAGGTCAATCTGGTCAAAAGTTAACTTTTGGTAAACTCTAATAGTCAAACTAGGTCACAGGAAGTCATACTAGGTTACAGGAAATCAAACTAAGTCAATTAAAGTCAAACAAGGTCAAATAGGGTCAAACTAGTTAAGTTATCTAGGGTTTAGTCAATCAATGGTCAGACTAGTCAAATACTAGTCAATATGGTCAAGCTAGGTCAATCTAGACTATCTAAGGTACTACACCACAAGGTTAGGATATAACCAATACCTATACAAGTATACCACATATAAATACATATATATATAATACCAACCTTAATCCTATATTCAAGCTAATCCCATATTCCAATCTCAAGTCATGACTCAACTCTAAGTATCTAACTTAACCCCATACATATCTTAATCTACATAGGTCTTCCATAAAACCCAAGTCACAATAATATACTTATATATAGGTCAAACCTAAACCAACTAGTTAATAGCCTAGGGTTTAGTCAAATCTTAGTCAACAAGTCCTATGTTCATCCAAGCTATTTCTAGGTCAATTTGGTCATGGTTGACCTATAGTTGACTTTGGTCAACTATGGTCAACATTTTGGTCAATCTAGGTCTAGTAGTTAAATACTAGTTAATATGGTCAAACTAGTCAACTCTAGTTACTTGGGTCCATATAGGGTCAAGCCTTAGTCTAACTAGGGTTTTGGGTCAATCATAGACAAATCAACAAGTAATTAGGTTAATCTTGACCAATGGTCAACATTTGGTCAAACACTCTAGTCAACCTAGGTCTACTAGGCTTATTGGTTAAATCAAGACTTACTAGCCATAGGCCATAGGCTAACATATCTAGGGCACTGGCAAATATATCTATATATAATACCATATATATACCCAAATATATATGATACATATATATATACATGCAACTTAACATATCTATATATATTATCAATGTATAGGCTAAATATATATATAGCCTAACTATATATATATAGCCTATCTATCTAGCCTAACTATATATAGCCAATTATATATACTATACCATACCTATATATATATAACCCTCAAATATATATATAAACTATATATATACATATCTAATATACTCCATATATATACATATACATATATAATCATATATACATAATATAGGTAGAGAGAGAGTGGAAGGGAGGTAGTGTGAGAGTGAACCAGAGAGAGATGTGGGTGTGTGTCACTGTGACAGTGGGGGGGGGGGGGTGTGTGTTCTCAGAAAACTGAGAACAGAGGGTACACAACACACACACACATTACACATAGATACCTATTTATATATACTCACATATCTACACAAATACCTATGTAAATACACCCAAATTCCCACCTATACACACACATACATATATACATATATATGTAGTATATATACACACAACTATACATATATATATACATAAAAATCATTTTGAAATTCGATTTTATAAACTGGAAATACAGGAATACTGTTCATCACTGAACAGTGTAGGTAAAGGGGGGAAAAACCAATTCCGAGTCAAAAACCTAGCTAATAGTCTAATCCAATGGTTGGTAATCGTGTCCCCATACGTGTACGTGTCGTGTGCGTCACTGGAAGTCCACCACGACACGACACGGCGTGTCAAAGTGTCAAAAACCCTAATCGGGTAAGACAGTGCACACACACAAAATACAGTGTCGTGCACATGTGCAACTAGCTCTAGGACACGACACACACGACCTCGTGTCTCGTGGTCGTGTCCCTAGGTTCGCCTAGGGTCAGGCTAGGTGTCAGTGTGTCTGTATAGTGTCCACGTGTCCTCAGGACACGATACGAAGCCCGTATCAGTCGTGAAAATTCGACTGATACGCGTGTTTTGCGCTGCGTCGTGCAGCGATGCACACATCTCGTGCTCGCGACACAGGACACGACGCACCTCGTGCTCGTGTCCTCGTGTACGCCAACTATAGGGCTACACTCTCGTGTCACTACGAGGTGTCATCGTGTCGTGTCCGTGCGACACGAGACACTCGAAGTTGGTGTCTGTGCGTGTGTGCGCTGACAGCCCGTGTCCAGTGCGAGTGAGATTTCTCACTCGACACGACACGAGGCGACACCAAATTTTGGGGGCATGTGCGCAGACATTGCCCCCTCGTGTCCACAAAATTTCTCGTGTCCTAGTGTCGTGTGTAGGGAGAACTAAGGGGGTGGTAGCAGGGGATTTTTACAGTGCACTGTGCAGTGTGTCCTGTGTGTTGAAACTGAGAGCTTCGTGTCCAGATTTTGGACACGACACAACCCAACTTGTGCTCAGTGTTTTAGGGTTAGGTTTAGGGAACCTAGGACTAGGTTTTGGTTCAAAAAGTTTTACAAAACAGTGTGTGTTATCAATGTGACAGTGTGCAAAAACAGTGAACATAAATAGGGTTTTATATGTAGGATACGTGTCCGATACGACACCAAACAATCCTAAAATTGTACCAAACCCTACCCACAACTATATTATAACTATATGCATGCAATAATGAAGAAAAACCAGTATAATAACTAGGTTTAGATATATTTACCTCAATGTGGTTTTCTTGAAAAAACACCAAAATGAGGAGTGTGTGTCCCCTAGCTTGATGAGTCCTTGCTTGATGAAACTTGGATAGCTATTCTCCCTAGGCTTCCTCAGAATACTAGTGTCCTAATGCAAGAAACTAGAGGTCCAAAGCTTGAGAAATGACAAGGTTATGGCTATGTGAAGTGGAAGGGTTTTTCTTGGTTTTTCAAGAGTTCTTTTCTCATGAAACTTGAACTCTTGAACTAAGTGTTAACTATATAGGAGAGGGGGTAGCAAGGGGTGGTTTCTTGGCTGCCATGGGGTAGGGGGGGTTGTCCTTGGGTTGCTTCCAAGCTAAGGGAAGGACTTTAGGTAAAGGTTTAAGATATTTTGCATGGTTTAAGCAAAATATCAAATAAAGGTAACTAGATATTTATTTCACTTTATCCCATGACAAATATCATTCCTCTTAGTCATTCTAGGTTAGTGGCTAACCTCTAGATTAGGGCTAGACTAGGTTAGGGGCTCTCATGACACTTAACAATAATTAAATAATATTAAAATCACATAATTACAAATAATTCCAAATAAATCCTAGAAAATTACCAAAATACCCTTTAGGCTAAAAATCACTAATTTGAGGTTCTAAGCCTATGGCTAAGCTCACATGGTCATAGCAACTTCTAGGTTAAGGAAAACTAGGGTTTACACTAAGTTATATTAACCAAAATCACAAAGTCATAAGTCATGACTTAGCATGACTTAGAAGATGGTTCTAATTACACTAATAATCACTATAAACCATATCATGCCCTAATCACCATTATTAAATAATAAAAATAATAATTTTTCAAAAATCCCCAAATTCTGAAAACAGGGTGTTACAATGACTTATCTCCAAGTGTGGGGATAAGGTAGAGAAATATGAAGTTTGTGCTCAAACAAAGATCACAAGGAAATCCTTTCCTCGGGTTTATCGAAGTACATATTTTTTGGAGGTGGTACACTCCGATATCTGTGACTTCAAACAATTCTTTACAGATTAAGGTCGGGATAAAGTATTTTATAACCTTCATCGATAACTTTTCTAAGTATGCGTTCGTCTACTTGCTGAAGGATAAAGACGAAAAATTTGAGAAGTTCAAAGAGTTCAGAGCCGAAGCTGAGCGGCAGACTGGACAACAACTCAAAAGAATAAGAAGTGATCGAGGTGGGGAGTACAGGTCTCATGAATTCGCATCGTTCTGCAAAGAACATGGAATTGCCAATGAGACTACGGTTCCGTACTCTCCTCAATCAAACGGAGTAGCAGAGAGGAAGAATAGAACGTTAACCGAAATGATTAACTCAATGTTGTTGACTGTGGGTCTTCCAAAGTGCTACTGGGGAGAAGCTGCATTGACGGCCACTTTTATTCTAAATAGAGTGCCTCATGCAACTTCAGACATTACTCCTCATGAACTTTGGTTCAAGGTCAGACCTAACTTGAATGTCATTCAAGTGTGGGGGTGTCTGGCATATGTTAAGCTTCTAGATCTGAAGATTCAGAAGGTTGGGACAAGGACTACAAAGACGATCTTCTTAGGGTATGCCGAGAAGAGTGATGCTCGAAGATTTCTTGATATTGAGTCAAATTATATTATTGAATCTCGCGATGCAGAATATTTTGAAGAAAAATTTGCAAGGCACAAGAATATTGTTCTTGCGGATATACCGGAGAACAATGAGGGTGCACAAGAAACTGAAGTTTTCAATAAAGAAGTAGTCCAAGAAGATGTTGTTGTTGAAACAACGGTTGAACTAGAACTAGCTGAGCCGTCAGCTAAGCATGTGAGGAGGCCGAAGGACTTCAGAAATATCTTTGTCACATATCATATTAAAGCAGATCCGCTTACCTATGATGAGGTGATGAAGACCAGAGATGCAGTTTTCTGGAAGGAGGCGATTGACGATAAAATTGATTCCATCACCTCAAATAACACTTGGGTGTTGGTTGATCTTCTTGAAGGAGCGAAACCCATCGGATGCAAATGGATCTTCAAGATGAACATGAAAGTAGATGGAACTATTGACAAGTTTAAGGCTAGGTTGGTAGCCAAGAGATTTTCTCAAAAGCAGGAAATTGACTACTTTGATACGTATGCTCCAGTAGCCCGGATGACCACCATCAGGATATTGATTGTCTCGCAGCAATATATAAGATGGTGATACATCAGATGGATGTAAAAACGGCTTTCCTAAATGACGAGCTGACCGAAGAGATTTACATGCAACAGCCAGAGGGATTTGTCGTCAAGGGTCTTGAAGACAAAGTCTGCAAGTTGGTGAAATCCTTGTACGGTCTTAAACAGGCTCCCAAGATGTGGCATGAGAAATTTGACAAGGTTATAAGGTCAAATGGCTACATGATCAGCGAGACGGACAAGTGTGTTTACACGAAGTTTGCTGATGGAAGAGGTGTGATCGTTTGTCTGTACGTGGATGACATACTAATCCTAGGTACGGATATGGGTTGTGTCACGGAGACAAAGAAGTTCATCTCGAGCAAGTTCAATATGAAGGACTTGGGGGAAGCTGATGAGATCTTAGGGATCAAGATCATCCGGACAGACACTAGACTAGCGTTGTCACAGTCTCATTATATTGAGAAGATGATCACTCGTTACAGGTATCGGGTTCTTCCAGAGATCGATACGTCGTACAGGTGTGATATAAAGCTGAAGCCTAATTCAGGGGAAAGAGTCAGGCAGCTGGAGTATGCAAGCATAATTGGAAGTTTGATGTATGCTACTACTGCCACAAGGCCTGACATAGCTTTCGCCATGGGAATGCTGAGTCGTTTCATGAGCAACCTAGGCATTTAGCACTGGAAAGCTGTGAAACGGGTTATGAGATATCTCAAGAAGACTCAGACATATGTACTGCACTACAGCAGATTTTTCCTAGTAGTGGAAGGCTTCAGTGATGCCATGTGGTGCTCAGAAGTGGAGAGCGAGAGGTCCAAAGATGGATACATTTTCACAATAGATGGAGCTGCTATATTGTGGAAATCGAAGAAGCAGACTATGCTCTCGCGGTCATCCATGGAATCTGAGTTCTTTGTATTTGATACCGCAATGGAGGAAGCAGAATGGCTTCGGAAGCTCATGTATGATCTTCTAGTGATTGGAGTACAAATACCGACGATACTGATATACTGCGATAACCAAGCGACTGCGACAGTGGCATCAAATGACCTCTTCAACGGGAAGAAGAGGAATGTGCGGTTGAAGCACAGGACAGTACACGATCTCATCAAGAGGGGTGTTATTACAGTGACTGATGTTCGGAGTCAGGAGAACCTGGTAGATCCGTTCACCAAGGGCCTCAAGCGCCAGCTGGTCGATGACACAGCTTGTAATATGAGTTTGAAGGCATTCTGATATTGTATTATTACAATCCTACCATAAAATTTTATATTATTAGTTCAAAGAGAAATCTACTAGGCATCTAGCTTTTGGTTCAAGGGAGGACCATTAATCGAAAGAATATCAGAAACGGTGGGTACATATTCTATTGGGCATGGAGAGGTTACGGACCTACAACCACTGTTGTCTACTGTTGTTTTCTGCGGAAGACGGATCCTATGGAAAGGTTGGCTGAAATGCCTTAATGAGTTCTCTGGCAGAGTGAATGCCTGGTGTGCTTTACAGGAAGCACGGTAGCGCAGCACTACAAGGAGTGAAACTCCATACTACTGTGGGATGACTCCACCATGAGGTTTTCGAAAGGGGTAATGTCTCGGCTGTATGAGCCAAGTCATAGCGGCATAGCACGGCAAATAGGCAGGTAGCCTAATGCTGTATGTTGAAATAAAGAGGGGTATAGTCAGCACTACAAAGGGGAGGAGTTCCTCATGTTACTGTGGCACGACACCACGATGAGGTACCTGGTTAGTGATAAAGCCTCGGCCTTGCAAGCCATATCGTTGCGACATAATACCGCAAGGGAGCCTAAGGCTTCATGCTGGGTAGTATGGCTCTACAAAGAGGCGGTGACCTCATGCTACAGTAGTATGACACTACGATGAGATTTCCAGTACGAGATAAGGCCTCAGCTTTTGGCCATGTCATAGCGGCTTAGCACCGCAATGGAAGCGCAAAGCGCTTCGTACTATTTCTCTTTAATAATGAACTCACCTATAGTGTATAGACAAAGATCTCAGGCCATCTCTTGAGGGTAAACTTGTAGACGTCCAAAATTATACACTAAAACTAGGCTGACACAGGGCCTTTAATGTGCAAGCCAGAAGCACATGTAACTACATTATGTGAGTGGAAAGAATTTCAGCTATGGTGCAGAATTCAAGTCTTAGTCCATTCATGTATTATAGTCTGTTGTTTGACCCATGCGGGAAGA
This sequence comes from Iris pallida, assembly GCA_029216955.1. Lineage (NCBI taxonomy): Eukaryota > Viridiplantae > Streptophyta > Magnoliopsida > Asparagales > Iridaceae > Iris > Iris pallida. Next base: position 6,492,197 of record JANAVB010022999.1, read on the forward strand.
TTAAAGTCGTCAGCGACATCTCTTCTAATGCATGATGGACAGTTATTGTAGGGAACACTTATACCCATATATAGAGATATGTGGAAGATTGTTGGATTTTGGCCTTTTTAGATTGGAACTTTAGTCACACATCGGCTATGCCAAAGGAGTTGTATCTCTATATATTAGCTATGCTCTTTTAGAGATGGATATGTGGTGTGGAGGTGCACATGGGTGTGCCATGTGGGATTATTTTTCTAAAGAAAAAAAGGGCTAAATCAACAATTGAAAGCATTCATGCTTTTTGCTCTTGGAAAATTTATTTCCATGGGAGCTAAGCCCCGTAGGGGCTTACGGGGCTTAGCAACTCGGACTCGGACACGGACTCAGGCTCATGGGCTCATGAGACATAATGTGGAATTTTGTTGGCACACTTTGCACTTAGCACATCAGCATCATCGCTAGGAGCATAGTACGCTTAAGTTGCGCTCGTTGCGCGAGCCACTTGCGTAGCCGGTTGCGCGGCCAGGTTGCGCAGGCCAGGTGAAGCGACCAGGTGGGCGGACCAGGTTGCGCATCCAGGTTGTGCGCCCAGATTGTACGGCCAGGTGCGCGTCCAGGTTGCGCGTCCAGGTGCGCGCCCAGTTGCGCGCACAGATGCGCGCCCAGTGGTGTGCCCAGTTGCGCGCACAGGTGTGCGCCCAGTTGCGCGGGTGGCGCACGGTTCGTAGGGCGCACAGGGCGCGCATGTGGCACAAGTGGTTCAGTGTGCATTCTGCAAGGCGCGCGGGGTGCGCGAGTGGCGCAACTTGCTACAGATCATGCCTGTGCATGATTTGTGCGGTTACTGCACGTTCGGAGTAGTTTTTATCACGTCCCGAACATTGTGGAAACCGGGTAGTTGCCACTTAGTCCTATATACGGTCTCTTCTCTCCACATGACATATACAGAAGATGACACAGAAAGTTAAATGAGTTTACAAGTGTTTTTTAACACAAGTAAACAGAAGCTGTGAGAGAGAAGAGAAGCTTTGCACCAGCGTTGCTTTTGCACGGGAGTCCGTATACGATCCGAGGAGTCAGAAGAGCAGGAGTGTTCGAAAGTTCTCCGACGAACTTGCTGGTTCCTGTAAGCTGTTCGTGTGGGACGAATAAAGCTTTGAGCAACGGTGATCATTCACCCCAGCAGGCCATCTTCCATCTTTCGCCTGTCATCGCTGCTGCTGTTAGCAATTCGATTCGTGCCTTCTGTTTAGAAGTGCTACTTTTATTTTCTACTGATTACGAAATCTTTTTAGATTCTCGTAATCCATAATCCTCTTAGGACCTTTGTTGTGCACCTTCTTTGAAGTGTTGCGTTGAAACGTTGTCTTTACAATCGTTTTATTTTTTCAGTTTTCCAACGAAAATTGTGCCCCAGCACTAACAAAGATATCAATTATGCCTTGTGGTTTCCAAGGAGATTACTAAAAAAGTATTATATGATTTGTTATTGTGCATATTTTTTCTCACAAATTCCAAGCTGATACTTGCTATTGTTATCGCCATGACATATATCAAGAACGATAAAATCGTAAAAGTATATGTGAAAAAATTGTCCAAGAAGTGCACAAGACGATTGCCTTTGATTGACAGAGATATGAAACCCCTTGTGTTCTTGTGCTTTGATCTTTATTTTGAAGTGACATCTTCATTGATAACCCTTCTCCTTAGGAAAAAAAATTGCTGGTACAATATTATGACATCAACTGCAACTGCCATGGCCGACTCAGAGGGTAGACAAGTTGTACGACAGTTCTGGTCCCTCAATAGACAAGGCCTCCAAACATGACCAAATGTTACTAGTTCATCCAGTCCTGCAACAGAAAGACACAAACATGCTCTCGACCCACTTAACTAGTACTCTGTGCAAGAAAATGGTCCAAAGAGTATGTACATAGTAACCTTAAGTAAGCAAAATGGCAATAACATGGCTCAAATCAAGGTCAAAAAATGTATTGGGATAATCATTAACACAAGACCAACTAATTTACTTATTATTTTTTCTAAATATCTTTATTATCCTAGCAGTTCTCTTGTTAGAAAAAATGTCAGTAAGGTTACTCAACTATTTATTTTTTATCATCTTTTTATTTGTTAATTATTATTTTTTAGAAGATTTTATTTGTTAACTTGAGGGATAAAATGGTATCCGGTAATAAAAATCCCATAAAAGTCGCTTAGAATAATCAATTGTTTTTAATTACCGGTTCAAGGTGCCTCACTTTCAAATCCCATCCTAGACAACCAATATTCTCGGACCGGCACTCACTGCTGCTGCTTCTTCTTTCAGTATATCTGCAGCTTCATGCTCGACAGAGGATTGCCGCTGCATAGTCTGGTCCGCTGCATTTATGATTCGGACCAGTGATGGTGGCTTTTGCAAACTTAAAAGACCTCTTCTTTTCAAGTTATAGTCTTTTTCAACTGCCTACATTTCTATCTTGACGTCAACATCGTCTGCATTCTCTACAATCTTGCTTGATCTCCATCTTGGTCTTCTCTAGCTCTTCTACGAGCGAGGTTGACGCATTTTTTCCGTTATAACGCTTTCTCTTGAAAAAATGATTGTCTTTTTGACTTGGATAATTAATTAACAATAGATCTTTTAATAAAAGTTCCAATAGACAATAATTGGAAATGCGTGTCCATTCCAATACTGTGTCTACTCATTACGTTGTGTTCCTCTGTCATTTATAAAAGAATAGTGTTTGATCAATTCACCTCACTTATTTATACATCAAGCATTTTGTCCGAAAGAGAGAGAGACTATCTATATTGCTTTGTCCAGTTATTACGGTGTGAAGTGCTGCTACCGAAAGAGAAGAACTGTTGTATCCTGAAAGACTAATCGTCATTAAACCGTAAGCACCAGTGCGGGACGAATATTGTCTTAAGGATATTGAACCAAATTCAAGCATCGATCTTGGTCAGATTATTTATTTACATTATATTCTATTAATTTGTCTCTAAAATACAGAGTTAAATTTTTTACTCACACTTTCTTCTTGCACTTTACTTGGTTTCTTCTAGCACAGCCACTAGACACTAGGGTTGTGTTTGGTTCATTGTAATGTAATCGTAATCGTAATGGAATTGGATTTGTAATGTAATTGGGTTTGTAATGTAATGTAATTACAATTACATTACTATGTTTGGTTGAAGCATGTAATCAAACCATGTAATGTAATGCCAATTGCATTCATATGTTTGGTTTACCATGTAATGTAATTAAGTTTCTAATTTAATATTTTTTTTAAATACAACATAAAATTTAAAAATTGGATCACCAAATTTTTTTAAAAAATTTAAAAAGAAAAAACTAAAAATAAATAATAAATAAATAAGGGAAAAATGGTTTGTTTTCTGCTAAAAAGACCAAAAACGAAAAAAACGACAAAAAATAAAAAATACAAAAAATGACAAACGAACAAAACAGAAGGAAAAAAAACCAAAAATGAAAAAGCGATTAAAAAGAAAAACGACAAAAAAAAGATCAAAAATGTGAAAACCATAAAAAGTGACCAATAATGATAAAAAAAATTGACTAAAAACAAAAAATTGACAAAAAACAACAATAAATGAAAGGAAAAAAAAGACGAAAAAGACCAAAAACAAAAAAAAGGACAAAAAATGAACAAAAACGACAAAAAAAGAAAAAAAATGACAAAAAAACGATAAAAAAGAGCAAAAAAATATAAAACGATAAAAAGGAACAGAAATGACAAAAAACGAAAATACGAAAAAAGACCAAAAACAAGAGGGAATTAAAACGAGCAAAAAAACGAACAAAAAGATTAAAAAAACGAACAAAACGTAAAAGGTCGACAAAAATCGATAAATAACATGCAGAAATGACAAAAAATGTGCAAAATCGACAAAAAAACGATAAAAAACGTAAAAAATTGAACAAAAACGATAAAAAAAAAGGCAAAAAATGAACAACAAAAAGAACCAAAAAAAGGACAAAAAACGACAAAAAAAACAAACAAAAATAACCAAAAACGAACAAAAATGACAAAAAAAGAACAAAAACGGACAAAAACAACAAAAAGGACAAAAACCACAAAAAAAACAAACAAAAACAACCAAAAACGAACAAAAATGACAAAAAAGAACAAAAACGACAAAAAAAAAAACAAAAAAAGGACAAAAACGATAGAAAACCGAACAAAAATGACAAAAAACAAACAAAAATTACAAAATACGAACAAAAACGACCAAAAACGAACAAAAAAGACCAAAAACAAAAAAAAGACAAAAACGACAAAAAAAACAAAAACAACAAAAAACGAACAAAAATGACAAAAAAAGAACAAAAACGACAAAAAAACGGACAAAAACAACAAAAAAAGGACAAAAACGACAAAAAAAACAAAAACAACCAAAAACTAACAAAAATGACAAAAAATGAACAAAAACGACAAAAAACGAACAAAAAAGGGACAAAAAACGACAAAAAACCGAACAAAAATGACAAAAAACGAACAAAAATTACAAAAAAACGAACAAAAACGACAAAAAAGACAAAAAACAAACAAAAAAGGACCAAAAACAACAAAAACGACAAAAACGACAAAAAAATAAACAAAAATAACAAAAAACGAACAAAAACGACAAAAAAAACGGACAAAAACAACAAAAAAGGACAAAAACGACAAAAAAACAAACAAAACAACCAAAACAAACAAAAATGACAAAAAACGAACAAAAACGACAAAAAAACGGACAAAAACAACAAAAAGGACAAAAACGAACAAAACGCAAACAAAAACAACCAAAAACGAACAAAAATAACAAAAAACGAACAAAAACGACAAAAAACGAACAAAACGACAAAAAGGACAAAAAATAAACAAAAACAACATAAATGACCAAAAACGAACAAAAATGACAAAAAACGAAAAAAACGACCAAAAATGAACAAAAATGACCAAAAACGACAAAAAAAAAAAAAACAAAAACAATAAAAAATGACCAAAAAACGAACAAAAAGACCAAATTATAGCATACCAACCTTCCGCTTAAGTTGTAATGTAATTGCGATTACATAGGTTTTATGATGTAATTGAGTTTAGAAGAAACTGATGTAATGTAATCAAACTTGTAATCGCGATTACATTACATCTAATTTTTTTTGTCCAACCAAACATTCGAGTTAGATTGACAACGTAATGCCAATTACATTACGTTGTCCAATCCTGCAAACTAAACGGGCCCTAGGTGTGTATCATTTTGCTCGGGCTTTGATTGCTTCTGCTCGTATCGACTTCGAATTATGACCAAGAGCTGTATAGTTAATCATGCATCTTCTTGTTCATTTAAGCTTTGTTTAGTTATGTCATGCAATCCAGCGGATGATGCTACTATTAGACATGTATTCAGTAGGTGAAAGGATTCTCGTTTTTCGATCCGGGTGTTAGCACGGTTATGTAATTGATTAGATGCAAGGATGAATTGAAGCCTTGGATATTATTCCATACGAACAATACAGTTACATACTACAGTCAATAATAATCGATTCAACTATATATTCACAGACGTTTATAAGACACAACGCGATACAGACAAGGGAACACACAGATGAAAACAAAGTTTATAATAATCGATTCAACTATATTATTCCATTTTGATTGTCTTACTGTATCTTGGAATTGTTGGCCCGGAATCTTTGCCAAATCCACTAGCCAACCAACGTTAATAAAATCTCCACACACAGATGATAACACATTATTCGATGACCGTGTCACATGGACAAATCTCAATCTTTATTTCTTCGAGCAAAATACATGATTGAATACAAATTTGTTGAACCCTTTGTAAAAATATTCAACCCCATCACCGAACTCAAAAAGAAAGCAGAAGATTACAATAAAATCTCTCATCCTACCCGTAGCAATTCACCCTGTACGAAAACAACGACTCTCTGGACAGATATTCTCTTCATGTTGTCTTGATTGGCGAGCCCTGAGAGAAAAAATACGAAGTTTTCTTAGCTTCTTGTAGACGAACACCCTGAATCTCCCGTATTGTGCTATTCTTTGTGCCTCTACCTTCAACGCATATAAATAGGTTGAGAAACCTATTTTAGGCCATACTAGAAATAGTCCACCAATAAATCTGGTCGTCAAACAAATCCAACGGTGCAGATTAAAACCTAGAACTCGTTCAATCCCGACCGACACTGACACTACAAGAAATAGGGCCTACGATAGCATGCGATGAACGCAATAGAAAGCCTTCTATAGCATATTCTGTCTGCTATGATCGCCCACGCTATAGAAAGTCCAGACATGTGAACGCTATAACAGTATAGCGTTCCTGAATGCTGTAGAAGGTTTATAGCGTTCATGTATGCTGTTGATGTTTTATAGCGTTTATGAATGCTGTAAAGATTTTATAGCATTCTAGAACGCTGTAGATTGTTTATAGCGTTCGTGAGTGCTGTAGATTAGTTATAGTATTTTTGAATGCTGTGGATGATTTATAGCGTTTGATTAATGGTTTGATTTATTATAGCGTTCATCATATGCTATCGTGGTAGCAGCAATTTAGACATTTTCAGTGCTATAAACCTGCTACAGAATTTCATATCCACCTGCTACAGAATTTTATATCCACCTGTTTTGTATTTCGATCAATTTCAATCGCAGACAATTTCAATCGCAAACATTTCAATCGCAGACAATTTCAATCGCAAACATTTCAATCGTAGACATTTCAATCGCAGACAATTTCAATCGCAACTTGCATTTCGATCAATCAAGATATAGTAAAGATTTGCCAAAATATGAAATGTTTCATTAGAACATTCAAGATGTACCAAAAGTAGTCATTAAAACATTCAAGTTGTAGAAAAAGTAGTTGTACGCCAAAATAAACCATTTCCTTTACAAAGTATTTGTAGTCCAAATTAAACCATTCCATTTACAAATATTTGTAGGCCAAAAAATAGCTCGCCTCCTTCCCTCTATCAGCTATCCACAATCATCAGAAACATATACGCCAACCTACACAAAATTGAGAAGAAAACACATTATGATATAAAAAAATAAGATAGAAATATTTCTGATACTCAAGTATGTTCAGTGGCTGGCTAAGGAGGCATGCAGTGTGTAAATATGAAGTATCAGAAATATTTCTGCAATCTCCATACAATGCTGCAATCTACAATCACAGGAAAACAAAATACTAGTTAGATTCCTTTCACCAGAAAGTGGTGGCTGAACTGAAGCTACTTGTATTAACATATTAATGGATCATGGAATGTAGTAGTACATGTCAGATCCTGGATCAAATGAAGACCCCCATCAGCCAGAGAAATCAGCTAAAAGCTTATAGATAAACTTTCTATACAATAACAACTATCTGATACTATAACAATCAGCTAAAAAAATAAGATCCTGGATCAAATGTAGCACCAACATTTTTTAATAAGCAATTAGATAAACTTTCTCCAGCTTCCTCAAATTCATACAATAACAACTATCTGACATGCTTTGTATTAACATATTAATATATTTTTCTTTCTACTTCCTATAAGTAGTTACAGCAGATGAAATAAATCCACAAATGACATGCTTCAAGATCAAATTCACTCGCAAAATGTGTTTGGTAACCACACCTTAGTCAAAAAGATTTTAGAAACTAATTCAATTTTTGGGTAGAAAGCAGGTGTAAGACTGCTTTCAAAGCTGTTTCTTTTGAAAAAGCAAGCAGCAATCAAAAACCATTTTGAAAAAGCAAGCAACAATCAAAAAACCAGACCTAAATTTAGCTTTCTATATAATACATTTATTCACAATTCCAGGGCATTATCCAATTTGCTAAACAGCACACAAGATAGCAAGACATTACTAAATCATGATATTGAACAATCTACAATCCTTACAATCTACAATCTAAGGAGGCATCCTTACAATCTACAATCCTTTAAAAGGGTGTATGAAGTAGAAGTGGTCTAACATTGAGAATACTACTTTTTCAGTTGCAGACAACTGAAAGACAGCAGTGTAATTACTTGTGATAGTAAAGTGCAAGGAGGCTATGTGCTGTGGCAGTGTATGCAATATGCAGGGCACCCAAATTGAATGCAATGATTAAATGTTGTAAAGGCAGTGAGAGGAAGAGTATGTGAATGTGCATGGTTAATGAAATCAACTAAAGCAACAAGCTCATAAAAAGTAACAGGCTCATAAAAAGTACCTAGTCATCCAACGTCGTAATGTGTTCGGTCGGCCATGCAGTAGTACTTCCAACGATGTCTTCTATTGTGTCATTACCGAAACATGGTCGAAATAGTAGTGCTTTGGGTTGTAAAGCAATATCTACCCAAACCCGAGAGACATCCTTTCCAAGAGGTGTACCATGAACCACCGCTTTCGGATCATCTGTCACCCATCGTCCAATTGCAACGATTTCATTCGATTCCATCCAATTTAGCAACTTACATTTTTGGTCTTTCAACCAACGACGACTACTTCCACTATGTGACTGCAACAAAGAATGAAAGAATGTTATATTTGATACTAGTAACCATATGAGAAAAAATATTTTTACTTGTTACTAGTATATCTTACCTGTGGAGTAGTAGATGGAGTTTTAGAAACGATATCTGGTTCATTTGATTTTACAATCTCCACATCATCGTCAGTGTCCTCCTTGTCATTGTTCTCATTATCATCCTTATCGTTATTCACCTCATCCTTTTCCTATAGGGAATAACCATTTTTGTTAGAAAAAATCAAAGTTTTCCTTATGTCAAATTGAAGAATTCTGCTGAGAAGTAGACTTCTTACTTGACTTTTCATTAAACTATCAATCAATTGGTTTTGTTGTTGAAGTAGCTTCGATATTGAGTTAATTTGCCCTTGCATTGAATCAACTTTGCTTTGGAAATTCTTGTCCTCATCGACACTCACCTCAACATCATTAGCTTGTTCCTGTTGATCACATTTCTAACGAAGGCAACGATTTAAGTGGTAATATGTGCCAAAAAATATCAAAGGAAAAATAAGAATTACTTACCTAATTTTTCATTAAAGAATTTATCAACTTTGCCTGGTCTTCAACTAACGTTGACATTGAGACCATTTTTGCTGCATTGACTCGATCTCTTTTTCAAGCCTAACTACTGTAGCTGAATTCTTCGCTTTAGCCACTATTTAGATTGACTTGCTCCAGCTCCGCCTCCTCTAAGACTACCACGCTTTTCGGGTTGTGTAATTACTTGTGATAGTGCATCACCATCACAACCTGTTTTTGTCGATCCCTCATATGATGGTGCAAGTAGGATATTTTTGGCCTTTTGCTGAAATAACAATAAATGATACTCGAATTAGTCTCCTTTTGACACAGCGTGATTGTCAGAGCAAGAACACAGTAAATTAGCCAATATAAACATGATTGGGATTATACATACGATGAGTTCATTGTCCTTTGGGTGTTTAGGTACACCTTTTTGATTAGTATACCCTCGAACCCAAGCACGAAGCCTTGCTTTGTCTTTAGGACATGGACCCTCTACTTTCTGCGTTGTATAAGATAAAATAGACAAGTGGAGAAATAAAAATTTGAAACAAATAATTGTGTTACACGTACCAATATTTCATCCGCAATGCGAGCAAATCCTTTTCGACTTCCAAGGTAAGGCATAGTTTGTTTCTCTCTCATTTGCTTGAACTTTGTAGATTTCTCCTACGTACACTCACATGCATATTATTAGATAAAACAAAAACTTTATATAAAACATTCGAATGAAGAAAATAGGGCAGAAAGTGCACTATCAGTGTGCACTGCAAGAGTTCCCTGCACATTGCAATGTGCAGTAAATGCAGAAATTGCAGTACAGTAACTGCAGAATGAAGAAAATAGAGCAATGTGCAGGAAATATAGAGCAATGTATATCAGGAAATGTAGAGCAATGTGCAGGACATGTAGAGCAATGTGCAGGAAATGTAGAGCAATGTGCAGAAAATGTAGAGCAATGTGCAGGAAATGTAGAGCAATGTGCAGGAAATATAGAGCAATGTATCAAGAAATGTATATCAAAACTTTCCAGATTTATTCCCTAGATAATCAAAACTTTCCAGATTTAAAAGAATATTCATTTTGGCTGAACAAGAAGAATGAAGAGTATTTGATCATTAAACCCATAATGCATGGACAGGGCATTTATATGCTGACTGAACCAATAGGTAGATGTGAACTAAAACTAATGAATGAACTACATAATGTGAACTAAAACTAATGAATGAACTACATAAAAATAGGGAAGCATGTGTGTATACAACAGTGACTATGTATATGTGTAGGAAACACAAACAGTGAAGGAGAGGGAAAGTGTGTAGTGTGTATACATGTAAGGGTGAATGCTCAAGTAAGTAGTTTAAGCTATGAGTAGGGAACATACAGGAAAGGAAAAAAATAAGTTGAATTGGACTGTCAAGTCCAGTTTTCAGGAAATTAACTCCTCCATAGTTGATACAATATAGGCACTAATCTCAGGTAAGAAGAAAAAGGAAAAGGAAATCAATTCATTGTCCTCCCCCTCAATCTCAGTTTTCTGGAACATGAATTCAGTGAATGGCACTCATTAACAGTTCAGGTATCTCATAAATAGGCAAAAAGGAATTCAATTCAAAACAGTCTACATATCTAACTGTGGCAGTAACTATGTCCTAGTTAACATAAAGTCTGGAACATCATAACCCAAGTACAGTTAAAAAAAATAGATCACAAACTCAGTTTTTTTCATCCTTAGTCCCTTCCCAGATTTTCAAGTTTAGTTCAATCTCAGTGAACATCAACCCAGGTTTTTTTCCCTTCATAAATTGAATAACACTTTATGACAAGGAAAAAGGAAATCAGTCCATAGTATTCCTACACACAGTTTTAGTCCCAGGTATTCACAGAAAGTGAACCAAACTCACACCAACTCATACAAATTTTGACACACACTTAGGAAATACATAGGGGTACCACATTAGGGTTTCAATACAGGTAATTAATAGCATGTAATGGATTAATTAAATGACAAAACTCATTTTAGAATACTGGAAATATACAGGGAACTAGAGTATCAGAACTTGGGTAAATGAGAAATCAAATAGGAAGACGTACGCTTTTGCCTCGTCCACTATCAGTGTGACTTAACCGAAGCCTTACCTTATATTGTTCGAGCATCTTTTTTTGACAAATACTTCCCAATCCGCTGGGTCGACGTCATTCGGCTTTTTCTTCAGAAATTTTTTCCATTTTTGCTTTGTTTGTTCTACCTAGTCTTCCCATTTGTTGGAGGACGTACGCTTTTGCCTCATCCTCTCACTCCTTGAATGTAAACCTTTGCTACAAGTACAATAGATCATAAGTAATTATTAGCAATAAAGTAGAAGCAAACTGCATTTTAAATTGTAAAATTTAAAAGATTACCGTAACTGCTTGCCAATAAAATTCTTTACTTTCATTAGGTACATGTCTCCAATCATCATATAGTATCGACACCATTTCACGTGTTAAACATCCTACAAAGGTTGATAGATATTTTGAGTTCTTCCCAATGGGTTGACCAAGTTCATTCAATTCTACCTCTAGCCTATTCCCACTTTCCACTGGCAAAGCACCACACCTAGTAGGCCCACGGGTTCTTGTTGTTCTGTGTGTCACATCGGATTCATTGGATGGATTAGTGTCCAATCCATCATTTGAATCTTCTTGCTCGCAAGATTTTCCTTGCCTCGTTTTCGCTTCTTTTCTTTTTTCTTGTCTAATCCATCATTTGATTCTTCTTGCTCACAAGCTTTTTCCTTGCCTCGCTTTTTCTTCTTTTCTTTTTTCCTTGATTGATTTGCACTCTAAAAATATGCAAGAAAAACATATATTAGAAATACAAATACATTTGAATCTTCTTGCTCAACTATATGAAGTCCACATTTGAATCTTCCTTTTGATTTGCACTCTACAAAAAATGACTAAGTTACCACATTTGAATCTTCTATAGGCTCATTTATACGAAATCCAGCGTTTGGATCATTCATAATAGCAGCCTCAGCGCCTTGTTTCTGCTTCTTTGCTCTTTTCTTTGCACGTTTTGAACTCTATGAATACGCAACAAATTAGAACATTTAAATTAAATGAGATTTCTCTAAATTAGTTTCAAATACATTTAAGGGTACTTACCTCAGCATGAGCCATGTTGTGAACCACCTAAGAATACAAAAATACACCCCTGTAAATGATCAGGACTAGTATAGCAGACACAACTAGCAATGCAGTTCTTTGTTTGCAAAACTGAAACAGACTCCTGTATACTCATGTGTCCTAAGTATAGCAGACACAACTAGCAACAGACTCCTGTATATGAGTATTCCAAAACTTAAAAAAACTGAAATATATGAGCATCAGAGTTTATAAACTTCTTTGTTTGCAAATACATGTAAAAAATTGCCAACTGTATGATGGGTACAATCCCCTTTATACATGTAAAGAACTTCTTTGTTTGCAAATATATATAAAAAACTGCCAACTGTATGATGGGTACAATCCCCTTCATACATGTAAAGAACTTCTTTGTTTGCAAATACATGTAAAAACTGCCAACTGTATGATGGGTACAATCCCCTTTATACATGTAAAGAACTTCTTTGTTTGCAAATACATGTAAAAAACTGCCAACTGTATTCCAAATAACAAAGATAGATGGGAAAGAAAAGCATCCAAGCATTCAAGCATTCCAAATACAAGCATTCCAAATACAATCCCCTTTATCTTACTAACATGTAAAAAACTAACAAAGATAGATGGGAAAGCATCCAAGCATTCCAAATAGACTTTGATCAAGGACTGCCAACTGTATGAGAACTGAACATATATATGAGAACTGAATATTAATTAGACTAAAGATAGAGGGGAAAGCATCCAATCATAAGAACTGAACATTAATTAGAATAAATATGAGGGGAAAGCATTCCAAATATATATGAGAACTGAACATTAATTAGACTAAAGATAGAGGGGAAAGCATCCAATCATAAGATAATTGATATAAATGTATTGGTTTAATTAGACTAAAGATAGAGGGGAAAAAAAGACTAATTATACATAAACGCCCTCACAATCATTTCTAAGGTAACTATCACTACCATCCTCAACATTCTCATCTAGTTTTGATACATCCACCGGTGCTAATGATGGTGTATAGACATTTTGATCAACTTCCATATCCATCTCTTGAAAACCAATTTGTGGTGCCTTTAACACAACATACCAATTAGATGAAGCAGTGTCCTTAGAATAAAATACTTGGGTTGCCTGTGATGCTAGAACAAATGAGTCTCTTTCAAAGTGGTGTTTTCCTTGGGGAAGGTTAACCAAGGTAAACACATCTTCTATTTTGACACCATTTGTTGTGCTAGCCCAATCACAATCAAAAATAGGAATATGGAAGGTATGATAATCCAAGCAAATTATATTCTTGAGCACTCCATAATAGGCAACTGTATCGGTGATTTGGTTCCTATCCTTCGAGCTGGATCTACAAATAGTTGTTGCCTCAAGTAATACACCACTGTTTTGTCTAGAGTTCTCAACGTCCTTCGTATGGTAGCGGTTACCATTGATAACAAATCATGAATAAGACACAACATGTTTTGAAGGGCCATGTGCAAGCCCTCTTAACATGTTGGATATGTTTCCACTGGACTGTCCCTCAATCTGTTCAAAATCAAAATAAAATATAAGGTAACAACATTTGAAAATATACTTCTAAGGGTACACATATTCGAATTTGTGACCTTTTGTTTTAACCAGCTTGACAATTCCTTGGAATGGCGATCTTGAAGTAAATTTTCATTTTGAACAAGGCGTCTATCTGAAAGTTTCAACTCCTTCAAGTGCATCCTAATAGGAAAAACTGCTATTAACTTGATATTAATTACAAATATAGAGAAGTTACTTTGGAGTTGTATGTTTACTAATAACTTACTCTAGATAAGGTTCAACTTCAGCCATATTGAACAATACATAACGGTGAGCACTTTGTAGTTTATGTTTATCCAATGTCATTATTGTCCCCTTCGAAATTGGTCGGCCATCAAAAATCGCATCATTCTGAATATCTTCATTTCTACTTGGACGATTATCCATCTCAGCTACTTGTTTCATGTACCCACTAACAAATCTCATGCTTTCATCAGCAAGATAACATTTTACTATGCAACCTTCGGGACGTGCACGATTTCTAACGTATCCTTTCAGCACCTTTATATACCTAGGAGACGAAAAAACAATTCTTATTTAAAGTAAGCAAATTAATGAATAAAAATCAATAGAAAGAAAAGCAAACAATCACCTTTCAAACGGATACATCCAACGATAATGGACTGGGCCACCTAATTTTGCTTCACGTCCCAAGTGAATTGGTAAATGAATCATGATATCGAAAAATGAAGGAGGAAAGTACCTTTCAAACAAGCATAATATCTCAACAACTTCTTCCTCTAATTTCTCTATTTGTTCTCTATCAATGACTCTTTGGCACAAGACGTTGAAAAATGCACATATTCGAAATATTGCATTCCTTGGTCCTTTTGGAAGAAGACCTCTCAATGCCACAGGCAACAACTGTTGCATTAACACGTGACAATCATGAGACTTGAGTCCTATTATTTTGCATTCTTCCACTGATATACAGTTCTCAATATTTGAACAGTAACCATCGGGCAACTTCAAGTTATATAATCTCTTGCAAAAAGTTTCTTTTTCTTTCTTTGAAAGTGTGTGTGGTCCTGGTGGAAGAAAAATTCTCTTATTTTGTCGTTCTGGATGCAAAACATGTCTGATTCCCATATCTTCCAAATCCATACGTGCTTCTATGCCATCCTTTGATTTTCCCTTCAAATTTAGCAACGTACCAACAATGCTATCACACCAGTTTTTTCTATGTGCATTAGATCCAAATTATGACGCAAAATATGATGCTACAAAACAAAGAAACATATTTACAAAAATTGTTAAAACAATGAAAAGCTCAATTGAAAGTATTTACAAAACACATAGAAAAATAATATGATATTACCTCCCAATACGGTAGTGAAAAAATATTGACTTCTTCTTCCACATCTCTGGAGTTTCCTTCTTTCTTTTGCCATTGTTTTTCCCCTTCCCAAAATCATTTCTCATATTTTTCAGCCCTTCTAAAATTTTTGATCCAGTCATTAGTCTAGGTGGCTCCCTGTGCTCTTGGTTACCATCAAACCAACTTTTTTCGACCGAAATGGATGCTTGGATGGAAGAAAACGTCTGTGTCCCATGTAAATGGTTTTCCTACTACATTTTAACCATTTTGAACATGTATTCACTCCACATATAGGACATCCTAATTTTCCTTTGGTAGTACATCCAGCTAGGTTACCATAAGCCGAAAAATCATTTATCGTCCACATCAAAATTGCTTTCAAGTTGAAAAAAGATTTGGTGAATGCATCATAAGCATGCACTCCATTATTCCATAGCTCTAGCAAATCATCTATGAGTGGCTGTAAATAAATATCTATATCATTTCCAGGTTGCTTCGGTCCAGGAATTAGTAGTGTCAACATTATATTTTCTTTTCGCATGCATAGCCACGGTGGAAGATTATATGTCGTGAGCATCACTGGCCAACAAGAATATGAAGAACTAAGATTGCCGAAAGGATTAAACCCATCCGCAGCAAGACCAAGTCTAAGATTGCGTGGCTCTTCTGCAAAAGAGGGCCACTTCATATCAATGGTCTTCCATGCCAAGGAATCCACAGGATGACTCATGATGTCATCTTCACTTTTGTGATTGTAATGCAACCTTAAGTTTTCAGCCGATTCAGCTGACTGAAACATCCTTCTGAACCTTGGAATTATCGGAAAGTACCTTAGTACTTTTGTCGGAACTCCTTTCTGAATTTTACCTGTCTTATCTTTCTTCCACCGTTCCAATCCACATTTGTTACACTTTTCGTCATTTTTCAATTCTTTTCTATATAGACAGCAATCATTGGGACACGCATCTATCTTCTCACAATCAAGCTCAAACGTCTTAAGCAATGAAGAAACGGCACGTGAAGATTCTGGAATTGTATTTTCAGCAGGTAACATGTCATGCAATATTTCCAAAAGATGACTAAAGCATTTATCAGAAATTCCATACATAGACTTGTGCTTGTATAAAACAACGGTTGCTGATAACATAGTATATTTTGTGCAAGTTGGGTATAATGGATTATTTGCATCCTTCAATAAGGTTGTCAATCCATCCTCTCTTTCCTCTTCAATAGGTTCAGTATTGGGTTCATCTTCAAATATTTCAGTTATTTCAGTCTGTTCCACATTTGGAATTTCATTGTTCAACCCTTCCCCATGCCAAATCCAAGTGGTGTAAGACATATCCATCCCACGTCTTAGCAAATGAAGCAAAATCATATCTTCATTTCCACGACACAAATTCTTACAATCAATGTAAGGACATAACATAAAATCTACATTCTTTGCATTTGACTTGGCAAATTCCACAAACTGACGGACAGATTGCTTATACAAAGTTGTATTCCTAAAAACAAATGCAAAGAAATAATCAAATAAATAAGTGATACAAATGGATTTAATTTAGGTGAACACATTAGTATAGCGATGGATTTCAATACTTGTTAAGATGAACTCAATCTTTATTCATCATGATGACACCCACCACGTGCTTATATCCAACTTGACAACACCAGAAAAATAACTCAGACTTTGCAAAACAGCATATATTCAGACTTAAAATAAATGTTAGGGTTTGTTCTGCCATACCTTGGTTGGAAAGACAAGACTGGTAGATGCACAATAAACCTAAAAAAGAAAAGAAAAACAAGTACTGGAGGTTAAATACTGAAAAATTAAAAATATAACTTCTCCAAACTTTTTGAAAAATTAGGGCAGATGCCTCTGTCCGCAAGAATGTCACAATCGTGCCATTACGCCCTCTCGAAAGCGAAGAAGATCGAAGAATTTTTGGGTTTGATCAGCAAACCCAAAGGGAGAATTTCAGGGTTTGATCAGCAAACCGAAAAACAATTAAGGAGGGAGAGATGGATTAGGGTTTGATCAGCAAAACCTATTAACCCTACAGCAAACCCTAATGTCCCTCGCGTGCAGAAGGAAACTTTGCTGATCAAACTTTTCGTGGGTTTTTGTGGGAGGAAAACTTTGCTGATCAAACCCAAAAATTCTCCCTCGCGTGCAGAAGAAAACTCGGCGAAAAAAGATTAAGGAAAAATTTTCGTGGGGGAGAGAGATACCTAGAGCTTCCTTCGCGAGAGAGGGATTAGGGTTTGATCAGCAAACCCTAATGTCCCTAGAGCTTCCTTCGCGAGAGAGGGATTAGGGTTTGATCAGCAAACCCTAATGTCCCTAGAGCTTCCTTCGCGCGCAGAAGGAAAAAATTTCGTGGTGCTTAAATGGGAAGTCTGGGATGCATGGGTAGTTTTTGTGGGAAAACTTTTCGTGTGTAATAGTGGTGGAAGCTAACACTAGGATTAATAACCAATCTACCATAAACTAAATCAAGTGGGCTGTAGAGTAATCGGTTGGGTCATTGAGTGCTTATATGGAAGGTTAAAGGTTCGAATCCTTTGGCTGTGTGTTGCTAGGTTATATAATTTGGTTTTATTTTTTCTTTTCTGAAAAACAAAGGCTGTGTTGTTAGATTACATAATATTTTTAAAAATTAGGGAAGAATGCTATTAATGCTATTTAAACTAACCAAAGTATAAAAAAGGAACCTACAACCTTTGGTTCTGTTGTTAAATTTTTTTTAAATGGAGAAGAATGCTATAACTGCTATATAAACAAACCAAAGAAAATTTTTTATGCTGCTTCTCCAAGCATTCGAACATGAGAACTGCATTGAAATACAAATATGAATGTTACATATGCTACAGCATTCAGGAAACGCTATACATTCAAAAAATTTATAGCAATGCTGAAAGAACGCTATTGTTGATAACATTCTATAGCGGGGACACCTGAATGCTATAGAAAAGCTGCTATCGTAGGCCCTATTTCTTGTAGTGTGACCTCGGACCGAGTTCGGTTTGGCCCTGCAAAAAAAAGGTTCTGGAATAACATAATAGAACTCGGACAGAACTCTATCCCTGACCGAACTCGATCCAAGTTCGGTCGTTGTTGTCGTAAAACCTCAAGACTAACTGGACCTTCAACAATCTCCCCATCCAGTATGATGAGAGGGTATTGACCCCATGACTTCTCGACTGGACTCCATGTCTGTCGTCCCGCGACAGAGTTTCTGCTCCCCCTTGTCACTGATTTTCGATCCCCTGAGCTACTTTTCATCCTCCTTCGTCTCCAGCTCCTCGACCATCACGTCGACGCTAGCTGCTATGCGTTGCACCTTCTGTACCACTATGATCCTACCGATATCAATGACGCGGCAATGATCGAAGCCCCTGACGATCAGCCTCACCGTAAGTCTTGACAGCATGCGCCTGACTTCTATCTTCCACCGAAACATGTTACCATTCCGGTGAGCGCCTTCACCCTTGGTTGGCCCAACCGAGCGGACGTGTTGTTCTTTCGTGATTCAAAGTACTCATGAACCTGTCGATCTTCGTGTCTGACACTGAAGCTCCCTCGGACACTTGGATCCTCAAGCAGAACATCATGCACTGTGCACGCTGTCGATGACCTATAACTCCTCCTGAATTATGTGAATGGAGATGTGCATGTCTCAGATTGAGTTTGATGCACACCTTGATCTCCTCCATGACTTCGAACTGCTGAAACCGATGTTACTCCAAGAAGCTTTGGTAAACCACCCGTCACTAAAATCGGATCCGTGCATGTAACAACCCCCTCATGGAGACCGACCAGTTGTCATGGGACCGACACATTGGCCTATATCTTTGCTCATTGCCATTCGTCGCTTTGTCTCAATGAACTGATTCCTTCATATTCTTCAAATCATCTTGAGACGTCCAAAGACAAGTTTTCGATGATCTACAAACTCCTATCGAACACCCATTGAGCCTCTACTCAATGTTTGTGGCCTCCCTGCATACCCCAGCGGCTTGAGCCTATACATGCCATACCATGTGTCTCCTCGAGCCAGTTGTTGGGAACCCTTTGTAAGCATCCAATCTTTGTTTCCAAATATACTGAACAGCCATCATCTACTAGCCTTCCTACCGAAATCAAGTTGTAGTGCAAACTCGGTATATGTCGCACCCCTTGAGAATGAGCTTCTCGCCAAGCTCTATTGTCAAATGCACATTACTGATGCCTACAACTACAGTCGTCCCACTACCAAAATCTATCAAATTAGTGACGTATTTAGCGACGTCAGAAGAAACGTCGCCTAATAATAGGAACTTAGCGATGTAACAGTAAAACGTCACAAAACGTCGCTGATTGGCGATGTTCCGCGACATCAACGACTATAAATAAAATTACGAAAAGTAACGTTGCTCAGAGTCGCTAAACGTTACTAAATAATTGTGAGACCCGCCTCACTGTATCGGTATTTTATACGGATACGTATTTATTTGAGCCGTATTTCGTATTTATCGATTTGCGTGATATTTTAAAATTTTTCGAAGAGTTGGATTTTCATGACTTGGTTTAACTTGGATTTGGTTTTATTTGGTTCGGTTCCACTTGGACTTGGTTTGGTTTGGTTTAGTTTGGTTTCTCATGAGATGAGGTGTATGATTTAGATTGAGTGGAGAGGAATGAATGGTGGAGATCACTTGAGCTTGTTATATAAGCCACTTTTTTCTCTCTCCCTCCTCATTCACCCTCATTCATTTCTTTTCCACCAAACCCTAGCCATTAGAGAGAGGCAAGTACACCTTGCCGAACCTTGAATAAATTTATTCCTGTTTGTTCCATCTTTTTTTCCTTGCATGATTCTAAGCATACTTAGAACTTGGAGTTTTTGGTTTTACCGAGTGGAATGTTGTAGATCTAGCTTTGTGGTATTTTTCGGTTTTTTGTGGGTTTTGATCTGTCAAACTTGTATATTTTTGTCAACTGATGGTTGTATGTTGTAAAGAATTTTATTTTTACCAAATCTGACCTATGGGAGTCTAGATTTGGGTTCCTATGGTTGTTTGGTGGAGCATGGAGGCCATGGTATTTTCCAAGGATATATTCTCTATGGGAGACATTTATTTGCACTTTTGGCTACATGCAACATTGAGTTGCTGAGCCGCATGAGCATTTTTGCCTGAGCCGCATGGCCATTCAATTGAATATTTAATCTAATGGGCCGTATGAGCATTAATCAATTGCTGGCCGCATGGCCTTTGCAGGCATTAGCTGGCATATTTATATTATTCTTGGCCGCATAGGCCATTTGACTTTTGCATATTTTAATGTAGTAGTTGCATGCATGCATTTAAGATTGGCCGCATGGATTAAATATTGCATTAGCTAAAAAGTGTTGCATGCATGCAGTGAGTTGGCCGCATGTAAATATTTTGGGCCGCATAGATTAACTTCATGCAAGCATTAAATGCTTGCATTGTTACTTGGGGCCACAAAGCATATGCGGCTCTCCCCCCATTCTTTTTCATTCACTGAGCCGCATGGCCTAAGGATAGCATTTGCATGGCATTAATGCTTAAAGCATTTTGCATGCTTTAATATAAAGCATGGCATTAGTTGATGCTGCAGGAAGAATAATTCCATGGCATTAGTTGGCATTAGTTATTACTTAAAGCATTTTGCATGCTTTAATATAATGCATGGCTTTAGTATTTTGCTTAAAAGCATTAGTAGTTTATATTAAATAATGTCTTGTCATTCGCATGCACCAACACATATTAAATAATTCACTGGCCTTGCATCCATTCAGCCGTATATGCACTTTTGTGCTGGCTATTTGCATAGCCAATTCTTGTAGCCGCATGAATATTAGTGAGCCGCATATGGCTTGCTGCCATGATATATTCAATTTGCATGCATACAAGCCTTGCTTGCATGCTTAATAATCTTGGCCGCATGCAACACCAAAGTGAGCCGCATACAGATTTTGCATGTGCTTGCATGTTTAATATTTCTGGCCGCATGACTATTAGCAATATTTAATTCTTGGCCGCATGGCCCCTTCCACTGGCGTGGCTTATTATATACATGTAATCATTGCTTCACGTGGAACATAAATCAAATGGTTCACGTGAACCTTTCTTCTTTATTGCATTAATTGTTGGGTCCCACGTGGCTTTTATATGAATACAATTTTAGGCCACATGGCCACTGTACTTGAGTAGCCGCGTGTCCTTTTCTTTTGCTTGAGTGGAAGCTTGCATTTATTGTGGGTCCCACTCTTCTTGTCTTTTCTGATTTCATGAATATTTCTTGCTGGCATTTAATGTTGGCCGTATGGCCCCCTTCAGTTATTTTCTGGCCGTATGAGCTTTGGCTGGCCGCATGGGTGGCCTTCCACTCTCTTTGGCCGCATATATGTTCTTCCACTTTTGGGCCGTATGGGGTCCCACTTGATTGTTTAAAATTTTATTTGTGCGATTTGTGGTCCAAATTTTTTCGCACTCCCAACATGAAAGTTATAGAGTTTCTCCTTGGCTTCAAGAATATATATATTATATATATATTATTATTTAATTGTGTAAGTTTCTTCCTTCCTTGATAATGTCATGACTTGATAGTGACCCGCCGTGGTGCACTCCCGACAAGATAACTTGAGATAATAATTGACATGATAACTTGACATGATAATTCTTGATAGTGGCCCACCGTGGCGCACTCTTGACATGGTAAACCTGACATAATACTCCTCGAAATACTGTTGTGACGGCTAACATGACACGACAAGAATGAATGACCTGGACACCGTGGACGATTGTGCTTGTACAAATAAACCAGTCTTGTCTTGCATCATGTCTAGGACTGGGACCCCTGAGTACCACGGTCAGGGGTACCCACTGAAATCGACTAAGGTTAACAAGTAGAATAATTCAGTAGTCATGAGAGATTTTCCCAGTTACAGGCATTCCCGTTATCCCGGCCATAATTGTTTGGACTTGTAGCCTGCCGTCGAGTAGGGCACATTTCCAGCCTACTGTCATATAGGGCACTTCATGAAACAATTTCTACGCACACTGTCATGTGTTGCACACCAAGCTACCTAATAATTATTGATAACTGCTTAATAAATCCAAGTCGCCTGGATAACCTGGATTAGCTGCAGGGCTTGTGGCTGGAGGAACATTTCATTGCGTATTGCTAGTAACTAAGGCTTGTGATAACCCTAGTTAGTTAAAGTATCAAGCCGTACTTATTGCTTGGCCGTGAATGTTGGGTGAATTTCAGTCTGTCTAGTCTTGTCTTGATCTTGTACATGATTGTTACATGTCCTGATTTCTTATTTTATCTTGCCGATAAATGGTGGGAGAAACCAAGTTCCGTTCAGACGAAGGGTTACAACCCCGGTTCTTGTTTGGTTTACGGGTTGTAACCTAGTTATCTGAATAGTCCCATGGTTATTTCATCGTATATTACCTTTCCAGTCTAAGTCTTGTCTAGATCCAGTTCCTAATTGTTCCAGGATAATGATTGCAATGATTGTCACTCTAATGTATTATACTCAGTATTGTCACTCTATGATTGTCACTTAATGATTGTCACCTCCAGCAATAAATGATCAGAGACCAAGTTCTGTTCAGGCGAAGGGTTACAATCCCGGTCCTTGTTTTGTTTAAGGGTTGTAACCTAGCTTTCGGAACAGTGCCTTCGTCCTCTCTTCGTATATTGCCTGGCTCTATTTATTTATCATGTTCTCCAGTTTACCTTGTGACAAATAATGATTTACTTACCGTCTCCTATGTTCGGGATAAGTGCATTGGTACTGCACGAATCTCGATCCTCCTTTACTTATTGCTTTCTCTCCCTGTTAATTGCCTATGATTGCTGGTTTTAAGTTCATAGTTCGGCCTCCTTTGTGGTACTTGCTATTTGGGGTCTGACCCCACTGGTTTTGCATGGCCAGGTTCTGATAGAAGAGCCCAAAGGATCTACTGCACCATCTACTCGACGGTGACCAGCCGGAGCACCAGAGTGCCTCAGTGGGTTTCTTTTTCATCCTCACACTGATATGTAAATTCTTCTCTTGTAACGTTTAGCCCCGAGCACGTGTTTAGCTCGTGTTTTGGTATTTTTCTTGATATGTAGCCTACGGGCATAAACATGATATGTGTAATCTAGACTATAGCTAATCCTTATCATGTATGACTAATACTTTAGTTAGTCATCAGTTCTGTGGTACTGGCTTCATGATCATTCATGTATATATGATTCGGGACGCCTTACTATTGTATGTATGATGATCGTACTCTTCGCTCTTGTATAATTGCCTGTGATTGAGATACCTAGAATTGTCAAACCTTAGGATTGACTGCTGGCTTGTAGAGTAACCCCTATGTCTTGATAGCTTATACGTGATTTCAGAGTATTAACATACTTTGGGATTGTGTAGCTGCCTATGTCTGCCCCCGCTCTTCGGTATTCTGGTTCTGGGGCGTGACATGGTTTTAGTGGTGGCCCATGCAGGTCTCGATTTTCATATTTGTGGGGGTTACCATGTTTAGATATCTCAATCACGATTATCCTTATTGATCTCCTTCGGATTATTCTCTATCTCTGATACTTGACTTGATATCTGTTTTGATCGTTGATCATTCCTGTTCCCATGATTTGATCTTGTGTCCTTCAACTTTCATGGGCACTGTTCTTGATCCTCCTGATTATCTTGTTTGTGTTTTGCCGAGGGCAGCTCATCATTCTTCAGCTAGGCCAGTTATGAAGGATCAGTCTCAGCATGCAAGCAGAGATGTATGTCCATCCCGATCAGTCAGTCGCTTCTGTCTTCGTATCTTGAGACAGGTGATAAAGTTTATGCGTCTGTTTCAACTACGATGACACGTCCTGGGTAGAGTCATGTCTTGAACTAAGTCATTGGTACCGACTTACCTTGAGGCTTGACTTTTATCCATTTTTGGGAGTCAGCTTGGGCCAGCAAGTACGTTGGTTCCTACACAACTGTCTCAGGAGACATATTGATCCTTATACCTCCAGCCCTTCTTGATCATGATTGTATTTGTTCTTGTACATTTATTTACTGCTTACGTATTTATTCACATTTCTGATTGCTTTATTTTCCTTACTTGCCATGCCTTGATTTATTGAGATTGTTGAGTTTTCTGGAGCTTTTGCTTTGTTATCTTGCTTGACTAGCCTCAGGAAATTTTGAGGACGGAATTTTTCTAAGGTGTGGAGAGTTGTGAGACCCGTCTCACTGTATCGGTATTTTATCGGTATTTTATACGAATACGTATTTATTTGAGCCGTATTTCGTATTTATCGATTTGCATGATATTTTAAAATTTTTCGAAGAGTTGGATTTTCATGACTTGGTTTAACTTGGATTTAGTTTTATTTGGTTCGGTTCCACTTTGACTTGGTTTGGTTTGGTTTAGTTTGGTTTCTTATGATATGAGGTGTATGAGGTGTATGGTTTAGATTGAGTGGAGAGGAATGAATGGTGGAGATCACTTGAGCTTGTTATATAAGCCACTTTTTTTCTCTCCCTTCTCATTCACCCTCATTCATTTCTTTTCCACCAAACCCTAGCCATTAGATAGAGGAAAGTACACCTTGCCGAACCTTGAATAAATTTATTCCTGTTTGTTTCATCTTTTTTTCCTTGCATGATTCTAAGCATACTTAGAACTTGGAGTTTTTGGTTTTACCGAGTGGAATGTTGTAGATCTAGCTTTGTGGTATTTTTCGATTTTTTGTGGGTTTTGATCTGTCGAACTTGTATATTTTTGTCAACTGATGGTTCCATGTTGTAGAAAATTTTATTTTCCCAAATCTAACCTACGGGAGTCTAGATTTGGGTTCCTATGGTTGTTTGGTGGAGCATGGAGGCCATGATATTTTCCAAGGACATGTTTTCTGTGGGAGACATTTATTTGCACTTTTGGCTACATGCAACATTGAGTTGCTGAGCCGCATGAGCATTTTTTCCTGAACCGCATGGCCATTCAATTGAATATTTAATCTAATGGGCCGTATGAGCATTAATCAATTGCTGGCCGCATGGCCTTTGCAGGCATTAGCTGGCATATTTATATTATTCTTGGCCGCATAGGCCATTTGACTTTTGCATATTTTAATGTAGTAGTTGCATGCATGCATTTAAGATTGGCCGCATGGATTAAATATTGCATTAGCTAAAAAGTGTTGCATGCATGCAGTGAGTTGGCCGTATATAAATATTTTGGGCCGCATAGATTAACTTCATGCAAGCATTAAATGCTTGCATTGTTTCTTGGGGCCACATAGCATATGCGGCTCTCCCCCCATTCTTTTCCATTCACTGAGCCGCATGGCCTAAGGATAGCATTTGCATGGCATTAATGCTTAAAGCATTTTGCATGCTTTAATATAAAGCATGGCATTAGTTGATGCTGCAGGAAGAATAATTCCATGGCATTAGTTGGCATTAGTTATTACTTAAAGTATTTTGCATGCTTTAATATAATGCATGGCATTAGTATTTTGCTTAAAAGCATTAGTAGTTTATATTAAATAATGTCTTGTCATTCGCATGCACCAACACATATTAAATAATTCACTGGCCCTGCATCCATTCAGCCGTATATGCACTTTTGTGCTGGCTATTTGCATGTCCAATTCTTGTAGCCGCATGAATATTAGTGAGCCGCATATGGCTTGCTGCCATGATATATTCAATTTGCATGCATGCAAGCCTTGCTTGCATGCTTAATAATCTTGGCCGCATGCAACACCAAAGTGAGCCGCATGCAGATTTTGCATGTGCTTGCATGTTTAATATTCCTGGCCGCATGACCATTAGCAATATTTAATTCTTGGCCGCATGGCCCCTTCCACTGGCGTGGCTTATTATATACATGTAATCATTGTTTCACGTGGAACATAAATCAAATGGTTCACGTGAACCTTTCTTCTTTATTGCATTAATTGTTGGGTCCTACATGGCTTTTATATGAATACAATTTTAGGCCACATGGCCACTGTACTTGAGTAGCCACGTATCCTTTTCTTTTGCTTGAGTGGAAGCTTGCATTTATTGTGGGTCCCACTTTTCTTGTCTTTTCTGATTTTATGAATATTTCTTGCTGGCATTTAATGTTGGCCGCATGGCCCCCTTCAGTTATTTTCTGGCTGCATGAGCTTTGGCTGGCCGCATGGGTGGCCTTCCACTCTCTTTGGCCGCATATATGTTCTCCCACTTTTGGGCCGTATGGGATCCCACTTGATGTTTAAATTATTTACGCGATTTGTGGTCCGAATTTCTTCCCACTCCCAACATGAAATTAAGAGTTTCTCCTTGGCTTCAAGAATATATATATATAGATATATTATTATTTAATGTGTAAGTTTCTTCCTCCTTGATAATGTCATGACTTGATAGTGACCCGCCGTGGTGCAATCCCGACAAGAACTTGACATGATAATTGACATAATAACTGACATGTTAATTCTTGATAGTGGCCCGCCGTGGCGCACTCTTGACATGATAAACCTGACATAATACTCCTCGAAATGCTGTTGTGACGGCCAACATGACACGACAAGAGAATGACCTGGACACCGGGACGATTGTGCGTGTACAAATAAACCAGTTTTGTCTTGCATCAGTCTAGGGACTGGGACCCCTGAGTACCACGGTCAGGGGTACCCACTGAAATCGACTAAG